>VYXF01002759.1:51480-75093 GCA_013397295.1 Polioptila caerulea | reverse complement strand
GAGGGACTCCTCCCGGAGGTTTCTCCCCAAATTTGCCCTAAACAAGGACAACTGGCTAGGCTGCCAGCATTTCGGAGAAGCCCTTATCTGTGAGTGGGGCCGTCAGAGCCCGCAGCCGCGATGGTCGGGGTGCACATTCCTCTCCAGCACAGCCTACCTTCCCACAGGGACAGGCACGGATAGGTTCTGCAGCAGCCTCTGATTCACACCCCAGGAATGCTCGGTAGATATCCCCACCGAGCCCGCAGACGGCGGCTGCTGCTCCCATTCCCAGCAATCTGAAGATTCGTGTTTCTCTCGTTAAATCAGCAATGACACACTGAAGTTCAAGTCTGGGCACGGGCCAGGTTCATGATGAACATCTCCAAGTATTTCACGGAATATCTATAGGCACACTCTTCACATACAGACATCCTATAGCCATTTGCAACTTGGTTGAATGCACACCATAGAAATGTCCATTAACTTCTGCAAATACTTACACCACGCCACTAAAAATAAATCTTTAATCTCAAGGAGCAGTAATACCATACTTTCAACACTGTGGAAGGTGTTGATTAGCCTCCTCCTTGGCAACCTTGTAAAGCATTACACAGCCTATATATTTTATGTATCAATCAATTTCCACGAGTCTTCTCACAAAATAAAAATTAATCACTTTGCTTAGGAAGTTTACAGAACAAAGCCTTGGCTTCGTAATGTCACCATCTGAGAGAAGACTTAGTTTTTACATTTCACATGGGTCTTAAAACTGCTTTTTCGTGTTGCAAGTACTTCCTCAAACTCACCAGCATGGAAATTTGGACCTGGGGCTGTATGTGTATAGTGAGGCGCATGTGGAATATTTCCTATAATTTGTTAATCATCAGACACTTTCTCATTCCTTCCCCTTCCTGTCTGTCTTCATCACAAAGATGCTCCATGACATATGTTCAAGGACTTTTCCAAAGAACAAAAAGGGAGGAAGGAAGCACAGGTCAAAAAGGGAAATGAAGGGAAAAGGGAGACGACAAAAACAGAGCCTGCCAGGAACACAGTACAAGTAATTGCAATGACACTGTTTCACTAAATAAAACTATATTAAGGACCCTTATGACCTTAAAAGACATTAAAAATCATTGGGAGCTTATGAAAAATGAGTAAAACCAAAGGACTCTCTATGTACTGAAGGCAACATGGTGTCTTTCTCCCTCATGCTTTTGAGAAGTTTCAGTCAATGATGCAAACCTGAAGAGAGAGACTTTCAACACTGGCTATCTACTGAGTCCATGAAAGAACACTTCAGTGACAGCTTTAATTAAAAATCCCTCCACATTTTCATGTCTAGCCATCCCCCAGTATGCCCCTCCTCTCTGTTCTACCTCTATACAGTCAAGTAGTGCTGTAAAAGTTACCCTTCTTGGGGCAACATTTAGCCATCACTTGGCAGAAAATGAATTAATTGCTCTTGGGACAAAGCTAGTAGAAATATTCTGTGATAGCCAGATGAAACAACTGGCAAGGGACTAGAGCATTTTGTACAGTTTTGTCAGCAAGATTTACACCAGTGCTCAGTGGTGCACTCTATCAAAATATGTACTGCACACTCTGTGAAAAGAAGATCATTTCCTGTCCTCTCCACAACCAAGCAGACTGTCTCCCTCTGTAACTCCCACAGAGCAATTATCCACATTCTGCTTGCGAAAAAGCACTACCAGGAAAGGACTTCAAATCCATAAATAGAGCAGGATTGTCTTTTGCTGTTGTTTAGCAACTGGAGCCAATGCCAGGTGACAGAGACTGATCTCCAAGCAGCACTTTCAGAGAGCAGCTTAGGAACTGCTGCTGAAACACATTTGGCCAGCCCTGGTCTCTTACAGCATGCAAAAAGCTGAGGAGCCTGCTGAATACATTACAGTTTGTGCCTTGCAAACCCCTGTTTAACAAAGCAAGTAGTTCTTGAGAGCCTGTAATGAATGCAGCCTACTTCAGAAGTTTGCATCTTACACCTGTTTAGTGAAGAGGTATAAAAAGGACAGAAAGTCTGAAACAGACTTGAAAATAGGATGCTTTAAGGCTCACTCATAGATTGTGAGTTTCCACAGAACTTTCAGAAGAAAACCACCTTAAAATTTGTCCAAATCAATTGATAACCAGTTTCAGCATATTAAAGAGTTACTGAACAGACACACTGTATGTGATGGTAGAAACCTCACTTCTGCAGAAAAGCAAGTTTAAAAATTCCCAAGCTAAGAAATCCAAAACTGAACTCCACTTACCTTAGTGTTCATACAAGACTTCCCACGTTTATACTCTTTGTGACTTGCTCTTTTATCAAGCTTGTTCCACAAAGCTTTGGCCTTCCATGTGGTCACTCTCGATTTCAGTTTGGTGTAAAAGTTTCTATTGTCCAAAGGATCTAATTCAAGTTGGCGAGTGAGAATATTGAAGGCCTGAATGGTGCCTTTGCATGTTGATGCTTGTACAAAGTTTTCAAATATCTGGCCAGCTTGACTGTATTTTTCGTCATCGTTTTCCCCCATGTTCTGAGAGCAGAGCTTGAAGAGAATGATTAAGCTGGAGCTCTTGTGCTGGCTTACAGGTGATCAACAATAGCAGGTACTTCCACACATGTTATTCCTAGAAAAGACAAACACAGTTCATATTAAAGCAGGTTCTGCATGATAAAATTAAACCCACAAACTGCACATACAATATGAACATAAAATCTCAGCTTACAGTGACTAGACAAGCAGGCACAAAAAGCTGGTAGTGATACCCAAGTGTTAAACAAATGTTAAATACTCATGCTGTCAAGACTTGTACTCAAAAAGACTGCCATAAAAACTCTGCTAACTCAAGCCTACTGCTACAAGAAGCACCAGCTTCACTGATAGCTTGAGGATTCCATTTTTTGTTGCTGTTGTTCAGTCCTAGACAACTGAGAAACAAACCCCAAATGTCCAGATTCTTTCCCCAAGCAGAATTTATGTAACAGCAAGTGACATTTTGGTCTTAGGAATTCATGGAAAACTGCAGCCAAAAGTCGGCATGGTTTGATGGATTTTTTTATGTTGTTGCACAAGTTAGGGCCAAGGGTGCAGCTTACCCAGAGCAATGTAGAATTGGCACAATCATTTGCCAAAAGCAAATGCACAAAACAGGCTAAGCAGAAACATCATCACAAGTTACACCAGAACTGAAGAAACTAGAAAACAAGTAATCACAGAGAGCCCCACTTTTCCTAACACTCTTGCCAAAATGAGAGAAGGTTTGGTGCTCTAGCACATAGAAAGGAATTTTATCTCCACAGCTCCACATGTTCAATGCTGAATTTACGTGTTTGGAGTCTTACCCTGTCATGTGCTGATGATAAAAAGTAATGTTTGGCCTGCTAAGCCCCACTGGCTTTTCCTAGTAACATGATCACCGTCAAACTGTGCCTGACATTCCAGATAAACACCCTTACATTCTGCAAGAGCGATGCTATTCTAAATTAACACAAAGAACTAAAATAATTCCAAAGAACTAAAATACTTTCATTGCGGCACACCCTTATCCTTCCTTAACCTTGCTCTCCATCTCTAATGGGGAGCATCTTAGAGTCAGCCAAGGTCCACAGAAACTATCCAAGTGGCTTTCATATTTTCCAAGAAAATTGTTACAGGTTATGTATAAACTTGTCCTCAGGAGAAGGTTTACCTCGACTCAAGTTCAGAAATTTAAGTCATGTGTTCTTTTTCTTGCTATTAAACAATTATCTGCCAGTCCAAGAAACCAAAACCTAAATCAATGCTTGCCTAACTTCCCACATAATTAGTTATTTTACTTGGAACATCATCTGTTGGCTGATAGTTTCAGAATAAATTGTTAGAAAGGCCTTTGAAGTCATGCTTCTCAGTTTAACACTGTTCACAAAGTATTCATTCTCTACTTGCAGTGCCTTCAAAGAAGAAAAAAGAAAACATAACCAGTGTATTTAAGTAGAGACCCACCATGCCTATTTCACCATCCTCCAATACAGAAAAATATTATGCAACTTATTAAAGAGATCCCACAGGGAGATATAAGGAAGCATTTGGAATACTCACATTCCCTGTCTGTGCTCAAAATAAATAACCTTTGTATGCACATCATCAGTCTGTTGTGGGTAAAATAAATTGGCAATGTTGAGAGTTTGTACATTTTCTTAGACCAAATGTCATGGTTAAGTATTTGGTGCCAAGAATAAGTCAGGAAATTTTTGTTTTCCCCTCTGAATACTTCATTTATAGTACATTTCATGCCCTCTTCTGCAGAGATTTGTGAGGTAAAAACACAACCATTTTACATGCCCTGCCTTTCAGAAGGCCTAATTTTTCAAGCAGCTGAGTGCCATGAACTCCCATTGACTCAGAAGGAGCTCAGGACATCGTGCACCTTCCCAGGTTGGAGCCCTTGATGATGAATGAGCAAAGCCCTCCAAGAACCACATGTCAGCAGGAGGGAGCCTGGCTCTGCCACCCTGGCACGGGGGCAAGGAATCCTGGCATTCCCCTCACCAGTGCTGGCTTTGGGCATGCAGAGCTACACAATGGGTTTAGGTCAGTCCAGAAAGGACCAAGGGATCCAAAAGTTCCACTGGAAAGGCAGGGAACAACCATGCAACACAATGCAAGATGCTACCATGAGGCTTGAACAGCTTGGTATGCAGGCGCCTCAGAATTTGAGGCCCATTAAAAAAAAAATACTTAAAATCAAGGCTAAACAGATACTTTACCCAACTTTTATACTTCCCTGGGATATTTCTATAACAGAGAAGTGAAATAATTTCTTTTCCTTTTCTCGGAAAATAATTAGGAGAAGCTTCTCAGGGAGCAGGGCAGCATCAGTGAAACGTCCCACCACGGGCACATCAGGTGAGGGGGAGAGTGGCAGCCAGACGTGCTGTCCCCTGTCACCATACACTCACATTCTGCTGCCTCACTCAGACCCACCCCAGCTGTAAAACAGGGCTTCCCCTCCTCTGTTTGATCAGCTCACCCCAAGACTGCGGTGTCCATAAAACACCAGCATCTTTAAAAGTTAACTCTTGGCGTAACTAATAAGCAAGTGTGATCACAAGCTCTTAGCTCAGTGCCTTTTTCTGCTCACAGAGACAAGAGTTTTATGGCCTCAGCTGTTGCAGTCCAGCAGGGGAGTGGGGGAAGAGCAAGGCTGAGAGAGGGGAGCAGTATCTGAACCAAGCAAGGAGGAAAAGCAGCATGTGGCAGTGCTGATAATGGCGAGGACAAGGCAGGACCCACTGCAGGCAAAGGGAAGGGACAAAAACCTCTTTAGCATGGAGTGGAAGTAGGTGTTGCACATACACAGGCCTGGCCTTCCTCTGCCTTTCCACTGGGGAGGACAAGCAGATCACCTTCTCCAGGCTTAAAACCTCCCTTCTACAACAGCACAACGCCAAGACTGAGACTGTTTCTTCTGGGCACAAAATCTTCTCCTCAAGAACTTCCAACGCATTCCCATCTTGCCCATATTGAAAAACTGAGGAGTGGCATCTCAGAAGAGACATTTGCTCACTAGTTAAGCATTTCTCCTTGCTGTGTCAGAGGTCATATTCTCCAAAAAAGTAACATTCTGTGGTCAAAAAAGCAGGATGAGACAGGAGACTGGTTACTAAGGTTTCTGGATATTTTCTCCTTCTTTTTTTTTTTGGCATGAACACTATGTTGACAGATGACAGTGCTGAAGATGGTGCTCTAAGTATATGCAGCTGATGGAAAAGTATGCATTTCTTTCTAAGGAGTCACTGATATTTCACTGAAGTATTGTATATAACACACTAGAAGCAATACAATAAGGATAAGAAATTTAACAGGGTCATTCTTGCCTATAATTAAAGTTTCCTGTTCTGTAACTGCCTCAAAGACTTAAGAGGCAATGCATTAACTGCTTATCTGTAGTAGAAAAATTAACACTGTTTGGCAAAGTACTTGAGTTCTTAGAGTATTACCATTTATCCTTTTACTTCCTTCATCATATGGATCACTCAAGGGATGAAATACAGAGCCAAAAATCTCATCAAGGTGAGTATTGATGCTGAAACTGCAAACTATGCTTTTTCAAGTGACTTTTGAACTTCCTCTAGTAGTACAATCCAAAAATAAAATGCATTTTATTTTAAAGTTCACTGAAGGGCTATAGAGCCCAATAAAAATTTGGGACAGTAAAAGCAAGAGAAGGAGAGAACAGGAAATAGTCTGGACAAACAGTTCTTTTGAGTCAGAACTGAAGCATCCGTGGGTTCCACACAAGAATTGCCATTTTAGATCCCACGCAAGATGTATTAAGCACTCACAAGAACCTGGCCTTCCACACAGCTTCCCATGGCACTGCAGGAGTCTTTGGAGGGCACAGAGTACTCTGGGAAGAAGAAGGGTTCTGTTTCAATGGCCCTTCCACTGTCAGAAGTTATCCCTGCCTCCTTTCTGCTTCCAGCCAGGGCCAACAGGAATGCAGATAAGGAAAGCTGAGAAGTGCTGCTCATGCCTGGTGGCTGCCCAAGAAGAAAGTGAAGATCTTGTTACAACTCAAAGGAAAGCAGTGCAAAAGGGGCAGAGAGAAGGCAGAAGTTAAAGCAATGGCACACGCACAGATGCATCCAGAGGAAAGCTAATGTCTTCAGTCTTGGCTGATATTTCCTGACAGCAAAACAGGCTCTGCTACTGCAGACAATCCTGAGAATACTGAAAAAAAGCAGCTCCATTGTCAGGGCAATTCAAATCTAAGTATCTCTAGTCGGATGTATGGAGCTGGTTCACATCTGCACATGGAGTCTCTCAGCAGCAAGCTGAGCAAGCAGTAAAGTTGACATATATGAGTCATTACAGGAAAATAACTTTTTGACAGCAGCACCATATGAATTGCTTGTCAGCATGGTCTCAAGGCACTATCCGCAAAAATTAAAAACCTTTTTTGTCTTATTTGTCCCACTGGAATGAGAATAACCTAATTTAATTCAAACTTGAAGCGCTTAAGTTCTTCCTTAGTCCCTTAAAGCGCGGCTTCTAATATTGAGAACACGTTCCTAGGGCAGATCAGAAAAGGATTAAATTCCTAGCATTTCAATACCACGAATCCTGATTCCATCTACAATACAGCCCTAATTCTGCTATGTTTACCAAGAATAAATTCTTTTATTAAGACTCCAGTTTGGCATGCAGGATGCAGTACATTTATTGTTGGCTTAAGGTTAGAAACAACAACAGAAACAAAAGACTGGATTCTGCAATATCTGGTAATCAGAGCAGTCATCTACTCCAGCCCTTCCTTGTCATCAGTTAAAATTACAGTATTTCTGCTGCCTCTTTCCCTGACTGAACTAACAGATCAATACTATCACAAAAAGCAAATTTTAAAGTGAAACTGGCCACGTTACAGGACCTCCTGAGTTTCTCAGCTTAGTTTCTACTGTGATGCACTTTGTTTTTGTGGAGATCATTTTAAATGTAAACATTTCTATCTGGAGGAAACACAGCTTTTTGGTGGTTTGGTTTCTTTGCATGTCGTCCTAAAAATGACATAAAAGGGAAAAAAAAATTATATGTGATTTTGGTAATAAGTAAAGCTCTCATTTGCTTGGCCTATAAAACTAGTGGAAAGCATGTTGGTCTGAAATACTAGTTTTGTGCTGGCGACAGACAACCCTTAAGATGCACAGTCCAGAAAGATCAATGAAGGGAAGTTGCCTCTGAACAAAGCCTCACAAACTGTCTCTGTAAACAGATTGCTCTTCTGTATTTTTATAAAAAGCCGACTTCCACAGAACGCCTGCAAAATAACTTTTCGGGCCAAGTATGGAATTCAAAACAGCTCCTGCGGAGACGCTGTGTGCCTATGAACTTTCAAGGTTACCACACACACTATCAGCTTGTTTTGGAGTGGTTACATGAGACATTTCCAACACAGGCCTTCCAACAAGTGCTGCTGTGCCCATTTAACTTGCTGCAGATGGAAGCACCCACGATCAAATACAGCTGGAAACGTGCACTAAGGCTTGGCACTGGATATTTTAGATATGTTCACAGGAAGTGTAAAATAAAATGATCTATCTGTAGGATTTTATCTGCCACACAGACTGAGTCACATTCCACACATTTTAAAGCTGGAAGCTTTAAAAATAGCCCAGTTTGTTTCTTGATGTTACCGATCTGAGCTTTGCTGTGGGAATGCACTCAGACATGGACAAGTACAATGATATCAGCCTCGAAAGGCAGCAGCTTTCAGACAGATTGATTCACAGAAACACACAGTAAACACATGGCAGGGGTAAAGCATGGCAGGCTGCCCCAGGGCACAAGTTTTTCAAATGAATGACAATACATCCTTTTCCAGGCATCTGTACACATCTTACACTCAAACTACTCATCAGAAATACCACGATTTCGGAAGAATGAGTTCTAAAATAATTTTCTTTCTTTCTTTTTTTATTTTTTTTTTTATTTTAAAGAAATGTTGTTGTAGCTACACCAGTGGAAATTATAACTCTAAACCTTCAAGTCAAATGGTTTTAAGAAGAAATGTCCCTAGCTCAATTATTATTCTGTGCAGGTTACAGTAAGTACTTAAAAATTATTTTTTATAGGGCTGCTAAATCACTGCTGCAAAGTCCCAAGTTTCCACATAGTCTGCATCTTCAAAGGTAACTGTAAATGATTATACCACAGTCATTTGGGGTTAATGCTATGCATAAACAAGATATTAAAATCTGACTCATGTTTACACTGGTTACAAGGAAGAACATTTTTCAGCTCTGTTGTAGTAGATGAGAAACACAATATAAACAACAGTAGAAAGTTTGTGCTGCTATTGTTCTAGGTTAGGATCACAAGAATGAAGGAAGACAGAAGGGCAACATCAGCCTACAAGAAAGCATACCTCTTCAGAAAAGGCACCTGTTATTTAAGCTAGAAAGATGTTATGGATGTAGACTCAGTGAAAACAATTTAAAGGACAATCTTTAGGCTCTTTGAAACTCCTGCCTTTCTTTCCTATAGTGATAATTATAATTTCAAGCTCACAAGATGGAACAATTTAGAGATTAATCACAGAATATGCAGTGCTGGTTGTCTTTTGCTCAGCACAAGATTTTCTACTTTCAATAGTACGTTTGGAACACTAAGCCAGGCTAACTTGGAGAGCAAGCAATACCCTATGTTTCCATCCCCAAAATCACAGCAGCAGGGAGATGGCAGGGCCAGACACACTGAGCAGGGATGGACGACACGAGAGGATGCTGGAGAGGGAACTCTGGCACCACTCCTGCCCAGCTGCCGGTGTGAACTTCAGCATCCCACTTCTCTCACAGCCCTGTGTCCTCCTCTCTGTTCCTCACCCTCAGGTCACAGGCAAAACTTAGATGGCACAACTGTGACCATAAGGAAGACGAATAAGAGCCCTGTCAGCAAAATCCCTGGTATACATAAAGCCATACCAACAAAACTGAGCAACATTCGGCAGCGGTTCCTCTAGTACAGCTTTCCCTCTGTATAATTACAGAGGTAAATACACCATAAAAGAAAACAAACACATGAAGCAGCAAAAAGCAGACCCTCTTAGTCAGCAATCACAGAAATGATGTTGGTTTATGGCACTTTGAGAATAGGAATAATGCAGGAAGATGGGGCAGCGAGACAGGCCATGAACCGACACAGCAAGGTGGGACTGCCAGTGCCTCTGGCAGAGCCCAGGAGGGGCCACCTCATTTCTGGTGGACCCCAGCAGGGAGCAAGGGACAAAGAGTGCTACCAGTCTCAAGTCCTTGAAGCCACCAGATGCCCAGATACAGCCTGTCTGTCCCCTCACTGTGATCTCTCCCAACCCAGAAAGCAAAAAAGAGCAGCAATGCTGCTTCTCTGAGAGCTGCCCAAAAACATCAGCTAGAGATACCAGAAAGTGCCCTCAGAGAACACTGGATGCCAAAGCAAGGCTGTCTTTTGTTTCTCCTCAGGATTTCTGTGAGAAAGGAAATTAATATTTGTTCAGGGTTTTTTGAAACAAAAATATGAAATTATGGCTGGGCTGAGGCAAACACTCCAGGTTACAGGAACAGCACCAGTGTTAGTTTATGTTCATAGATATGTGCCAAAAGCTCTCAGGAGTATGTTTCAGATCATCTTTCCAAGCATGGATCTGTAGATCTCTGCTCTCCAGAACGTGTGGTTACGGTTACTGGGGATGTGGTGATTATCCAAGAGGAATGAATAGCCAGAAGATCCTGAAGGCTCCAGTCCACAATAATTCATTTGGCAGAGCTGCCCTCATCTGTAGACACCAGACTTCCAGATCAGTAGCAAGGATTAATCCATTGAAAACACAGACAGGATTGCTGTGCCAATGATCAAAGAAATGAAACATTCTGGGCAGTATTTCCTATGCATGCACACACATTTTAAGGAATCAACATATTCCATTGCTGTAATTTAAAAACTTCTTTTCAACACAAGGTATCACACTCTTCTTCCTGTGCATTACTGGGGCATTAATGTTATCAGTCACCCTGAAATCCATGGGAACCACAAAGTTAAAGAATCAAAGAAACCCAAAAGCAGTCTTGAGTAGTAAATGATAGGTTCCCTGGGTGCCACAAAGCCAATTCACCACCAAAAATCAGCCTTTGAATGGCAGTGGAGAACCGAGAAGCCGCACCCAGACAAATCAGCCAGAGGGTGATGGGAAACCAGAAGGTTAGGTTAAACACCAAACTCTGCTCCAAGGAGCATTTAATTAAAAAGACAAAAACAGAAAGAAATCTACTGTGTTTGCTTTGTATCTGTTTTATGTTTTTCTGTCCTTGTAAACTGGACCCACAGTTACCAGAAGAGATTGGAAAAGACATAGCTTCTGAAAGTAGAAACAGTATTTTTGGAAGAAAATGTGCAGGACAATTTCTACCCTGCCTCTGCCCAGACTTCCCAAAAATGAAGAAAAACAAAGTATTAAAAAAACCAGATAAAGATGCCAAGAGAGTTACAAAAACATGGTCCATTTCTGCTGCAGAAAAAAACTCACAGTCAAGCTATAGAATGCATCCTGAAATATTAGTTTTGGGACATCCACCAGCAAAAGAAAAAAAAAGAAAAAAAGACCCATGGGAGTAATATGCTAGGAAGCAGTCCCATGAAGAAATGAAAAAAAAAAAACCAACTCTGAGGGCAGAACATCATTAACCAACAACAGGAAGGATGACAAATGCATCACTGTTTTCACAAGGCAAGCTGAGATCTAGTCAGGATTAAATTATGATTCATCTTCTCCAGCACAGCAGTTTACTAGAAACTGTAAAATACTAAAAAACCCACTTCTTAATAGTAATTGTTCATCACACAGCCTGGTTCCAGAAGCCTAAGGTTTAAATTCTCTCTGGAAGTCCTCTGAACAGTACTGAAGGTCAGAGGTGGTTGCACCTTCTCTGTTGTAGTTTTTATGCAACAGTGGCCATTTGCTTCCAGTCATCTCCCAAACTGAATGATCCATGCTGTAATACGTAGATGTTATCATCCTGCTCTTCATTAGTCAGCCATTCATTTGGAAAACTTATTTTATCATGTATGTAAGTGGGCAGGCACTGTAGGAATGCAAGCACTTTTAGAGTCCCAAGGCAAAGGACAATGTCGATTTTTTCTAAAAGGTTTCTTTTCTCACTGTCACCTAGTCCTACCATTCATTTTACTGCACAGAAGAGCCAAAATCTCTTAGTGAAAGCCTGCATCTGTGGCCAGCATCAACACACATACCTGGAAAGCGACGTGAACAGTGCATTTGGGGAGTTGAGCCTGTAAGTGCAAAAACATCACAGGTATGTTACACAGACCCAGGAAGTTTTAAGGCAGTGCTGCTGCTTCATTCCCATATATTGACATGAGGTTACACGGAGCTGCCACAGCTGTTTGGGGATCCTGAAATGCTGCCAGGTGTGACTGCATGGTGCTTACTTGAGCGTGGTGTTTTCAGGGCAGAGGAGATATGAGGCATCACATTTCTTCCTACAGCTACAGCAAGACAGAGCTAAACCTGCTTTGGTGCCCCAACTCCCAAACAGCCTGTAATTTTCAGAAAGGGAAGGGATTAACGGGTTCTGGGTTCACAGAGGGCCCAACGTGCTGATTAGAACTGGCTTTGTCAGAGAAAACAACCATTTAGGAAGGCAAGTGGTTTGCAGAAAACATCTTGGGTCAAGCTGGTTTTGCTTTAGCTGAGCCCACACCGCTGATCCCGTGGGCACCACGTTCCTCCCTCACTGTGCCTGCTCTGCTAAGAGCAAGGACTGGGGAATGGGAACTGTCAGAACATTGGAACTTTTGATCCAGCTGCTGATCAGGAAACCCAGAATCCATTCATCCAATGTGCCTACACAAAGCAGACCAACTGAAGACATTGAAGATGTGTTTCATTTTTACAGTTCCTTAATATATAGTTCAAACAGCTTTAGTATTCCCTAATTTATAGAGACCAAGAAGGAAAACAGAGGACTGACCTTGAGAAAATGGATGGAGAAAAAAAAAAATGTGTGAATCTAAACTATTCACAAAAGAAATACTGTCAAGTTCTCCACTTTATAAATATGATTTTTTAAAAACATTTTGTTATTGAGCCTATGACCTTATGTTGGCTTGGACTTCATTCTGTTTCTATATTAGCAGAGATTTCTCCCTCTTCTGCATACAGGTAAACAGTATTGCTTTTATTTCACTGAAATGTGTAACCAGATCTTTATCTATGCTCCAGTTATCAAGGTTTAGTTTACTAGAATTAAGGAGTTGGCTAAAGCCCTAATACTGTATTACCAGTGTGATTAAATACCAACACAACCAGTGCCCCAAAAGCCATATGCACAGAACAGGCTTTGTTGCAGCATCTTTCAAAAGTAGGACATCCTTGGAGGTCACTACACAGGCTCTGAGAGGTCATAAACCCATGAAAACAGCACAGAAATTCAGCTTATCTACCCAGATAGGGATTTTTTTAGTATATTTTATCCCCCCCACAACAATTCCTTCGAACTGCTACTTGGATTACCAAAGAGAACAAGCCAGTGATACACTGCATAAAAAAGTTTGGGACAGTTGGTATGCCAGGTCCAAAAGGATACAATTTTTATGTTATGAGCTCAGCCGAATCAAGGGGGGAAAAAAAATTGAGTCAACCTAAACACTAAATCTCAGGTGAAGATGAAAGGGTCTGGAATATCAGCTCTGGAAGCAAAAATTTCAAGAAACACTGCTTTCTTTTGTGTGCAAGTCATACCACATAAAAGAAAACCCTCGCACCAGTAACCAGCGTTAAATAAAAAAAAAATAAAAAAGGCAGAGAAACACAAAAAAAGCTCAGGCCAGGTATTTCCATAATGCATTTCTAAATCAGAAAACCTTATGAAAGGAAGTCTGGGAGTGACTGCAACAGTCACTGAGTCAGTCCATTTCCTTGAGGCAGAACATGAGAGGTTTTACCCCTGCCCCCAATTCCTGCCAGCGCAGAGCACTGAAGCACACAAAGTTCAAATCCTCCAGTACCTCCTGTGTGCAGCACAGACTATCCCAGCACAGGCTGGGAACATCCCTGTCCCCTCGGTGCTGCTCCTGGTGCCTGGTGAAGCTGGGCAGGGCTCTCAGACCTGGTGTTCCCACCAAAGGCAGCTGAGCACGACTTCTTCACCGATGGTATCAACTTCAGGCAATTCCTTTCAAACGGGGCCCATCAAATAGACCAGTCTGTGTCTAGGGAAAATGGGCTTCTCTCTAGGCAGATTAACCTGCTGCCTCAAACTGCTGTGTTCAAAACCACATACACACAAAGATCCAGGGAATATTACAGTGATTTGGCTTGTAAGCACACATTCCAGCGCTCCTGCTGCCACTAATGATGTGGAGCCCTCCAGGAGAAACTTTTGTTGTGCTTCATTTCAGGGTTTATCTGTCCTGCATGATCAGAATTACACCTCCCTCCACCACACACAACAGGGGCTCTTCCCCCTCTGCCCTTTGCTGACCACCAGTCCTGACAGAGAACACAACCAGCGTCCTGCCTAGGGGAGCAACACCAGATAACGCTGAGAAAAACCTCAAAAGCCTCGGTAAAGAAGGGTTTGCTTACCAGATGCCCTAATGCGTAAGTCAACAACATCCAGAATAGTTTATTCCTAGCTTTCTGTGACTGCCAGGACAAGCTAATAGTGCTAGAATCCTGTTTTCTTCACTGGATAAAAGATGTCATCGGTTTGCATAAAAGACTAAAAAAATTGTGAAGAGGAACAAGTTACAGGTGTTGAGTTGGCTGCTACAGCCCTCCTTATGTTACCCACAAATATATAAACAGAGTCTAAGGGAGATTGTTAGCAAGGAAGTTCAGAAGACAGCACTTCACTGAATCCTTAATATCCAGCATATCAACTAATTATGAATCAACTTTTGCAGAGCCCATTTCCCCAAGGCATCTTGGCAGGCACCGTACGGCAACACACGAACAGTTCACCTCGGTATTTTCAGGTGAACTGAAAATTCAGTGTGGCAGCAGGCAGAGAGCACTCTTGCTTTCCAAAAACAGAAGATGACAGCTTTGCACAGGCCCCTTCCAGACCATCTTCTTGCTGCTGGGGCAGCTGCACTTCGGCGCTGGCTCCTTTTACCTTTCCGGGCAGGGCCGCTCCGGAGTCACCCCGTCTCGTCTGACAGCTCTTTGGCACAGCTCTGATCATCTCCAGCGGGTTAAAAGGTCGGCTGAGTAAATCTACTTAAGGCAGAGCCCGGCAGGCAGGGCAAGGATCACAACAAGGACATTCAGCACAGCCACTGCTAATGTGGCTTCGCCATTCCGGGTCTGCAAAGCGCTGGAGCGGGAGAGGAAACACCCTGGGCACAGAGAGAAGAGTGCATCCAGCTCTGACAAACCGTGTGACTGCACAGGCACAGACATTTCTGGGGTTAAATACAATAAATACAATGTCCTTGCACTCGCAGACAGAAACCCCAGATTTCAGCAACAGCTACCAACACAAATACCAGGTGGCTTTCTCTCCTTTCTTGCCTACGCCCCATTTTTCTGATCCCTGCGAGACTGCACACACTGGTGCATCTCACAGCTCAAAGCTGACAATTTTACTGCTGGAAGTTTAATTAAAAAATGATAAGAACATAATCTAGAATACAGACTTAGAGGAGAAAAGAAACAGGTAAAGGCAAAGAAACTGAATGAGCAATTAAAGTACAATTTTGGTGGAAGAAAGAAGAGCCCAAGTCTCGCTGCCACTCTGACACTTCCTGACAGAAGTTCACAACAGCCTTGTGACACTGACCAAAACCTTCAAGTCACAGTATCCTGAGTGAACTTTTAAAACATGCTATACAAGCCAAAAGCTCAGCTGTCTCCACCTCCCCTGAGCATTGGCAAGGTGATCATTACAGTGTCACTGCTGTAAAACAAACGCACTCATCTGCCATTGCACCACGGAGAAGATGGCTCTGCTGCCAACAGGGCAGGGACTGCCCCTGCCGGGGTGTGCCAAGCGAAACTCACCATCAGCACAGCACCTGACTAAGCACGTCTTGGCCATGCCAGCACCCAGCCACCCCGCTGGAATAAAGGTAATTTCCCTCACCTCCCCCCTAGCCGTGAATACGGGAAAGCCAGAGCGTTGCAAATGAAGTTTGAGAAGCCTTATGAATAAAACAAGCCCAACACAGCACAACATGCAAAACACTCTTCACCCAGTGACTACAACTACTCTGTTTAACATTAAACTTTAAGTAAAAAAATATCAGAAATTTGGATCCCATTACCAAAAATAGAAAGGGAATGCAGATACACGTAATGGAGACTCTCCATGTGAATACAGATCTGCTTGGTAATTAATTAATGTAAATGCTATCTTTTTTCGCTTCATTCGAATTGTGAGAGGCAATATTTACATTGCCAATACTAGCTTCTAGTGATGAGGTTCAAAATAATCTATTAGTCTTCATTTTAAATTTCCCAGACCTGGCAGAAAAGAGAAAAGCTCTCACTCCTCTGGGTATTCTTCCCAAAAAATCAGAATCATCATTATCATCATAAAAGAATCATCAGCCAAAAGGAAGAAAACACTGGTTTCACCTCCTCCTTCAAAATTAAAACAAACACTTATTTCAGCCCTTCAACTGGCAAAATATCCAAGCTAAATATTATACAACAGCCAAAACCCAAAGGAAATGTAGAAAATCTGGATTCAGAACACGAGATGCTTCTTAGTATGACAAAGCTGTATTTTTTTTTCATTAGAGAAACAGCCATTAAAACTAAATGTAGTGATGGCTTCCATAAACTATCAGAAGCACTGATCACAACCTTACAATGTCTCTTGAAACCTAGCAGGAAATTTAGGCAAAGTCATGAACTAAGCTGGCTTTGTAGAAGTCCCAGTAACTCTCTCTTGCCCATGCTTTCAATAAATTTTTCATGTGGGTTGGCCTCCTGGCTGGATAACAACTGATTAGGCAGAGAGGCAAGGAATAAAACCCCTGCCATCCTTTGCTAATTCAGCAGTGCAAATAAAACTGAAAATTAGTGGTTCACATTCTTTGTTCACTAGAACTATTAAAGCAAAAAAAAAAAATTATATATCTGCATTAATATTTACCTCTAAATTAAATCTTGTGTGCAAATGTAAATCTGCTACACTATGTATGTCATTCCTGGATTTATCTTGGAAATTAATGAGCTAAGAGAGACACTCAGATACACAGCTGGTTTTCAGAAGCCAGTGTTTGCAGTTCTACAAAAAAAAAGTTTGGCTTGCGATTTCAAATGAGCCAAATTGCTTCATAAACATGTACCTTATCAAGTTCTGGGTCAGAATCCACAGAACTTTATGACAAAAGGCAGAAGTTTCATATTGACACTGCTCTGCAGAAGCACCTGGCCATCTGAAGGATGCATATAGGTGCTGCCTTAGAAAAAGGTGACTGAGGAAACTCTGTCAAACACAGCATTAAGTTATTCATGTATTTTACTGAGTGTCAGGCTGAACCTTGGACTAACCTCTCTAAGGGAACACTAATGTGAACAACACCCCAAAATATCTCACCTTGCTCTGAAACAGCCATATAGATATTTTTCTCTATTAATGCCCAATAAACAAAATAATTGGGAGACATGCTTTGGTTCCATAACAGAGTTTGAAGATGCTTCTACTCACAAGTTACTAATACCATCAATCATTAAGTCAGGTAGTAGCTGTAGAAGTAGCTTTTATAGACAGGTGTGGTGTCTATATCTAAATGCATGAATAGGGCCTTACGATGTCAAGCTTCTACAGCTGACAAGAAATAGCATCAGAAACTCTGCTGGAGCCATCTAAGTGCATGCATTCAACAGTGCTGGAGCCCTCTGTGTAAATGTATTCAGCAAACAATCACAACTCTTTCCTCAGTCAAAAAGAAAACACAGAGAGAGAAACTAATACTGCCCTTTGCATTTTTGCATAAGTGTGAGATAAAAACCTCGTGGCCCTCCTTTCCCACATAAATACACATAGGTAAGTGCTCCACTGTGACTTTTCATTCCCAGGTGGGAGAAACCCTTCTCTCTGAGTAAGGGGCCAGCACCCAGCTCTGCCAAGCTCCCAGCGTCTGACACTGCTCCTGGTCCCTGTGCCAGCACCTGCTGCACCACATCTCCCAAAGCCACATCTCCCTCCCAGGGCTGCCAGCCCCAGGACACCCTAACTCTGCTCTGAAGCACAAACCTGCCCTGCCTGAGGTCAGCATCTCGCTGAGACCTCCTCCAGGGGAGAACTGATGCTCCCGGAGGAATAACACTGCTCCCCTCTGCTCTCTTCTATCTTTAACCTGAAAATTGATATGTGAAGTAGTAATCAGAATGACTCCACAGGGGATACTAAAGGCAGTTTTCCCCCCACAACGTGCACAAAGCTGGCCTGGTGCACATTAAGCTATTTTCCTGTCTGCTTTTCTAAGCATCCCAGCTATAACTGAGATGTGGCTGAGCTGTGGCCCTCCGTGGTTGTGCCTCCCTGCGCTGTGCAGATCAGCTCTGCAGCAGGTGCTGGAGAATGCTACATCACCCATCACCCCTGTGCTGCAGCTGGAGATTTCTGCTCCCAGACATATCCCAGGTAGCCAGGACAAGGCCCAGCATATCAGTCACCATGTGCTCATTGTCCCCAGTGCCCTCTGCCACACAGGGTTATTCACACACCCTGGCACATGGTGTGCCTCTGCAGCAGGGCAGCATCACACAGATGTGTGATTACCTGCACTGTGTGTCAGCAGGGCAGGTAACAGATGCACACCAATCCCTGCTCCTCAACACCTGCACGAAAAAGCAGGTCACAGAGTAACACCCGCTTTGTGCACTGAAAAATGTGTGATGTTCATTTCCAGGAAATAAAGTGACCACCCTAAGCCTTCTTCGCTCTCACACACAACCCCTCAGCAGAACAGAAAGATGGTTTCTTTTGTCTGAACAGGTTCACTGTGATGTATTTAGCTCTTTACACTTCCTAATGCGTTTTTACGTCTAATGTTGACTTGGTGCAACAGCAGAGTTTTGGAGAGTAAGTACAGCAAGAGGTATTTGATTACATCCACAAACTCAGTTTTTGAATGCACCAATAGTTCATATTCATGGAGCTTGTGCCCAAACCTTAACTATGTGCATGTTTCTGACACTCATTCAACCACATTAACATTCTGAACACAAGAATTATACACAGGCATGGCCATTGTTACTTTTAAAACTCCATAGACAGAAATCGGAGGAAGCTACACTCTTCATTCATACTCTGAAATCTTAAAAATGGCTCTAGACTTCAATACTCTTCTATCCCTACAGCCAGGTAATTATTGCAACAATTTTCTGAACCAACAGAAACAGTTAGCTGCATAGGTGGCAACCATGGGAACTTGCAGCATTAAGTGAAAGGGGAAAATCAAATACCAAGCAGAAGGCCAGGAGATCAGATCTGAATGAGAACTCGTTCACATAAATTATCCAAGCCCAAATATCACATTCCATCAGAAGCTCTTTGAGTTCACCCTGGATGGAAATGAGACCCGGAGAAGTAAGCTCCTGTGTCAGGATGCTCACTCCTTTACTGCCTCTGAAAGGAGAAAAGCAATGGCAATTCCAGTGCACAAGCAGATCCTGTGTCTGACCCACACCTGGGGTGAACAATGACATGGGGGTGATTAGCACTGACTGCATATTTACCACCACGAAGTCAAGCCCAACACGAGCCCCGTTTTTTGTTCTAATTAGCTCAGATTGCTATTTTAAATTATTCCCCAGGTCAGCACAAGGTGCCATAAAGACAATCAATAAAAACCAGCCTGGTGACAAGCACATACAACAGGTGAACCTGTATGAAAAGAAGTCAAACTATGAATAAGCAGAAACCAAAAAGTACCGAGTATCTTGTAAAGTTCTTGTTTAACCAGAGGGTTTCCTCAGCTAGAAAGGGTGTCAGCAGAGAACATTGCATTCCGTTCTGGATTCCTCCCTTTGCTTTTAGCAACTGCCTTCAGAGCCTGCATTTGTTTCTGTAAATCCTTCTGTGCTGCTCCCTGCGTGCCTGAGTTTAGAGGGCAAGGGTATTGCCCATCCCTGACACCACTAACAGATGGAGCTCACCTCAGCCAGTAACACAGATTATAGTCTTTGCAATACACTCTTATCCGATTACCCACAAAAAAGAATTCCACTATCTGCCAAACATGAGTCTTCTCAAAGAGAGGGGAAAATCTGTCTTCTGCTCCACCTTCTGCTTTGCTGTTTCAAAAACTGTTCATATTTTTTTTCTGGACCCCATCATACATGATTTGCACATCATAGTCATCTTAGAAGATTTAAAAGCCTTCCAGTTACCTAGGGCAGTCACCTACTCAGATAAGGAAATGACAAAATATGTTATCAGAATCAGGGAGTTTAATGTCCTTCGTCTTCTAAAAGTAACACTATATAATAAAAAAATATCATGGTTCCAGTGTCTCACCATTACCAGAGCAAAGAATTTCTTCCTGACAACTATTCTGATCCTGCCCTCTTTCAGTTTAAAGCCATTACCCCTTGTCCTGTCACTACCTGCCCTTTACCCTGTAAAAGGTCCCTCTCCAGCTCTCTTGTAGCCCCTTCTGGTACTGGAAGGGTGGTCTACGGTCTGTTGAATTACCATAAGACTATTTAAAGTTGATTACAAAGCATCCCTGCTTATTTCCAACAAAAATTGCACATGGCTTTGGAAATAGTATTTTGATGCTTGGCGATGGCAGCAATAGAGAACAATGAACTGTAGCACCCCTTTGGGCATTACTGCAGTCTAAAGAGGCAATAAGCTGCGTGCTTAAAAGGCCAGAGAAGGATTTATCATGGACTAACAGATCCAAAGAAACTGCTTTTGAGGAAGCCAAGACTCCACAACACACAGTTCCAGGAACAGTCATTTCAAAAACTGAATTGGTAATGTCCCCTTGGCTGAATGCAGCAACTGGAGAAACTGCTGCCATCATTTCTCCAGAGCACGGCAGAAGAGATGCCAGAGCCAAGAAATAAAGTTTAAATCTCGTCCATGTATTGCCATCACACAATTGCATAAACTTCCTGCCTCCCCAGGTTTTGCCATCACAGCTCTAGGGGGCCAAAAGCAAGAAGAAACAAACCCAAGTTTCCTCCTAATTACATCAGTGTTACTGGGACAATGAAATAAGAACAGTCAGAATTTAACTAAATATAAGCTATGGCAGTAGTGTCTTCTAATTTGTGTTGTGGTACCACCTACCTTCACCAACATAGAATGGGGTTGCTCTTGTTCCTCTCCCCACATAGTAAATTGCCCACAAAAAATTTGGAGGAGATAATAAATCCCCTGAAAACATAAGCCCCACTGAACACAGGGTTATCAACCCAGAGGAGAAAGAGGGCTTGATAGCACATACAGCTCAGATTAAGGGACAAGTCTGAATTTTTTCATTTCATGGACCTAGGAGTCTAAAAAATAATTTTGGGGAAGTTTTTACTTGCTTGTAAATGTAACTATGCATACATGAAAGAGTTAGTCATCTTCTCCAGGTCAAAAATAAACACAGCAATTTCCAGAATGTGTCACAATACAATATTAACTGCGTATCTGCACAGTCACTGAATCAGTGGACACTTAATAGCCTTAACTTAGAATATCTCTATTTTTCGGTCTAATGTACCCTGAACTACTAATACCACTCCTGAAAGAGCCAGTTTGCTGTATAAAAACCTCTAAAACGGGTCCCAGTGATGAGGAACAAGCAGTGTGCCCTCCCTGCACAGCTGAGCTGCCAGACAAAGAGCAAAGGCTGCACTTTCCAAGTTCATGGCCTCCTCACACAGGAAGAGCTTGAACAGGAAAGGTGCAGCCAAGAATTTGCTTACACACAAAATGCACACACCAAATTGCTGTTATACAGGTACACAGCTATTACAGAGATGCACACAAGCCAGGCTGCCAGCACAGGCACAGAAAGCAGCCCCTCAGCCTTTCTGTAGCTCCTTGACTCCAGATCCAACACGTGAGCAAGCTGAGAAAACAGAGGGACCATTGGGAGGCAGATCTCAGCTTCAGACACTTGAAATTGTCTTCATTTTAGGGGAATCAAAACACACCATGCCCTTAAGAAGCAAAGACTCTTCCACTAGGAAAGAGAGCTTTTCTGCTGACGCCAGGGGAATCAGAGTAAGGCCAAGGAACAGACAAGCACCCACAGCAAATGTCACAGCCACGTGGAGGAGTCCCATTGGGAAACATATAGCATTTCAAAGTTTTCCCTTGAGTTTTCAAGATACTAATTATAAAATACCAGAGCAGTGAGACACCTGGAGTAGACACAAGGTATGTGGTAAAAGAGGTGAAAGACTTAAAGCATACTCATGTAGAAACTGGAGAGTAATCACCTCTCCCGTTTTATGGTTTCTTTTACTTAAAGAACATCTCCAGCCAAAGCATGGGCTCTCTCACCTCCACAAGGAACGGGCTATGGACAAAAGACTAGAAAGCCCTGTTTCAGCATATCTTAGTGAAAACAAAACCTTTTCAGATCATACATCGAGATTCTAGGGCGAAACCGAAGGAAATCTGATCTCCTCACAAACAGCACCGCCCTGATGTCAGGGACCTGGTAATGCTATTGCAACTTCAGAGCAACATTGAGGCAATTGACTAAAACCAAACAAAAAGGAAAGTCAGAGTGAAACATCGACAGCTTCCCATTTCTGTATGCTTTTCTTTATACTAATTTGTTAAGGATTCACCTGATTTTACAGACAGGACAGAAAAGGTCACATCACTTGCTGCAGTCCACACGGCAAGAGGAAGTGGAATGAAGCAAGCTTTGGTTTCCCTTCAGAACTTTATTTCTCCACCACACACTCTAAGATGCATCTGCAGTATTTTTTTCCTTGTACCATGAAGAGAACAGCACTAACAAACAGCAAAGGAGAACTGAATCAAACGTGTGAGTCAAATGCCATGTCACAAAGCAGCCTCCCAGCACACAAACCCGTAGGACAGAGGAACCGAGAGGTAAAGAAAGGATTGAGAATTTAGCAACCCCAGGTTTTAGGTGAAAAAGCCCCTGTTGCCGGTGCTGTAAGGCAGGCTGTTCACTCACATAAGCTGGCTGGTGAACTCTGGTGTCTTCTGGGGTGTGTTGGTGGTGATGCCATCACCCCAGCCCCCTGCTATTGCCACTGCAGGCTCTGCTCTCTGCCCGGCGGGGAGGCGGCAGCGATAACGAGGAGGTGGGGCAAGATTCAAGTCAGGCGAGTAAAGTGTCTAAATACTCCTTTGAGCAGCAAGTAAAACGGTTCAGAAGATACATTTCATATTCTAAAGCTTGTATTTTCAAGCAGAGAACTGTAGATTTGTACGTTTTCTCTGTTACTGAAGAAGTGAAACATGACAAAAACTGAGACTGACATAAGATTCAGGCAGAGTAAGATTTAGGATCAAGGACATGCTGAGAGTTGAGTCAACACAGTATTAATTCTTAAAACCTTTACTGACCTCACAATACATAGAGGAAAACTGGGTAGTATCTCTAGAGTTGGGAGCAAAAGTCTGTTGCTGCTTCAGTGCAATTTCTTAGATGCATCCCCCAGAAAGGATAAACTCTGCTGTTTTTAGAGAAACACCCACACACCTCAAACTAAGCATAAATGGGCATACACTCATTTAGAATGCCTGTGTCAATGATAACAGGCATGAATTCCAGTTCGGCTGTCAGATAATCTGTTTTCCACCCATGTAATATAATTAGCGCCCAAAATAAAGTGGCGAAATGAGGGAGGCAAGATGCCCTCTTTTCTCCCAGATCAAGGCATTTCGTGAGCATCAATTAGATGTTAATGTCCCTGGGAGGCAAGTGTGACAAGTCTTATTAAGTCATTTTAAAGATTAGCACACTGAGTCACAGAGAGATCAAGAACTTCCTCAAAACCAAATGCAGAAGCAGAGTCAGAGTCCTCTGGGACTGGCAGCAGAGGACTGCGCTGCTCCACCTTACTGTAAGGTTAAGAGTCTCTAAAAAAAAAAAAAAAAAAAAAGGAAAAAAACCCCCCAGAAAAAACAAATTAAAA
>VYXF01002759.1:25722-49750 GCA_013397295.1 Polioptila caerulea | reverse complement strand
GGGCGGGGCCCGCGGCCCGCCCGCCCCGGCCCCAGCTCCAGATCCAGCCCCGGCTCGCCCCGGCCCGGCCCCAGATCCAGCACCAGCCCCAGTCCCGGCCCGGCCCCCTGCGAGCTCCGCGCAGCGTGGGCGTCCCCACCGCTCGGAGCGCGGCTGCCGTGGGGGTTTTTCCCACGGCCGCTCCGGTGTTTTCGGGCCCCGGGCGGGGCAGAGCGGCCCCACCTGCCATGGGGGAAGCGCTGCGAGGGACAGCGCGGCGTGGGGGACTCGGGGCGCTTCCTCTCGGCTGCTAAAGCTCTGGTTTTGAGGAACCGTAAAGATTGTCACGCATTCGGCCGGTTCAAGAAGGCAAACAGAAAAGCACCAGGGAGAAAGTTCAAGATCAGCTAACAGCGCTGGCCCTGACTCCCCGACTCCCATCAACAGTAACTTCTTGCTGACGGCAGAAGTGAAGTTGTATGAAAATAGAGCAAAGAAAAGCAATCAGGAATCACTTGAAGCGCTGCAACAGAAAGGGCGAGTGAGCTAAAGCTCATATCTGCTAACCTGAAGACTTGATAAAAGCCCCAGCAGGCCCACTTTAAAGGTAACCTCAACAATTCATAAATATTGTGACATGTGCCACACAGTCACTACACCTAAGTGACGCTGCAGAAGGCTGTGGCAGAACGAGGGAGCAGGACCCTGGCTTGCCGTGACAAGAACTCTAACCCCCTTCACACTTGAGCCAAATTTGAAGCGGCTTTTGGATCATGTGGAGAGAAAACAAGTGTGACTGGGGCAATTTTCATCCATGCACAGCTGAATGTAACAGAATCTCTAGTGACCCGAGTGGTTTAGCCAACACTCTAAAATAATTTTAGATCTTAAGGCAAGGATTTTGTTGTAGAAAATACCTCTCATTTGGGTTGAAATTTGTCTTCTAGTTTTTTGCATCATGCTGGGCTGAACCCAAGTTTTTTCTTACTCAATGATTAACTTTGAATTGCAGTATTTGCTGATTTAACTTCAGGAGATTAACTGTACTTTTACCTCAAAGTGATAAAAGCAAGAATATAGAAATAATGGTGCATACCATTTCCTTGTTATCTAAAAGGCTATCATCTTTTGCAGCCTAGGGGAAGGCAAGAACAAGGAATGAGAAAATCCTCTTGGTAAACTTCCAGAAAAAAAAAAGTGATCTGTAGTTAGCAAAGGGGGATGTGTGTGTGAAAGAAATCATATTTGTATGATTTTTACAAAGTCTTGCTAGTTTCAGCACTACCTCCACTGAGAGCCAGTGGTGGAACCCAGAAAATATAAAGTCTGAAAGACTTTAGCCCCTACTGGGAAATTTTCCAAAACTTCTGTCTTTAGGATAGATGCTCCTTTTTGGTTAGGAAAGATGCTTGCAGCACTAGTCTCCCACATGTCTGTTCACCTTCACAACTGTCCTCTTCCCTCCATGCCTCTCAGAAAAGGTTAAGAAGTCCATGAAAAGATAACCCTTTCCTGCCAAGTTCTTCCAAAACTTTTCTGCGCCATCAGGGGCTGCATCAAGACCAGCAGGAACCTTTCTGTTTATTAATTATAATTAGTGTGTTTACTCATTGTCCTTAACTGTTTGATCTCTGAAAGTGGCTGAAGGATGACTGTATAATTCACACTAAACTATTATCACAACCGTCTTTGAAAATTATCTTTTGTTAGTTGTTACTTATTTAGAATTGGAATTAAGAAATTCTTTATTCACAGTCACACCTACCTCTGTCCAAAGGAAAACATAACTGAGATACAGTCCAGTCACTCTGGGCTAAGATGAGTACACATCAGTTAAAGATTGGATTAAGAGGCATTAATCAGGAACCACCAATCCTGCATTACATGGGGCTCTGTGGGATATCCCAGCCCACCCTCCCTTCTTGAGGTGTGGGACACACAAGCATAAAGGGAAATAGCAACTTCCCCGGGTGCTGCACAGCCTCCCCTTCCCCTGAGACCAAGTTCCTAACCCTTTTTTTAACAGTATGGCTGCTTTGTAGGTTTTTTTTTGTTCAATCCTAGCCTGTTCTCCTCCATTGAAAGGAGAGGAAAAGGGAATAAGAATGGTCCTTACAAAAAACAATCCAGTGTTATTAACTGGCATAAAGCTGTGTCTGCTAACTCTGCTGCAGGATGTTGATCCCTCTCTCTGGCTGGTGATGTGCAGTACTCCCTTTCCTTATGTGTGCAAGCCTGTCTATTCAAATTCTTGTAAATGGATTCCTGTCTACATATCCAGCACAATAAAAGCCCTTGTGGTATTCAAACAACTTGTCTGATCCTTTCTGATGAACTGTGGGTGTCTTCAAAGTTAACTGAATTTTTCATACAAGAGGGATGGCCTGGTTGTGGCCTCGCTCTCAGGAGACCGTGCTGAGCTCCCTCTCAATCATTTATTTTCTTTATGACTTGGAGAATTCATCATGTGTCAGTTTGGGATCTATAGGGTGCAGGTAATAGGACTTCCTTCCCTTTTGGGGGTTATGAGGATGAAACCCTTGTATGAGGCTGAAACCTTGGCACTATGCTGCATCATGCGAAAGGCAACTGTGGGTATTTCCCTGCTCTTGGTCTGAAGTGGCTCATCATACTCATGTCTGGTGAGAATCAGGAGTTAAAGACAGATTTTTGTGTTCTCTTCCTTCATTAATACTTTTTGATTTATATCAACATAGAAAGCCTTTAGGGTAGTTCTTTTAAAGGAACTTTGCTTTGTAGAGTGAGGAAAAGAAAACGGATCTAAGGAAAGGAAGCTGTGTTCTTTATGTGGGAGCATGTAATTTTCCTGGGGCCTGGAATAGCTGGATTTTCTTACCACATGTGCAGGAAATAGCCCTTCCTACCCAATCCTGGGTGTATCAGATAATAGCCTTAGCATATAAAGGCTGTGAGACACCTTCTAAACAACACTACTGTTCAAGTTTCCACGCACATTAACAGATTTTTACAGGTCTGCTGAGGCAGAGTTCCAAACACTTTGACTCCGTAGAAAAAGCAGACGGAAGTACCTGTGAAGCGCACACAACTAATTCTCTAGCCTTTTTCCCACGGGAGGCTGCGAGTTCATTTGTTAGGGAAGTTTGGGGATGGGTCCTTAGTCATCCTGCCTTCCTCCTGTGAGCAGTTTCTCACCCGCACTGCTGCAGAAACAGGAGCACTCTGTCATTCTTCCATGGGCTCTCCCAGCTGCCAGGGCTTGCATTTGCCCATTTGCCCTGTGTTGCCTCTGTCCTTTGAGAGCTCTGATAAACCATCCCTCGGCACATCTGGTCAGCAACACAGCCCCAGGCTGGTAGCATTTGTCCTGCTTCCCTCCATGCAAATATTTATGTGAAGTTTGGGGCATGTGTGGGGGTGGTTTTAGTTTTCCACGTGTATTTTCTATGCTTTTTTAAACAAACAGGAGTTAGAGCTTGTTTGATGCATGTTACCAACACAGATCTCGGAAATTTCACTCTTTGAGTCGCCTGTCTTTGCTGGCTAAATCTCCCTGAGGCTAAAAAGGATTTTACTGATAGGAAATTTCTAATAATACACCCAATATGGGCACAGGATGCTCTCTTGCTCCTGGTGTCATTCAACAGTAATTGATTCATTTCCTAAGATGTGTTGCTAAATGCAATTTCATAGAGAGACAGACCAGCTAGCCAGCACCAGCCTCTTCAAAATCTTCAGCTCATTAATAAAAAAAAAAATCCTTCTTTGAAGGCAGAAGAAATGAATCTCAGAATCTCTAAGATAATTTTAATTTTAGTAAGGCGTGAAATTATGATGCCATATTTATTCCTATAATGGAGGCTCATCTCAGTGTCATTTTACTTCTTTAAGGGATAATGTCAACTCTGGTGATGTTGTAATTACAAATCCTGGAAACATTTTTTGAGTTCTGAAAAGCAACAGTCACAACCCTAAGAAGTTTTAAACCTCTCATGGGGCACGTATCATCTTGTAAGGTATATTTGTATTTTGAGATTTGACAGATAATCAAATTAGGTAGACATTGGGAAGGGTGGAATAAACCATTATTACAAAGAGCTGCATCTTTTTCTTTCCTTCTTGTGGCCAGTCTTTTAGTCAGCTGCTAAAAGATCTAGTCTTTTGTAAATATATGTTTTTATTATTACCCTTAGGAATACCACAAAAAGCCTTCATTTTATCAATGTTAAGTCAACAGAGTTTACTCCACAGATATTTTATATTTTCATTTCTGATGGTTGTGTTTGTGTACTCAAAAGAATAAAAAAAGAAGCTTTTGATTCTGCTTTGATTTGCAGAAATCAGTAGTCTGAGAAATACATGGGAGATATCAAAGCCATGGAGCTGCTTCTGTTGAAATAAATGTCAACATCTCACTGACTTCAGAGAGAAAAGGATCAAGTAATTAAGTGTTGTTTTGCATGGGTTCCAATAGGCTTTGGATCAGGCCTCATTTCCCAGCCAGTGCTTGCAGCATTGCTGCTTTGGATTGTGCTGACAAACGACTCTGTAAAACGAACCCACCGAGCTCAGCAAAACTGATAAGATTTCCTTCCTGCACTGCTGTGCTCACACCTTCCCTGAAAATGTGCTCTGTCTTTGGCCATACTCGATTTCAGATTAAGGCTTTGCAGAGAAAAATGAAACTTCAATGTGATAAAGTGATAAAGTAATTTAAGTGAATGTACACTCCTCTGAGCCAAGTGATTCCAGGCTGTGTGCAGCTGGGAAATAGATTCTGCTTTGCTGGGGTGCTAAAACATCTGTATGAGCCAGTAACTGCCAGCTGCTTGAGGGATTGTCACGTTGCAAAACAGGCAGAGAGGGTTCCAATTGTATCTGGGGAAAAACTCAGTGCTCTGTAAGAGATGTGTTGGGGAAATTTTGTGAGAAAAGAAAAAAACCCCAAACACACAAACAGTAGAAACAACTCAAACACTTGCATGGAAACAGGTGTGTATGACTGTCAGTGAGTAAGGGAACATTCTGTGAACATATTCTTAATACAAATTAAATTTTCTGTATGTGTTGTCAGCAAGAACCGAGATTATTTCTTGTCTGTGGGAAACCTTCTGTCAGAGACAAAGATCACTTTCCACATGCTTTGATCTTAGCATATTAAATCTTAGCAGAGACTTTATTTAATTAAATGTTATTTATGTTTTGTGGGTGTTACTGAACAAAGACTTCCCTGAGTGTCATTAATGGAAGAATGACAGAGAGTTTGAACCAGGGAGGACCATCATGATAAGTCTGAATGCAGAGATATTTTAGGGAAATCACTGTTTCTCAGAGAGAAAACAGTGATTAAACTTGCCTAACTCAAGGCTGAAACCACAACACTTCTCAGTGCCATCCTTCCAGTCTCACAGATTCGTCATTTTTAAGTTAAACGCTCGTAGTTGGTCTGTGCTGCTGAAATTGTTTCTTTAATTGCTGTGACTCCATACACATGAGCAAAGCCATGTCAGTGCTAAATCCTGGGGAAGGAGGTACTTTCTTTGGCAATGCCAGAAATTACTTTGGGAGATTCTGATCATTTACTGTGCTGCATTACACTGTATTATAGGAGAGGTGACCTCCCTTCTCATGCCCAGTCAGGAAGGAGTGGCCAGGAAGAAGATTTGGTCTTTTTTTTAAAATTATCTAACACAAATGTTTCTGACTTGCTCTATGGAGATAATAGAAAACAACCAGCAACTGCTGGGCATGAGTTTTGTCTGTTATACATTACTGTCTGTCTTGACAGCATAAAATTGATAAATTATATGTATTAAAACCTCCTTTGTTTAAAAAATAAGGTTGCTAAGAAACAAGAGTTATGCACATTTAATGCCATTTATGGTCAGAGGGGCCTGTAAATAGGAGGAGAATAAATGAGGACCTACAGGTTCCACATAAGTTTTGCTCATTATAGTTGAACATACTTCAGCAAGAAGTGTAGATAATGGTAAAAATTTGGTTTACCTATGGGTTTGCATTTAGTATGATTTAAATATGTTACAAATAGTTGTATGTGTGAAATTTGTCCAAAACTCATCAGTTGTCATGGTCCAGGAGGTAAATGGGTATGCCCAGTGAAATGTGCATATTGATATTTTTCACTGCTATTCTTATTGTAAAGAGAGAAAATTCATCCAGCCTCCTACATTTCACCAGAGTCAATGCTATGCACATTTAAACTGGTAACCAACTTTTCTTCTGAACTTGCTCAACTGCCAGAAGAAGAGAAAAAACAAAAGAAAAAGAAAAAAAAAACACCAACAAATGACAGCACAGCAACACGACTGCCAAACCTGAAGGTATTCCTGGCACTGCCAGGCTGCCCACAGCACAGACACAGAAGAGGCTTTTCCCCAAACCTGTTATTATAAAGTTGAGTGCTATAGATCTCTAATCACTACCTTAAACTTAGGAAAATTATCCTCAAAAGATTGCACTTCTTGCTGGGTAAAAATGCAACCCTGTTCTCAACCTGCTACTTGGGAATCTGCTCTTCAAAGTTTAATTGATTTTTATCAACTAACTCCCTGCAACTCGGGGCTTTTTTTCTTTTTAAATTTTGTATCCAGCTACAGCAGCACTGAAGAGTTCTCTTTCTTATCTGATCACAGGGGGAAAAAAAAAAAATGCAGCTTATTCCTGCTTTCACCCTTTCATCCCTGGTTTCTTAAATGGGGCCTAAAGCCATTTACCTGTTTAACCTTGTGAGATAATTAAGTTGTTGAAGCTAAGTCAACTTCAGTTTTCCCAGCTGAACTGGCCCCCTGCCAGCACTGTCAGTTTTCCATGAACCTGTGGGGAAGGAAGGTTTACAGAATATCTCAGCTCCCAGGGAAGCTCGGTGCTACCTTGGTGATGCCCCTCTGCCACATTTGGAGGGGCTCAGAGGGTACAGTCCTCTTCAGCACTGCTTACAGGAGGGAAAGCCTGTGCCACAACCCACCTGGCCCAGCCAAACAGGACTTTTAGCAAGGGTTTCACAACGTTGAGACCGAATATGTGTGAAATAAGGCCGTGGTCATTCTCCTCCCTCCTGTGGTTTTTGGGGATGTGCAGGATGTTGCAGCTTCTGCCTCCCCCAGGGACACCAGGGTCTGCAGGACCACATCACCATTAGCTCGGTGCTTGGCGAGGGCACACCACTCCACAAATTGTCACCAACTCCCAGGGTGACAGCAGGGCCTGTTGAACAGCCTCCTTTCCCTTCCCTGGCTGTCCTCAGTGCACACGATCTCACGGGATCGCAGCACAAGCAATAGTGTTCCTGACAACTGCAAAATATTTTTATGAACCTCCCCGTTTAGTGTTTAAACATGTCATGGTACCAACTTCAAACAAACAAGCACAGCTTACAGCGAGACCTTTTCAGACTTGCACCATCTGCCAGTAGCTTTCCTGTGTCAGTGCCAGCATTAAAAAAAGTATTCTCTAATTAAGAAAAAAAAAAAGGTCCCGTGCATCTGCAAATTTGTCAGCAGGGCAGATGGCATCACTTCCTCCTCCTCGACACGCAGGATTTGAAATGACAGCTCTCAGCTAGTGGAGGAAGAGCCTAAACACACTGAGAGCAAAACCACTTAGAAGTACCTGGAATGGCACCAGCAGCACTTGGGGAGAGAACAAAGCCTGGGCTCAAGAGCGTTTCCTCAGCAGCTGAAATGAAGACTAACAACGCCACGTTCCCGGGGGAAATCCTGTTCGGCAGAAACTTGGTCCATCAGCTCGCTGCAGGATTGTTCTTCGATGCTCACAGAACTGGCATTTCTTTAAGTGCCCTCCATCTGGTAGTGTTTGCAATTCACACGTGGGATGCACCTGTGAAACTCAGCACAGCTTAAAAGCCTTCTTTTGCAGCTGAGCCTTCTTGATTTGCAAGCGTTTCTTTCTGAATGTGAAATGCTTCTTTTAGCTCCCTGTATTGCATCCCTGCGATTCCTTAAAAGAGCAATTATGCTGCTCTTTTAAGATATGCATCTGCCATCACCCATTCACCAACACACTGTCTAGCAGTGCATAAGATAAAGACTAAAAGGCATTTTCTGAATTAAAAAAAAAAGTCAGTTTGAAACATCTCCACGGGATTCAAATGGTTTATTTACTTCCTGGTGATCAAGAGATCACTGGCCCTTTACTTTCACTCACAGAGACAAATATTTGTTATCAGATGGTAAACAAAATTTTAGTTGTACATGGATGATTCATATGGAACTTCAGTACAATATGAATGCTATCCAAGACTCTTTCAGAGAATGGTTTATTGTGAAACCTCACGGATGAAACTTCCTTATTAAAAAACTCCCAAAGTTCTGCATTTCAAGCAGGCTCTCATTTTAATGAATTCAGTTAAAGGGCTGGTTTCCTTCATGCCACTTCTCTTGTGATTTACTCCAGGCAGTGACAGAGCAGGACATTTTTCCTAGTGCACAGTGTTGGGATTTTTAACAAGCATGTGCATTTTGCTGGGTGCCCATGGAGATAAAGTTTATATTTTTGTATTTTTTATTTCACAACACATCCAGGCTTTGGAAACTTGCCAGGTCTTGCCTTCTGTTTTGCTTAAAACATTAGTCTACAAAGCACCTTTAACTAAACTAATGTCTGTGTGTCATTATTTATAAATGTGTAGGTGCTTGCCTGGAGGCAGAAGAGCCCATGGAGCTACTATTGACTGTTATTTATATGTAGCATTTTCTGGTTTAGAGTTTCTGCAGCATTTTTTTGTACCAGATTTTCATTTTGCCTTCCCCTGATGCTGCATGTGACTCTACTTTTACCCTAACAGCTCTGGCCAAAGGGGGTCAGCTGAGAACAAGGGCTTGGAGCATCTCCCAGAGCCTGGCTGGGCTCTATTACCAGCACTTCTGAGCACAAAGATGCAAAGTTTGATGAAGTCAGTGGAAAGACTCCTACTGGTTTTGGGTTAGCTTCAGATCCAGCTGTAAATTATGGGAGTTTGATTTTATTTCCATTACTTGTCCACAATATTTTTTGCCTGTGTTAACAGCATAGCTCCTTTTTAAACAATGACAGAACTGCTCTTTCCAGGCAAGTGTTCCATTTGTCAGTAAATTACACTGCAATATGACTACATAGGCATCCTAAGGCTGCTGTTAGATGGAAAAGGGTGAAAACAGCCTCTTTCTGGGTTTGTGGACAGCCATTGGCTTCAGGGGAATCACCCAGCATCCTATCAGTCCCTTTATTCATCATTCTGAAATGGGGGAATAGTTGTTATCCTACCTTTCCAGAAGAATGAAGTGAAGATAAATCACAGCTCTAGGAAATTATAGGGAAATTATAGGAAAAGTGGTCTCTTGTGACTCCCTAGTTGGCCAATGACAGAAGATATATCAATGCAGGAATCCCCAACTCGTGTCCCATTGCTGCTCTCTCTGTTCATGTGACATTTCCAGACTGTGTCACAGAAGAAAGCCCATAGGAAGTGCACAGGAAATCGGGATTTTGTCAGTTTAGCAAGTTTAAAGAAATACGTGTTCTTGGAATCAAAAGCCATGAAAACAAAAGGACAGCTATCAAGGCAGTTTATTTTGAAGTTATAAAGTGATTACTCTCCCTACACATTCATCTAAATAAAATGAAGATGTAAAAGAAATAGTGTGAAATAATTAAAGGGATCTAAATTAAAAAAAAAAAACCAAAACTGTATTTTTTTTTAAAAAATGCTGCTGGTGTATAGCACACAATGTCTTCCATGTATCAACAGACTTTGCTCTCTGAGTAACAGTTTTCCCTCAGAACATGTTCTATTTATAACCTCCCTAAGCCTTTTGCAGTATGTTTCCTGTTCAGACACCAGAAAATGACTCAGCCAGTCAGTCCAGTCACTTCCCAAACATGGGATTCAAAACTGGGGAGAAAATCACGAGCACACTCAAAACTTGACTGATGAGTCAAAATACTGTTCCAACTGATTATTTAAAAGGTGCATGTTAGAAATTGTTCACCTTGTCATTATGTACTTGTTCCCCAAGAATGACATTATTTTGCTCATTCATTCACTGTGAAATGCTTTCTAACTCTATAGTTACTCTACCACAATATTGTATTTCGAGAGCAGTGGCCAAAAATTGTAACATGGACAAGCCTCCTGCTGCTCTTCTTTGGTCTGGCGTGGGCATTATTGTGAAGAAGTACTTGATACTTTTAGCTTGCATATGAAACTACCTTGGAATTACAGATGACTGGTTAAAGTTGTAATTTTCAGTTGATTTACCAACTCACTGCTGATTTTTCAGCTCTAGAATAGGAGAGATTTTGCTACGTTTTCTATGCACAAAAATTAATCATCCACAAACCTCCTCCAGCACATTTATCTGCAAAAATATTGGAGGTGGAACTGGGATACAGAGCAGAAGCATTCTCAATTCTCCTTTCAAGAGCAGAAGCATTCTCAAAAACTAAGGATGGAGTTCTGTCCTGAAACAAGAAGTGATGTGTAACTGCGATCTGCACGATTCATCATGCCTACAGCCACAGAAATTCTGCCACACTCCACAGCTGAAAAAGAGAAGTATTTCTTTTTGTCCAGATGTAAAAGCACCATATTTCTGACATTTCAGCCATTTAGCTTGAAGAGAGCCTCACCTGCAAGTCTTTTCCTAATCTGCGCTAAAAAACCCCGCAATATTCCTGAACTTTTGGTACCTGAATAATGTCTTAGAATTTTTGAGGCCATGGTCTATTAAGCAGAAGAACACACATGATCCACGCCTACAAAATTACCTTTGTTTGATATCTGCTTCAATTTATTTAATTTTTTTTCAGAGAAACCAAACAGCCTTTCTCTAACCCCACTGTCTTTTTTTCAAGCAGATCCTTAAAACAGGTTGGAAGTGGCAGAGGAACATGGTAAATATCTACAAATGAGAGAGAGCTTTTGAAATTAGACCTTTTCCACATTAACTAAGCTAAATTCATATTGAGAGTCTTTACAGGCCATTTATGGGCATATGCTTGGCATGGCAATGGATGCCTCCATCCTGCACTGCTCTGATTTCGTGCCAGAAGCGTACGGAAAAATAAGGATGCGGTGTCGCCTGCCTGGCAATGTCACTGTGATAAAGGGCTGAGGGCACATTCCAGCACTATCACTGCTGCTCTTTCATCTGCAGGAGCTGCTCCAACTGCCACTGCACCAAAGCAGGGCTCCAGAGCAGATGGAGAGTGTGCAGGGATAGCTACCATAGAAACATTGGGGAGAAAATCAAAATACCGGCGTATTTTCAGCTCCAAGTGCAGGTTCTGATGTGTTAACACCCGTCTCTACTCCATGCTTTGTCCCAAGTACCGATCTTTCTACATCACTGCAGGCTAACTGGGGAAAACTGACAGGTGTGAGCAGTGAAGTTGCTCTTATAAAAGCTTTGTGTATCTCAGTGTCTTCAGGATGCTGCGGTTTCTCCCATCCCTTCTTGGCATTTCAGCTTCCAGTTTTCTGCCTCAGATACCCAGTGATATTATTGTGGTAATAATGAAACTGCTCATTAACTCTAGACATGCTTTCCAAAGTCTTTTCTCTTAATCAGGAAAAATTATGTTTCTTATGTACACTTGTCTTCCCTCTTTATTCCCAGGCCAAGTTCTTTCAACTGGTCCTATGTGGGACAAGGTGACCTTGACTTCTTCTGAAAAAAAAGTTTTTATAGCTTGACATTATGGACAGATGGGAATAGGCAGGGAGAGGGATGAGGGGGAAAAGCCTGGGGAAAGGGGAATGGCATGGCATGGGAAGAACAGCTGGGATAGAGGATGTGGGGGACAGTTGGGGATGGGGAGAGTGACATGTTGGGATATTCGGGGGTGGGATGTGGGGAAGGACAGGGTGGGATGAGGGGGAAAAGCTGGGGGAAAGGGGAATGGCATGGCATGGGAAGAACAGCTGGGATAGAGGATGTGGGGGGCACTTGGGGATGGGGAGAGTGACCTGTTGGGATATTTGGGGGTGGGATGTGGGGAAGGACAGGGTGGGATGAGGGGGAACATCTGGGGACTGGACAGAGAGACTTGTCATCAGAGACAGACTTGTCATCACAAGTTTTGCTGCTCACCCAGGACAAGCACACATGACTCTCATCCTACATCAGCAAGAAATTTTGATTTAAAATTTTGTTTTAAAATACATTTGGACAATTGCCTAAGTCTGAATGGCTGTGCTGCATTCTGCAATAGAGAGGAAAGAGTCGAAGAAGAAGGAAAGAAGGAAAGAGGGAGGAAATTGGATTAAAGGAAAACTCCCCAAGTAAACATAGGTGAAATAATTGGAGACCTTAGAAAACACCATCTGCTTTAAAGTTCTTAAGAAATAAGGATTTGGAAATACAAGCAAGTCAGCCAAAGTATAATTAAACAGTTCAACAGTGTACCTTTTATTTAACAAAAAGTCATTATACAACTGCATTTTTTGGATTAGATGGAGCAAAATAAGTTGTGTGCAGAACAAAAAGTAACACTGGGCACCAGTGTTACTTTCCAAGGCCCCTGTTCCTTATTTCTGTCTTGTGTTCTTAAAAAGTCCTTCACTCTCTTCTGTGCAGGGTAATTGTCTAGGTTCTCTTCTGCCCTCTCCCCATGCCCTGATATGGTGAGTTTGGATATGGATGCACAGGGCAAACCTGCTTGAGTTCAGCTTGGTCACATCCCCTCCACAGGTAATTCTGTGCACCTTCCTAGGAGATCACAGGAGCAAACTCCATTGGGACAAGGCAAATTAGGATACACAACAAACTGCTGATGGTATAAATATTTCCTGTCAGATAGAACAATTAAACCCCTCACCAAGGAGCAATATATCAGAATAAGAAAGGCTGAGAAATGCTTAAGAAGCAAGAATCTGTAAATTATGCTAGGAACAGTTCCAAAAGGAGCACAGACACCACAGGAAAAGAGGCCTTTACTTAGGTAGTGACAAGTCAGATTAAAGCTTCTTGCCTAACTTGCCCTGAAAGATCTTCACTGTCCCCATAGGGAACTCTGTGCCCTAACCTGCAGCCTGAGCATGTTTTTGCACACATGAAAAGTTCACAAGACTAATTAACACTTATTTAGCCTCATCCCACTTCCATAGGCTTCACTGCTGCAGGATCAGCTCTACATCTGGGTGATGAGAAAAATAACTTATTTTCTTACAACAAATTAGAAACTTATTCTTCAGTGCTCTTTGCACCTATGACAAAAAAAGTGAGGCTGTAGATAGGACAGGCTAAAGGATTTCTGAGCTCAGTTATGTCCTATTGGCTGGAGATTTCTGCTGCCCCAGATGCAGCCCCTGATCCAACAATAGTGCAATTGTCATTTAAAGTAAATGGATCATCTTAAGTCATACTCTTTACTGGAACTGGACATTAAAACACTCAAAGTATTGAATTATTTTAAAACAATTCACTGCTTTACCAGTCCTGATCAAGTCCTATGTGAATTGTTTTATGTGTGTGTGAAATAGCAAATAACAGGAATGGAGCAATGTCTTCTACCAGTGGAATACAGGTTGAATGTACCCCTGCCTGATAGCAGAGATTAGTGATATCAGAAGGAAAATAGGACTCAAAGGTAGATACATTCATAAATGAATACCTGAGGAACTTTATCTTAATTTACTTTGATTTCCTATCTAACACTGGTTATTAATTTTTAACTATGTACTGTCTGCACATAGCATAATAGTAACCCTTTTAGAAGTATTTTAGTCGTCATTAAAAAGGCTGAAATATTAAAGAAGCTTCTGAATACCAAAGAAAATTGCACCAAGAGCTAGTTTGGCTCAGAATAAAAAAGTCCTGCTGCTGCAGGTTGTTTGTAGCTTGAACATTTCTAGTTTCTACTTCCAAATTTAGGGTGTTTCTTCTGCTTGATTATGAAACTGACAGTCACCTTTCCTTTACTATCATTTAACCAGGTATTTAACATTGCATTTCTCTCTCTCTCTTTTTTTTTCTTTTTAATCAGAATGTCCAGTGTTCTTTGGACAATTTAATCATATATTCAAACAACACAGGTGTGTTTATAAGCCACACTTACAAATACATGTTCCATGCCCATTGTTAAGTTCTATCACCCATAAAACTTTGTCAACTGATATTGTTTATGTTACCATCAATTATTTATTTTCCTTTTGCAAGCCATCTCAAATGTTGTCTGACTTTTCCTCTGGCAGTCTTAAAGCAACTATTCTGAAGTTCTTGATCCATACCTTTTCCCAGTTTAAATACTGATATATCATCTGGTTTTAGTCCATTTTATCCTACAATTTGGTAAAAATGCTACTTGGTCAAAAAATTCTTTGATCATCTGAGCTATACACCTGAATTATTGGACTACAATCACAGCTGAAAATATGTTTTTGTGTATAAAATAAATTACAAGAGGGACATATGCTCATCACACAATGCAAAGAATCAATAATAAAGTGACTTGAAAATTAAAAAATGCTGTAAATTTCTGCTCTCATTGTGCTGACTGTAGTAAAACCTGACAGCAGTGTCTGAGCAGGAAGTCTGGTAGGGCTCACAGTAATTCAGCCTGAAGTAAATAAAGGTGTGGGCAAGTTTCAAAACATCTTGGGCGGTGACAGGAAAAAAAAAGCCTGGGACTCTCCTACAACTGGTGAAAAGAAAATGTTTGAATGCTTGAAATGCTGTTCCTCAATGGGAAGATTAAAAAATAGCACAACAGCATGAGTCCAAAAGGGTACAGTAGCTGAAAAGTAACTCCTTATAAAGAAAAAAAGTAAAACCAGTAAATTCAGTAAGTGGTTATATTTAGAAGGCCTCAGTGCCAGATGGTTTTCTGGCAATGAATTGTTACAAACCCTATTCCTTCTAAAGATAAATAATATAAAAGTGGCAGCTTTTGGTCATGAGAAACAAACACAAAGATGGTCAAGGCTTTGCAGAAGTAGATAGGGAAAGACTGCACTGGATTATATGCAGGGATCAAAACGGGATCAAAATCTGATATTATGGATTTCTGTGGCAGAGTTACATCAATCAGAAGAAATAATTTCATTGGCAGGGTTGTCACTCTTGGCCCTCACACAGTAAGCCCACATTTACACTGGCCCTAAGTCTGTTCACCCTTGAACAGAAACAAGTGCAACACCAATAATCAGGGCAAAATCAGCACACAGAACATGACAAATAATGTTTGACTTTGAAAAGTTTTCAGAATGTTAACTGCAAGCTACTGGAAGATTTAAATTCTTCATAAAACACAAAATACTGCTGTGACTATTCTGAGTTAAACTCTGTTCTCGTCCCATTGATAAATTTTGTTTGTACACTTTATACAGAATTATTGAGTGGATTAGGAGTCACTGCTCATCCACATGGGAGGAGAGTCTTCATCTGGTTAAGACTTGCTCTTGTTCCAAGCACTGCTGGACCAAAGTGTCTGAACTGGAAATGCATATTGAACAAAGCCCAGCTTGTGAAGAAAGCTGTTTGTGGAACAAGCAAACAGGACAGCTGTGGGGACACATGTGACAGGACAGAATTATGTCTCTGCACAGCAACAGAACAGTGTCAGCTGGAGATCCTAAATTTAAACCCAGCAGCATCAGGTTTCAGATATGCACCAAAACCACCTACATGTCAATATTTGTTTGGTCTTTTGGATCTGTAGATACATTTGAAAGGAAGAAAAATGTTCAAGGACAGCAAATGCACCAAGTTTTAATCCCAGTTCCTGTCTGGGTAAACTTGGCTTCTCCTCTCATCTTCAACAGGATGTAAAAGTATTTAGAAATGTTTCTTCTCTGTGAGGAAGGCTTTACTCGAGTGATTAGTGGGTTAAGATGTAAAGATTAATGATTGCAAAGTGCTTTGAAATCCAAGATGAAAGGTAAAAGTATTATGCAAGAATGATTATTTTACACCAGTTATTATCATTTGTTTCTGATGATGTAACATTATGAGGAAGGAAGTTTTCTTAAACGAGACACCGAGGTCTGGCAAGGGAACTTGGATTCTGGCAGCCACAAAGTTTTCATGCCCATGTGCTACACAGCTACATCACAGACCCTGACCACAAAAGAGAAGTGATAAAAGGTTGGTTTTTTTCCCTTAGTGTTCTTAGCAGAACTAATGTGTGTTTGTGATGGGTGTGAAAGTGCTTGGATACACATGGATACCATATAGCACATCATAACAGGGCTATCATCAAATCAGACAAGACATCATTTCTGTAGGTCTCAAATAAATGGCAAATCACATGGGGAAAAAGAAATTCCCTTTTTTTCCCCTCCACATAAAGTCTTTCAGTCTAGCATGTTGCTTTCTTTTTCTGGGCCTCCTGCTTTTCTGGTGCAATAGCAGATTTACAACACACAGGAAAAGGACTCACCACAAGAAAAAGAGATCTGGGTTGGTTTATTTTTTTTGCCTAGTCTTCAATCACGTGGTTCTTGGACATTCAGGGCATCCCTCTCCCACTGAAGATCATCGCGTATCTCCTGAAGAAAAAAGAGCCAAATCTCTCCCTGTGTCATTTCTCCAGTTCTGCTTGCCACACCTGTGAAGCAGAAGGGAGTTTCTCCTCACACAGGAAAGCAGAGAGGTAAAGTGGGAGGATGCTTGTGGATGGAGGTGGTGCCCTGCCTGTCACTGCAGCAGGTGACCCACTTGTGTCACACAGGCACTGGCAAACCCCTGATCCTTCTCCAAGACTCGGCCTCACACATGGGATAAGTAAATCCACCTCTCTGTGTGCAGCCACAGAGAGGAAATATTTACACTGCTTAGCATTTGGATTATGGAAGCATAAACAAAGGGAAGGCTACTGGAGCCACTGCAACCCATCAGAGGGGTGTCAGCCTGAGCAGGGTGAGCTGCTCCATGTAATGTGCCCTGGATATGTCAGACACTGCACTGTGCTTTTAGGCAAACCATACCTTCAGTAAGCACTGGCAGCATCCTAATCCCCTTAGTATGGCTCTGATACACTGATCACCAAAATCAGGGCAGGCCTCTGAAGTAGCTGGATCAGGCTCTAATGCTCCTTTAGATCATAATCCTGCAAAGACTTAACATTTGCAAATAACTTTATCATGTGAGTGGTTAAATGGGATGTTGGAAGGCCTAGGTCAGAACTGGAACATTCAATAAATTCCAACTTTGGTTATATCTATCAAGGATACAGCAGAAACAAGGAAAAAGTCAGGGTGGCTGCTGAAAGAAGCTGACTCTTAGGAATATGCAGCATTTCAGGACATAGATATCAGCTTAAATTCACCCACAACTATTCACTCCTATCAGCCTCAAAGGATTTTAATCAGAATGCAAAGCTAAGTAAATTTGCAAAAGATAGGGACTGGGCTATTTCAGTTTTTCTTCTGAAATATATTCTGCACTCTGCCCTGACCCAATGCCTATTTTAGTGTTTTACCACTTGCATTTCTAAGCTTCTGGGTTTTTGTAAACTTCATCCTGCAAACTGGACATCTCAGCATGCAAATGCTGTGATGCTTTTACCTGTAACAACCATCAAGATAATGCTAGAAACAGGAGAGCTGAAAGGGAGAAGCTGCTCTTTAATTTAAAAGCTGAGCAGGGAGTGTTTGCAGCCCTCAGCTAAGCTAGGCTTCCCTGCCCTTGCCACCTGAAAAATTCTGGCTGTGGATTTGCTCTCTTACCTTCTGTGTAAAGGAATTTTAATTTAAGGGAGAACAGTTGCATTTCTTGAACAAATTTTGTGTGCTTATGCTGGAAGAAGGGGGCAGGGGGGGGACAGGAGAGAGAGCAAACTGAGCAGAAAAAGGTGTCCAAACAAAATATATTCTAAAAAATTGGGTAGCTTAGAGATATGTCAGGTGAGAAGTAATTTTTTGGTCATTGCTAGTTTTGATATTGGATAATTTAAAAGGTTATCTAATTTTCCATGAGTATTTCTGCCTGGGCATCTGCTACAGCCCTGCTGTGTTTAGGCTGGGGTTTGTCATTAAAAAGCTTCTGCCCTGTTGCTTACACATCTTCTCTCCCAGGGAGAATAAACATTCACAGAAAAATTAAAAGTATCCTGGAAATAAAAGAGGAAGAAAACAACTGCTTGGACATGGAATGTGGTTTATTGAATTTATGCATGAAGGATAAATGCCAGTTATTACAAATATTTTTTTTTTACTTTTACACTGTAATGAAAATGAGACCAGGGAAAAAACCCCAACAGTAATTAATGCTGCTTTTGTAGATCAGTGTGCAATTAAGATTCAGACACTTGAGGAAGAAAAACTAAGCAAGACCAGAGTATGAACAGTGAGTTTATAAATTCCTGCCTGTCTGAAAATTATGTTCACCGCTCCAGTACTGAACAGTGCAGTGTAAAGGAACAAGCTTCAGCATGTAATTAAGAATCTAACTTTGCTGGGAATCTGCCCTTTATTTATGAAATCAATCCATCTATTTTACAAATCACAAGTCAAACATTCTTGCCCTGGTGAGGGAAGCATTTGGTGCGGATGTTTCTTTAGGAGCCATCACTTCCTGTTGTCCTTCTTAGCTCATTTCCAACCCTTGCGTAATGAGTCAACTCTTTTTTTACAGGCTGAAGAGATACAGGCTCGTAAAACTGAGCTGCTGAAATGAAAACTCTTTTACAACCGCGTGTCCCTTCTCCCACAGCAGATTCACAGCCGAATTTGTCATCTGTGCTTGCTTGTGTATTGATTGCTGATAAGCAAATACAATTTTCCCTCTCTCATAACAAGAGGTTTGGTGCAAAATTCAAGGTTTTGAACAAAACTTCACATGAAAGTAGTACATTAAAGCTTCAATCCTGAGGTCTTGAAAATCTGCACTAGTCAGAAATACAGGAGCAGTGGCTAAAAGCAAAAATGTCATAATGTAATGAAAGAACTGATCTTGCTAAATTGCATTGTTAGAGTCCGTCAAGATCCCATATGTACTTAATTCCTTGCAGACTGAAGATCTATAGTAATACTTCCCCAGTGTGTCAAAAAAGTTTCTAAAATTTAGTTTAGACAAATGAAAAATCAAGGCACTAACTGAAGTATCTTTCTATGGTTTCTGTCTGAAGAGAAGGAGATGTTACCATTGTTTACAGCACAAAATTCTGTGTTAATTAGGTTAGAATTGGAAACTTGAGTGCAAAGTTATCTGTTTAAAAGAAAGGGGACAGGGTATAAAAATAGGTTGCTGTTTTCAAGCCACTCAACAGCTTGGAAGGAAAAATAAAAACCCTCATCCAAGCAAAACCTTGCATGTTGAGGGGTTTTTTTTACAATTCTATATCTAATAAAAAATTTTATTTTCAAAAAGCTTTACAAACCCTTTTTTCCCAGTCATTCTTTAATATACAGTGTTAATTGTAGGTGTTTCCCAGTAAATAAAGGCCACACTCATTTAAGTAGCTCTGATATTCCTTGCTTAGAAAAACTCATAAGCAGGAGATCATCTGACCAGCCCATAAATACATCTGCTTTTTTATAGTAATTGGCTAAATTATCAGTCACATTGCTAGATATGTTGAAAACTACCACGTGCCTAAGACAGCACAGTCAGTAAATATGTCTAAATAGCCATTAAATTCCTAATCCAAAATGTTTCAGCAATCCTGTCTTGTTGTTTGCTTGCTAACAAACAGCAAGCAACTGTGCATGAAATATTGATCCCAAGCATTTGATAATCATGGCCCTAGTCTGAAGCTTCCTCACAATAAATATGCCTGTAGTTTGCTTTTCACATAAAACTGAGCAGGTTGTTAAGTGCTTTTCAGGAACCACAACAGCTTAATAGGCAAGATATATTCATATTTATTTTAAGGTAAAAAAAATCCAGAAGCTGGAGCTCAACAAAAAAGCCCCACCAAAAATCCTGACCCTCTCATGGTGTTGTGAAAATCCATAGATGAGACATGTGGAAAAATGAACTGATACAAGGGGTTTAAAAAGTTGCTTATTTAGTTTCATCCTGGCATGGCAAATAGACCTATCCAAAAATTTTAGCAGGCATGATAAAAGTCTCTTTTATCAAAAGGAATTACGGTGAGGCAGGCAGGCTAAAAAACAGAGTCCTGAGACATCAAAAGGAAGAAGGAAACTATTTGCTGGCCTGCAGGAAAAGGAAAACCTCATTTAACTAAACACCTGGGAGAAAAGGCAGCACATACTGAGCTTGAGGAGTTCCATCCATCCATTTATCCCCTTGATTTCATCAGATGATGACAGGCAGCCACACTCCTGCCTGCTGCAGTCACACAGCCCAGGCTGAGCAGCTACAGCAGCACCAGAGCTGACCCAGGCACTGCTGTTGTACCTCCCTGTGCCCAAACACCTTCCCAGTTTCTGTGGATGTGAGAGGCAGCAGAGTGTGTCCTGTATTTCTTCCTTGCTGCATCCCATTGCTGTGAGATTGATTCGAGGCTCTGTGGAGAGAAGAACAAGTGGTTCTGTGGGGATTTAAATGATCTCCCCAATTTCCTGAAGAGCTGCTGTATAGACAAGCTGTGTGTTCTCATCCAGCTGTGCTCCAGCCCTGTCCTCACATGTTCACCACAGCTGGATTTCACAAGAGCCACAGGGGGAGAGTGCAGCCGCTGGGTTTCAAAACACTTGCAGAAGGCTTGAGCCTAATTCTTTGAGGAGGATTTAATTTTCTTAATGAGTCTGAGTAAAATCATTAGCTTCTAGAGTAGCACAGGGAATACTTGGGGAGATTTTATGAGGTATGCTTCAGCAGAGCACAACAACGTAGACAAAGTCACACTTGTTGGACACGTGATCTCAGAACAGAGCGAGCTGTTCTGCTAATACCTCTGCTGCACAGTGTGTTTTTAGAATACTGAGCAAACCAATCACTCTGATTGATTTTGCTGCACCAGAAATTACACACAATTTTTTTTCTTTACAATATAATTGCTATTCCTTTTCATGTCACGATTTTACCATAAATTCCCATACTGAAGTGCTGTCATCCCTGGAATCAAGAAAGGAATCACTACAGAAAGTGCAAAAGTGGGAATCCTATGCCTTTGGACTCAGTGTTCACTCAGCATTTTCCATTTTCAGCATACACCATTTTCTTGCTCCATGCCAGTGGCTGAAGATACAGAAGCTGCTCTCTGGAAAATGACTGTCATGGTGTCTGCATGAGCTGCACTGGCCATGAGTCCAGCAGTTCTGGGGAGCAGGTGGAGGCAGCATGACAGGTTTGTGTCCCTCTGCACGTCACTCTCTGCCTGGCTCACCTTTGTGACACTTTCCCTGCTGTGGCCGTGACCAGCCACACTCACGCTCTGCCACCTGCCTGGCCTCTCTCAGCAGAACATGGCTGGTGCAATCTCCCAGCAGGAAGCAGGAGGCCCTGCAGAACAGGGCAAAACACTCCCTGAAATAACTGGGAGGACGACCTGCTGTAAAAACTGGCCCTCCTGAGGTTTATTCCTCATTGCTTGTGCCTGGCAGCAAAGAACACGACCCGTTCCAATCAGCACTGAGTTAGGTGGCAAGGAGCTGTGGGAAAGGTAGCACTGCCTTCCCCCTGCTCTAACCCTTATAATCCAATATCAAAAAGAATGAAAACAAACTGTAACTGCAGCCAATGGTGCATTGCATTTTCTGTTCTCACCAGCTCATTTTATAGGTCACTGTTTGGCCAGTGAAACATAACACGGTGTTCCTCCACCACTTGCCTCCCTTTTTAAATTTGAAAGCAGGTATCTTCTTCCAAGCTAAATGCTTTTAACTACTGAACTTCACAGAAAAACAAGGTCACAAGTTGACTCATCAGCAGCCTGGACTCATAAAGGGCCTGGACAGGACGTCAGGGCATGCAAGTTGTAAATGCCAGGTACAGAGATACTCACCACCCAGGGCAACAGGTGTATGTGTTCTTAAGGTTTCCTGTGATTTATGAAGTAATAAACATATTATGCCAGGCCAAAATGTCCTGGGCCTGATCTCCCACTGCTTATGATCATGGACGTGTCTTTACCTCTTCTGCAGCCTGTGCACAGAGTGAGCTTTCAAATAAATCAGAGCAGAAGGGGTCATCTCCCTTGGTGTGAGGCTTAAACACACAACTGTTGACTTTTAGAAGCTGACCTGCTAAGTTCACTGCGAGTCAGAGGGATAGTTGCTAAAAAGAGTCTAAGCCTTTATCCAAACAATTTGTGTTCCAAGAATTCAAAATTCAGAAAAGATGTCCTTTGCAGTTACTATTTGGCACCACCAACTGGATGCTCTAAGGAACTAAAATCGAGGTTGTTTTTTTATTGCTTAAAACTGGAAATACCAGTAGCATGACCCTGTGGTTTATAGTTCTGTATTTTATTTTGCCTTGCTGGTAATGTATAAATACCTGGTCCATTCTGCACAAGAGGGGGACCATGCAAGAAGCAGAGGAAAAGATTCTGTTCAGACCCTGCAAGAACAGAGGAAAACTGTTAGAAATCAGCATATCAGCTCACAGGATTTTTTACAAAGGCCAAATTTGTACTTTGTTACTGTTACGAGTACTCAGCATATTTCATTTCTTTGGTATAATATACAAGGTGAGCAAAGAAGGAGCAAAACACATCATTCAATTTCTTTCTGTCACAGGATGTACTAGAAGTGTGTGAGCTGAGGGATGCACAACCTCAGTCCTTAATGAAGAGCAGCACAAACACATCAGTGGCCCAGCAGTGTTCTGCTGCCCTTATCCCTCTGCCAGGAGCAAGGAAAGCCATGAAAGGAAAGAACAGTGACCTCCTGCTGATTCAGAACAGGTGTGGTGGTGGCAGGAGATTGCATCTCTGCTGCCAAAGCTGGAGGAAAAACTCCTGCACACAAATGTCCATTTTGTCTGGAACTGGGTGCTCCTCTCTGCTTGAAAGATGAAGTGCTTCTGCTGCAGGCACAGCAAGAGAGAGGTGAGCAACATCAGGTTTTATGTCCAGGGAGCTCAAAGCCACCATCCCTCCTCCCAGGGACGTTTGGTGAGAGCCTGAAGTTTTCAGAATGATCTCCCCTCCTTGGACTGAGCTGCTGTGCAATGTGTGGCAGGCACACACCACACAGGGCAGCCCTGAGGAAGCAGGCCAAGTGGCATGGTGACAAGGACTGGGGATGGAAAAGGATTAGGAGGCTGAGTCAGTCATCATAAGCAATGATTAAGTTCATGGTTCTCTGCTTTTGGCATTCAGATCATGCAGAATCATGGGATTAGTGCAGTGCCAGCCAGCCTCGTGTCTGGGCCCTTCCCTTCGTAGCAGGAGCCAAGGAGGAGACAGATCCAGCCAGCAGAGGAAAAGGTGAAAGCTGAAAATGCACAAAAGGTATCCTCAATAACTTCTGCCTCACTGTGAACACTGCTGTAGCTGTAAACAAAAAAACAAACGATAAAATTTAGTGCAAGAGAGGCCCAGGACTGGAAAAGCAGGACTGCTGCAGATCAAGATTAATGTGCATCCCTCCCCTTGGTGCCTGCCTTGAGCTAGGGACAGCAATGCCCTGCTTTCACAGCCCTAGTGTTCAAACCTGCAGTTTAGAACAACACCTGGGTGATTAGAGAACGTTTTGGGGGGAGATTTTGCTGCCAACGAAAAACATGCACACATGGGAAAAGCAAGTTGGGTAAGAAAGATGTATGTATCCCTGAATGTGTTTGTAGGGGAAGGATCTTATCTATTCTTAGGAATATATGTGTGTCTATAACACAAGGTATGTTCTGTGTGTTGATAACAAGATAAGCATTAGAAGATGTGACAAGAGACACAAGGACTTTTTACAATTCCAGCCACCTCTGGTGCTGCATGGTTCACTCCAGAAAACCTTCTCAATTTCTACCTGGAGTGTGCTGCTGCATTTAGGGCAGAAATACCTAGCCTGGATGGGATGATGGAGGACCTGAAGCTGTTGTGGTGCATGTTTTGCTAATCATTCATATTTTCAATTGTTAATGTTTTGACCCTGTGTTCCCCCACGCTTTCCCAGATTGGTTTATTCCTAAATTGTACCTTCCCTTTGTTATAGAATGTTCTATGTCAATCCACAGAATGCCAAACCCCAGTTATTACCCTA
>VYXF01002759.1:0-25495 GCA_013397295.1 Polioptila caerulea | reverse complement strand
GCTGCGTTATAGCTGCACCCTGGGTCGTGCTGCTTCCCTCCTGACCGCTGGGCTGACAAATTTGGACACAGAGAGTCATGAAGCCTTGCTGTCAAATATCAGCAATAGGCATCTGATTAGCTAGATGCTGTTATTCAGTCATTCTTAAATAACTATTACACCATTGCAGCCACTGATCCTTTCTGAGAAAGACAAGTAAGAAAGCATTAATTGGGTGACCATTGCATGAGCACTGTACTCTCTTTGGGACTGAATGTACTGCAGTTTTTGCCATGCTCTATTCCTTCCTGAAATATTCCTCTCTAAGCCCTAACTCTATTTAAATGTCAGAACTCCTACTAATTTTAGTGGGTCTAGGAAAAGACTTTTTTTTTTTTTTTTTCCCATCAGCTAAAAACAACTCCCTCAAAAGATAGGGGAGAGAGTAGATCCAGGATTTTGTAGCCATTTTTCACATCAGGATTATACTGTATTTTCATCTTTTCACATTAATATGTCTTGAGGGCAGTAATTAGTAAGTACAAACATGCCAGCTCTCAAACCCTAATAAACTCCTTTTTCTTGAGTAAAATATATTCTGAGAAAATCATTAATTGTGGGGAGGGTATGTCAAGCCTGAAAACTTTTTGCTGTTTTTAATTTCTTTTAAAACTGATTCCGAAAATTTCTGGACAAACCATCAGAGATATTTTTATGGGTTTTAGGGATAACAGTGAAGAAAGCAGAGCAGTCTATAATGGGAAGTCCATATTAACTATTGTACTTGGTTTTGGAATACCCATGTAAAATTGGAACTCATTTTACAGACAGTGGGAGGTCCCTAATTTTGTTTCCCCTGAGGAAAATAGTAGATGTGCAACTGCTGTTGAAACGGTGGGCAGGAGGTGTCCTTGAGCTTCCTGAGCCCGGGGACACCCACTAGATGGGGATATTTCCATAGGACACTCGTGGCTCCCCGGCAGGGCACGCCTGCACCAGCACCAGCTCATTCACCTTTCAAAATTCTCCACTTTTGCACTGCATCAGCGTGAATTTGTTACAAACACTAATTCAGGTCAGTAAGAGGCAGTTTGAGGCAGGCTTTGTGTTTAAAGAGCAGCCAATCCAAATAATTCTTTACATGAGACCAGATGAGCACACACATACTTGCACACGTAGATGTATCCAAGAACATAAATGGAGTGAAAATCCAGCTGCTCCTTAGTTGGAGTAAGTTCCATACCCTTTAAATGTCAGGCAACTCAGACATGCAAGACTTTGGGCACAGACTAGTTTTTCAATGGCCTTCTGGTTTTTGTTAAAGCAAGATTTAAACTCAGTTACGCATTTCAGAAGTATTTGTGGAATACTTCTAAAAGGTTTGCTTGGAAATCAGAATCTTTCATTTTGTGTATGTGTAAAATCCTTTTCTGCAGCCCAGTATTTTTAAAGTCTGTGAGAATCTGGTCTCTGTGCAATGGGAACAAGGCCTATGTGGGGTAGTGATTTATTCTAATAATAAAAAATTACAGAGATGTTGAGCTTATGATGTCTTTTTTTCTTTACTGGTGCTAGCCTCAGAACATGATAACATAAATGTTATCTTTGTTAACAATTTATTATTCCCTCACACCTACAAACTGCATAAGAGCACAGGAACCCACACCTCACAATCAACAGGGACACACTGCTCTTTTTTTTTNATTTTTAAAGTCTGTGAGAATCTGGTCTCTGTGCAATGGGAACAAGGCCTATGTGGGGTAGTGATTTATTCTAATAATTAAAAATTACAGAAATGTTGAGCTTATGATGTCTTTTTTCTTTACTGGTGCTAGCCTCAGAACATGCTAACATAAATGTTATCTTTGTTAACTGTTTATTCCCTAAATGTTATCTTTGTTAATGATTTATTATTCCCTCACACCTACAAACTGCATAAGAGCACAGGAACCCACACCTCACAATCAACAGGGACACACTGCTCTTTTTTTTTTGGTCTCATCTCTTTTCCATCAAACTGATAACTGTGGATTTTTGCCAGTTGCAAGTAGTTCTTGGCTGGCATTTGAGGAATAACCCAGCTGGTGACTGGGAAAAGTATGTAGGGATGATCCATCACAACAAATTAACTCCTTGGTTTCTGCTGTATTTCTGTGACACAACTTTTCTTTTAGTATCAGGTGCAATTCAGGTTCTCTGAAATGCTTTCTTTTGTCCCCCTCCTAATTTGTTTATTCAGAAGTATTTCAAATGGCACATTGGAGGCATGCTTTAAGCTGGAGTGTGTATAAAAACCCCCATCCTGCAACCCTATCTCCTTGCTTGTGCACAGCATGACTAAGAAAACTGACAGTGTATCCACAGCCTGCAGTTTTTCTGAAATAAACCAACAGTCAACAATCAATGCAAGTTTAGTTCTGGACAACATTCCAGCATCAGTGATATGACCCAGTGGAACTGCCAGAAATCATTGTCCAAGACAAGTGAAATAAATTTTTTATTATTAAGCAAGGTGGTCTCTGTAACATCACGTTTTCAGAGAAATGTTTTCCTGGTCTCTTTTTGTTTTTATCAGCAAATTGCTACTTCATCAAACTAACATCCCATTAACTTAAAATAGCAAGTGCTATGGGGAGCACCTTATGTCTCAGTTGGACTACATGCTATTGGAAGAAAAGGATCAGAAGCTGTATTTTAAAGGCTTTTTGGATACTTACATGTTCTTTAAAAAAAAAAAACAACAAAAACAAACAAGCAAAAAAACCCCCTAAATTAACTTCATGTATGTGCGATGCTGAGGTCCTTTCTGTAATATGTGGAGTGAAAGACTCCCAGAGACCAAAATACCACAAGTGAAAGCCTGCTGTGAAGTAGGCAGAGATTTTGAGATACAAACTCCAAAAGAGAGCACCATGATCACAGTCCAGCTGCTGTGACCAGAGGGAAAATGCTCAGCACAGGGGGAGAGGCAGAGGGGCAACACCAGGGACACAGTTCAGCAGTTTTTGCATTAAGGCAGGGATGAGTCTGTGGTGGTGCAGACACCCTCTGGATATGCTCAGGCATCAGCTCTGCAGTTCAGCAGAGGTTACAGAACCCCTCAGATTAAAAACCACTTTTGTTTTCCAGCCCTGCAGAGCTGAAAAGAGATTGGGGCATGGCAGCTGAGAACTAGCCCAAAGCAGCATCTGAGTTATAGACAAAAGTAAAAACAGTAATTTATAATGAGTCAGTTGTAACATTGGCATTTACAAAAAAAATATTACTCACTGGAAAATGTTTCTGTTATAGCTTTGTTGTGTTCCACACTGCAAGAGTGACCTTCTCTTATCTTTTTATGAAGATGCTATCAGAGTCATGGTGTGTGCTGTTCAACAGCAAGCCTCATTCTCACAGCTCCTTATCACATAAGCACATCTTTACCCTTCCACGTCATTCCCACCACGGGAGAGAGTGAACCAGTTTTAATCAAACTCCTCAGAGCCCACAGCTGTTTTGAATGTCATTTAAAAGCCATTCTCACCAGCTGAGTAGCTGTAGAGATACCAGTGATGTCAGACCAAGCAGATCCAGCTCTGGGCAGGCTTAGGCCCAGCAATGAGCTCCATGTCTGGCAGGGATCAGCCTTCAGCCAACCCTCCCTCCCTAATTTCAGTTATCCCAGAAGAAACCAGAGGGAGGCTGTGACTGAAGTGGAAAAAGAATCAGAAAGGATTCAATGTTACAGTGCTGCAAAAGTAGATAACTTAAGGTTAAATCCTTTTTCTTCCGTGATTCCATGTAGCAAATTCATACAAATCCACCCACTTCTGTGAGTTATGCTGGAAAGAAACATGTGTACCTCAAAATTCCATAGGAAAACCTGTCCTTCGAATAGCATATTATTTTGCTAATAAAACTTCAGATAGATGGCTTATTAAGCAATCTTTTGCCCCAGTTGATGGCAATATTGTAGCCTTCTGGGAAATGGGATGCAAGTGTGTCTGCCCCTTGCTGTTTCTGTAGCACATACACATCCCAGAAGGCTGAAGGATATAGCAGGATCAGAAATCAGGCTTTGCTTTCACAGAACTTGATAGATCAGTGATGGTGAACGTGTTTGTCTGACTGGAGGCTTGGGAGCAGTCAGGCAGAAATATAAGCAAGGCTGCAGCCTTGTGAAATGGAGAAGCTGAAGGATTGAATGTTTCATTCCAGCTCAGTGACAGTGACGTGTCCCCAGTCAGCCCCTGGCCACAGGGCTGCCTGCCTGGGGCTGTGTCAGCCGAGGAAAAATGTGAGGACTCAACTTGCAAATCACAAACCTTGAAATAGGAAAGGGTGCAAAACTCAGATTCCTTGCATGCCCAGAGTACTTTTTGTTCTGATAAGGAGAAAACAGAAACTTCTGGCTGCAGCATTTACTTTATTATTCATTTATTTCTGCAGCAAGATGTTTTTTAATAGCACAGATACAACAGAATTGTCAGGTGATATAGGCCAGCCTAATGATTACCAAAACCCAAATAACTTCTTTTTATTTCCTTCCCAGATTTTGTTCCGGCATAGAAATGATAGCAGAAAAAAAAGAAGAAAAAAAAAAGAAAAAAATAAAAGGTCTTAACACAAAATTGAATTAAGTTTCTACAGGGTTTAGCCCTTATTGTTTATTACTGCACTGCAAGAATTGTTTCCTGCCAGCACTGCCTTCCAGGTCAGTCTGCTCTTAGGGACCTGTGGTGCTGTCAGCCCCCTTTGCTGGTGCCAAACTCCTTGTGGGGCCAGGACAGGCTCTGCACAGTCAATATTCCATGCTGCAGCTGGAGGAGCAGCTCAGACCTGAAGCATTCACTGCAGAAAGCACGAAACCTCGTGGTGAATGCAAAGGTTTCACACAAGTGGAGGAAACCCTTCCATCAGCACATGAAGCTTATACACTCCACAGGGGGCAAGGGTACAACCTGCAACCTGTTGATGTTCAGAAGCCCAGCAAGCTGCTCAAAGATGCTGAAATAAAAAGTATATAAAAAGGCTCTTGGAAGACCAACATACCTCCAAAGGCCAGGGAAGACACACTACTCAAAAACAGAAGGGCTTCATAGGTGAAAATGTGCTTTTTGTGTCACTGGCCCAGAAAACGACTCAGTCACCCTGGGCAAACCCTTGGTGCCAGGAATCCTCCCTTGCACTGTTCCTGAGTGGTTCTGCAGTGTTCCTGCTCTGCACCCTGATCTCATCTCCAGAAAGTTGCCATGGCTGATTTTGCTGCAGGCTGACAACCCTGGTGGCTCATTGCTTTATTTTGAAGTATGACTGTGTTTGAATCAGCTGCTGATTGCCTGGCTGTGTCAGACAGCCATATTCAGTTTCCCCAGATTCTCTCTTTTGAAAAAATGGTGATTTCTTTTACCCCTCTATTCGTTTTGAGCAAATCTTGGGTGTTTCTTCCTCTCTTGAATAAGCTCATAATAAAGTGGCCATTGCTAATGCTTTTGAGATGTTATTGATAAATTTTCCTCTCTGATTTATTGCCTTCTCTCCGCAACTTGTATTTTCCTCCCTGTAATTCCCTACAGCTAATGAACATTCTGCTTTTCAGCAGGCATCATGATTCTACTGCTTTGTCTTTGTTTAAAGCTTAGTCACATCACTGGCCTTTCTTTTATTCTTCCTAATGACAAATCTGGTGTTATGATGCAAAATCCTTCCCACTCTCCTCCCTTCCCTTGTGTCTGCACAAGTATAAGGTCAGCACCAGGAATACATCTCCAGGGCTTGCAGCTCCCTGGGCAGCCCTGCCTTTGTGGCTGAGTGTTTGTCCACAATGCTGGGATCCTCCTCAGCTGTTGCTGTGCAGCCACACACGTTCTGATAACATTGATGGCAAACCCCTCCTGCACTGCCCAGGCTTCCTCTGTGCCACTGCTGCTGCTCCTTCCAGCTGCAGAGCTGCACCATCTGCTGCTGCTAAACTCTCTCCTCTTAGTGCTTATTTGCAGTTTCTCATGGTCATTTTTGAACAGCATTTTAGGGTCAATGACAACCTCCATGTTCCAGGAGCTTTGGCCAGATTGCAGTCATGCTATCGCTTGATAATAATAATAAAAAAAACAAATAAACTGTGTTTATTTTCACAGTTCTTGCATCAATTCTCGTTGCCATTGCTACCCACATGCTCCTCCTGTAGCACATTATATCCAGCACATTTTATCCAGCACATTTTATCTCTCCTTTGTGCCTTTTGTGAAGTCAGTGTTGCCTAGGTTTTGTTTTGCCACTGTTCCTTTACTGTGGCCACAAAAACCCATTCCACAGCAGTGTTTTGGCCCACTTCTACCCAAGCATTTCAAAATAACTTGTTTTAATTTGCATAGTTTGGTCCTTGCCTCTGCCCCAGATCCTTTGTGATTCTTAAACACAGGACTCAGGCCTCCATCAGAAGTGGAATCCTCCCTTGCATTGAACTACCTGGAAATATTTGATTTTTTAAAAGATCAGCATGCTTATGAGAATGTTTCTCTGTAGATGAGTCAGTCTCAATTCTGTTATTTTAGTAGATTTATGGATTTTTTTAATATAAACAATAAAAATTTTGTGTCAAAAACTACAAAGGATACCACAGCCCATTGCTTTCAACTTTAAAAAAATCCTGAATTTAAAAGAAAATTGCTGAAAAATGTTTTTTGAGCATAATAAACTTGTGTTAAAGAAGAATAACTGTTGCAGATAATGTGAACTTACAGAGGGATGTGCTTCAGGGGTTTTTTTTGCTGATGATATTCCATATGGATTATGAACTTTGTCCTCCATATATTAATAGGAACTTATGTAAACATTTTGCCAGGAAAATATTGGGGGGGAAAAAAAAAAGCTGGAAAAAGGCATCCAAATGCACAGAAAAGTGCTAAAGTTAAAAAAAAAAAACTACTAATAAAAAATAATTGATTGTATAATGATTCACAAACTCAAGAAAGTTTGGAGATGGAGGGGGCACCTGGATTTCCTTAATGAAATGCATTTCCTTGTTCTGAACCATTCAGTGGCTTTTTCTTGTGTACTTTGACAAAGACAACGTGCAGGTTAAATATCAGTGTGGCAGTGACTTTGTCCTGGCTCTTGCAGATCTGAAAGTGCACGGTCAGATGAGAACACTGGCTGGTCCTGGCTTGAGCAAAGGGATTAGAGCATCTTTGATTTATGGATTTGAAAAGTCAGATCTTTCCAAATGAAGGATTCATGTGTCTCTGTAACCTCAGGGAAGCAGCCAGCTGTGAATGGCTAACCTTTATTGTGGGATTTCTGTTCTCTTTCATGTAAGACACAAACTTATTCACCATAACAACTACTAAAAATTGTGTGAAACAGTGAAAATAAACAACCACTAAAAACTATGTGAAGCTGTAAAAATAAATAAAAAAGGCAGCAATACCCATCCTTGAAGGAATACTAATTCAAGCCAGCTTCAATTCCATAATGGAAAGTTGTACAAAATACCATAATTCAGAATGTCAGGCAGTTTTAAACTGGAAATGTTGGAGCTGTTGCTCTTATGTGGGTATAAATAATGGCAAATCTGCTAAAATCTGTGAAAGTACAATGCCTGGTTTTGGCTTGGATTCTATTCTGATTTCTGTGAAATTAACAATGTGTTAGATACACACAGGTGAAATATGTTCAAAACATTTAAAATAGCAAATGGGAAATCAGAGTATATGAATGACTTTTTTACAAGGTTTTATCACGTTTGCATTTTCTTTATTTTGAAATAAAAATTATGTTAAACCAAGTTTTGGCTATGTAATAAACAAGAAAATTTGAATAATAACACTCACAGTGTATTAATCAGACAAATCTATTTCTTAGGTCTTAATTGTTAAGAAAACTAATCCACAAACTCCAGAGATTTATGTCCAGAAAGGAGTCAGAGGAGTCCTTTTACTTTATTCCAATAAAGGGAGATGCCATGGGGCATTTCCCCTGGGGTCTCTCCAATTTTTGGAGGACACAGCCTCCCTTTTATCCCAATTTCCCAGCTGCATTTCCCTCTCTCTTTCCCCACTGGCTGAGGTACTTGAGAGTACAGACTTCCCAGAACACCTGATACCTCAGATTTCCCTCTAATGTATAACCCTCCCTTTTATTTTTTAATTCTTATGGAATCTATGGTTTCTCCCCATTGTTTGTTTTATCTTTCAATATCCAATTTCATTTATCAGCAAACCTACAGTTTGTTTTTCAGGCAAATACCCTTTTTCCATTCATCAATCAGTGGAATCCTTCCCTTTGTTTCCTTCATCTCTCAGTGCTAGTTTTATCTACCAGCAGATCCACAGCTTGTTTGGAAAGACAAATCCCTCATTCCTCTCATAATGAATTATAACTTATGTTTTTAATTTAATCTATCATTTTGTATTCCTCCTAACTTCATAAATGTTTATGATATTGCTAAACATTAGGAGACACAGCTTCTCTATTTCACAGCTTCTGTATTTTCTTAACCACAGTCTTAAAAGCATGAAATCCTACCACAGTCCTCATGGGGATGGAGCTGTGGATTGTCAGCTGACACTCTCCCCCCTCTCCAGGAAAAACATGAGCACGATTGTGGAAAAAGAATTAACATTTTCATTCATCAGACAATACTGTGCTTCCTGGGAAGCTGACAAAAAATGGCATGCAAGGGTTTTAAAGTGTAAACTGATGGTATTGAATCATAGAATCATGAGTAAGGGAAAAGATCTTAACAACTGTTAACCTAACACTGCCAAACCCACCACTAAATCACATCTGCACATCTGAATGCACATGGGCAATGTGTTTGAGAAGGAAAATGATTCCCATCCTTGCCATGGACTTAGGCATTACAAGTAAAAATAAATACTTTCTTTCAACATTCAGAGCCTTATTGTCACACAACATTATTTTTAAGTGGAGGCCAAGTCTTGGAGAGGTATTTCAAGTGTCTGGGACTGGTACTAAAGTGCAGCTGGGTGCCTGTGTACATGATTTGCACTTGTGGCAGCAGAAGAGAGTCCTTACCAGGCTGTGCAGTCCAGGTGAGTCAGAGCAAATTCAGTGTGCTGTGTTTCTGTGGGCTGTAAAGCAGATCCAGATAAGAGGTTTCATCTGGTCTGCTGTTGTGACAGCTCTGACAAGGTCAGGGAAGTGACTCACTGCTCCATCTGCTCTGGTCGTGGGGAGCTGACACAGTGCAAGGCACACTAAGGAAAAAGCATTAATTAGGTTTGCAGCAGTTAAAACCTGAAGTACCTTAAAAGGAAAATACAGTCTACAAAGCAATAAAAATGAGGTCAAAGTATGTTCGTGTTTCAGATGTTTAGCTGCTACCTTGCTAAATAACGAGCCATTAAAAGTGAGCAATATTTGCATTTGCATAATTCTATTTTTCCTGAGCAAAGTACAGCTGCCACGTGAGGGTTTGGGGAAACTGTCAAAGACAAGCTGTGTGCTGGTGGGTCAGTGTTTAATGACTCCCTGACATGTAATAATCCAACTACTAGAAAATTTTACAATAATCCAGTAACTTAAAGTTCTTGTCCCAACGTTTACAAGTTTCCATATTGCAAAACCTCCTGTGAGTAGGAAAGCATTCTTACAACACCTCACTATTCTTTTTTCCTGCAGCTGACCAATTGGTTGTTTGTCTACAGTAAAATTGTTGGAGAGGGAAGACAACTATTAAGTAAACTCGTAAATGAACATGCCAAAAAAACAAATGTTTGAAACATGGAAAGCAGAATATAATATACTGTGTCTAAATGAATAAACAATTTGTGGGAAAAAAATAATTCAAAGATGTACAACTCCCTCCCCTGCTGCTTTCAGGAACGTGGTCTTTTGTCTCCAAGCTCATCCAAGCAGAAAGTGATTTCTATTCTCCAGAATCACTGATTCAGATGATGCCTTTGACAAGAGTGCATTCCCCATGACAGGGGGCTGGTTTTGCCTCAAATCCACCTCAACGGGCTTGTATTGACACTGATCTAAGTCTTACAAATTCCTTTTATGTAATAGCTCTGAAATGTGGTTTCTCTAACTATGTGTGTATATATTCTAAGATTATTCTGGCTCACTGTGTTCTTTCTACATTAATAAATCAAGGCCTAAGAATAAATTCCACCTTGGCAAAAAGATCGTATGTGTTTTTGTGTGATGTATGTTTTTTGTGCTATATATGAGATGTATTTTAGCTGTGGTAGTTTGCCTCAGAGAAAGTTCAGCTTTCTGGGCTGCACCTTACCTATAAAAATTTTTTATAGTCTGAAACATATTCTCTGACATCTTTTACCTAACGTCATTTTGGATAAGACTTTGCTCCAGTCCAGCATAAGAACCTGCTATTTATTGTTTGTTTTTGTATAGAAACAATATTTTCCATAGACACGACTTTTTTCCCACTGTAAAAAAAAACAGTAGAGAGAGCCTGATTGCAATGGTTCCTTTATATTAAATACAGATGAGTTTGGGCTTTGTTTGGTTTTGTTGGATTTTTTTTTTTATTTGAGAGATTGAGATCTCTCTTGCTTTAGTCATACAAGATAAAAACAGTAGAACAAATGACCAGAAGAGGTGATCAATAGTACAAACTTGCTCTGATCCTCATTTATCCTGTTTAGAGTGTAAGTCCCTCTGGAATTTATGGGAATTTGATTTGAGGCCCAAAATCACAAAGATATAACAAAGCTGTATCTAGCTTCTGGTTTACTTCCTTGGAGTCTGATTACCTTTGGGAATTTGAGCCTCAGGCATTTTTTTTAATGCTTTCATTGCACCTGATCTACATTCAGTTGCTGCTCAAAGCTGAGTTAAAGTCCTAGATGTTACCCAAGTGTCACCTGTACATTGCCAATATTATTAAGCAGATTTGAGGCAGTGGATGAACTGGAAATCTAATCACAAAGGCAGAGGTGGAAAAGAGGAATATTTTGTCTAAGTATTACTCTGCCAATACAGTTTCATATGCCACACTTCCTGCAATGTGATGGAACACAGTTGAACTCTTAATTGATTCCTGATAGCTGCTAACATTCTTTATTCCTTACATTATGTAGTCCAAGAGGTTTGCATCGAAAAACAGGACAGACAAACTATTGTACCAACAAGCTAAGATTCACAGTGTGTCCAGAACGAAACCTTCTGGGCAGAAGCATGCTGTGTGGTGGCTGGGAGACTGAGGGAAGGGTTTCCCTGTGGGGGGACACAGGGACATCCCCAGCTCTGCTGCTCTTCTGCCGGCGTTCAGAGCTGCCTGAAGCTGCTTCAGCCTGCCAGGAGCACTGGGTTTACAGTGGCGATTATTGTATTAATGCACTTGAAGTTCAGGACTTTAATGGTTTACTCACCATTACCTCTCACCCAGGCTCCAGAATAAAATGAGACTTCTAGGACAGTACTATCCTGGTTCAACAGTGTTGTCCTGGAGCTGTGAGCTGGCTGCAGCAAAAAATGTCCGTGAAATTCCTGGGGACGTGGAAACTGGGGAAGACACACACATTTACAAAATGATGGTGATGCCTGAATATTTCTTAGAAAAAAATTGAAGGGAATCAGTCAGTCAGAGTGGGGTGCTGGCCAGCCAGATGCAGAGTCGAGGGCATCTTTTGAGAGCCTTCTCTGGAAAGCCAAGCCTATAACGGAGATGCCACGCAGCTCCCACCGCCCTCCTCCCACCAAACCTGTCCAAAACACCGAGAGAACGAAGCTCTCGGATCCGAACGGGGAAACTCGCGCCGCTCCTTTCCCTCAACATCGGTCCCCGTCTCTCAGCATCCTCCCCGCCCGCAAGGCGGGGGTGCTCCGGCGGGGGCCGCGGCTCCGCCCGCTCNAGCGGGGCCCGAGGAGAGCGCAGGGCGAGCGGGGCCCGAGGAGAGCGCAGGGCGAGCGGGGCCCGAGGAGAGCGCAGGGCGAGCGGGATGCGGCGCTGGGCGCTGGTGGCCGCGCTGGCGGCCGCGCTGTGCGTGTCCGCGGCGGGCGGCGGGCGGCGGCGGGCGGCCAGCCTGGGAGAGATGCTGCGGGAGGTGGAGGCGCTGATGGAGGACACGCAGCACAAGCTGCGCAGCGCCGTGCAGGAGGTGAGGGGGCGCGGGCGACTCTCTCCTCCCGTATCCCCCCCGGCCGGGCAGCGCATCCCCCGGTGTCCCACCGCAGCCCCCGGCTCGCCCTGCGAGCATCTCGGGCTGGGCCGCGGTCCGGGCGGAGCTCAGCGTGAGAAAGGGACTGTGCGTGGCGAGGGGACGAGCGGAGGGAAGAGTTACGGGATTGTCTTGGTGCGGTAGGGGCTAAGGCGCACGGGGGTATCCCAAACCAGGATTCAGGGCTGTAAGTGTCCCCAAAATGTGTGGAGAAGCAGCTTGCATGTGATGGACTTGATCTCAAATTGCTGGCTCAGAATCGCACAGGACCCTTTTCAAAGCCAGGAACTGAGACCAGACCCAAAGCCATTGTCTCCAATGGCTGTCAAAACACCTTGTCCCTGCCCTCCCCTTTCTTGTGTGCTTTTTCTTCCCCTTCCTGATAAGAATCTTCCTTTCAAATTCTCTTTTCCTCTCATTCGAAAGTACTTAGTCTACAAAAACCTGTGACTGACAACGTGCTGGAGAAACAAATCTTGGTTTACTATAAATGAATGATTTCTGAACTTTTGCTGTCATCTGGATGGTGACTGAAATCTACCTTTGTTACCCACTTCATTTAGACTGCAAACACATTGAGACAAACCATTCTTTACAATGCTGCAAAGATGCTTAAGGGTGCAATCAGAATTTCTGCCTGTTTTACTCTTTCTGTAGTCAGTTCTGGATTGAGGAATGGTCTGTGTACAGCACCAAGTGTAAATTGTTTCAGCAGGGTCTTAGGAGATAAATGGCTTGTGCTTAAAAAGATTTGCAGCTGTTATTTAAAATAAACCAACACACCAAAAGGAGAGTTTTTGTCTTGGGAAAAATCCTGTTGTTCATCCTGGTTGAACTTATGGCCTCCTAGCTCTGTTACAGTGGTTGCAAAATACAAAAGGACACAATTTATTCTTGCACATTTACAAGATTCATGCCCTTCTTCATTCCACAAAGACGGTAGGAACTGAAATGGAGACCTAAATTCTGGGTGTGCACACCCTCATATATAGAGCTGCTTCTGTTGACTTACAGGGGCTTTTGTTGCTCTCTCTTGCCAGAATATTTTCTCTTCTTTGTCAGAATGGAAAGTCTGCCTGAAGTTTTCAGCAGTTTTCTGTGAAGAGCAGAAAGCTGGGCTCTTGACTGACACCAGCCTGTGCAGACACCAAATTGCCACTGCCCTGCACACTTTTTAACCCTCACAGGGACTGACTTTGGCGTCACCACCCCGGGGCTCTGGAATTTAGCTCAGCCCTGTTTTTCTGTCTGATGGAAAGAGCTGCTGCAGGCAGTGTCTGGAGCAGGCAGTGCCTGTCACTGGGGTCTGCACAAGAAACATGGCTTGGTTTCTTCGGTGACATTTTTGCGAGTTTTCAGTTATTCGGTTTTTTTTGTTTTTTTTAATCTTTTTAATTTGGCAGATGGAAGCTGAAGAGGAAGGGGCAAAAAAGCTGTCAGAGGTCAGCTTTGAAGACTTACCTCCTAACTACCATAATGAGTCCAACACAGAAACCAGAGTGGGCAACAGAACTGTTCAGACCCATCAAGAAATTGAGAAGGTATGAGAAAACTTGTATATGGTGAGTTCTCCATTCTTACACACCTTTTCTTCTAAACCCCCCAATCCCCCTCCCTCCAATTTTACATGTTTATTCAAAAAATAACTTGGAGTTTAAATGATGATAATTACTTTGGGGTTTGGTTGTATCTTCTGTGCTTGGCTAATCATGGTGTCAAGGACACCTGTCATGAAGGGTTAGTGTGAAATAATTTATTTGGAAAAAAAGTTTCCAAATAGTTTTTGTTTAGTAGTTTTTGTTTGCTAAAAACAGGACACAGCTACAGGTATTACATGGGGAATGGAAACCCAACCTCCTCCTGCTCTGTTGGCCTCTTTACAGTGTAATATTAAATACACAAGGAGGTAGCTCTGTCATCTACTTTCCCCCTCAGAGTAAGGTTTATTAAGAGTGACAGCTAAATGGGAAAAGAAAAGGGGGTGGGAGTGGGTTAATTATTGCAGGATGTAGGATTGAGAGTAACAAAGGACTAATAAAAACTGTAGTTTGATATTTTGTTCTTTTCCTGTATCAGGTTACAGATAACAAAACTGGATCAACAGTTTTTTCTGAGACAGTTATTACATCCATAACAGATGGAGAAAACAAAAGGAATCATGTAAGTGAGCACATTTCTTTCCTTTTGAAAATGGAACAAATACTTTGGGTTCCTTGCTCAGAAGACTGTGACAGAGTTCTCCTAACAAAATTTTCAAATGTTTTGAAACCATTGGGGTAAACAGTCAAAAAATGTTTGTGTTTTTTAATTAGTTTAACTGGGTATTATTATGACTTGGAAACAGAGTTTCAGTGCTGTGGTTAATCTACATGTTTGAATATACAGTTTGTCTGTCAAATATAAGTGTTAAATAGCAAAGATAGTTACACAGCTCTTTCCAGTGAATGTGGATAAATCCTTAGTACAGCAGTGATCTTGTCTTGCATTTAAAAAATTGCTTCATAGATTTTAATAGTTGAAAATAACCCCAAATCATTTGTTTATGAGGAATCCTTGAGACAATGTATGGCTCTGTTTGCTTTTCAGCCTAACACAGTAATGGACAGCTGGTTATGAAATGTCACTTTGAGGAGAAGGGAGAGAGATGGGACAATAAATCTCTCTCCCCTCAAAATATGGTTGTTTAAGGACTCTCAAAGGAGGTTAAAAGATAAAGAATATTCTTTACCCGAGTCTTGCAAGCACAGGTACATTTGCTAAACATCAGTAGTCACAGGAGAAATTCAGTGCATACCACTACTTTAAAAAATTGGATTTCCTTTGATTATAATCTTGCCAAAGTGGATTGGTTTTTGTGCTCTTACTAAGACTGGGCTTGCCAGGTTTCCTCTGATAGCTGGCTTCATCTGACTAATAGTTTGTGGTTTGATTTACTTCACCATGCCCTGGCTTTTTTTAGAGTAACTTACCTCCAGTTCTTTCACAGAAGCAGCTTTGTAACCATTTTAGAAATATAATTATGGAAATTATTTTATAAATATAATTATGGAAAAATTATGTCAGTAGTCCCTATTTTTAATGGGCACAGAACCTGATATTAGTGCCTCTTTTCTAAAGTTTTTCCTCTTGCAGCTTATGTTTTTATACTACTATTTAAGTTTAAAAATGACAAGTAGCAAAATGTAGCACACATAAGCAATTTTACTTTTTTTTTTTTTTTTACTATGTGGCAAAGCTTGTAGCTTAAGTGAAAACTCAAGGTATAAAATAAATTATAACTATTTTAAACTACACCTGATTTTATACAAAGTGTCAGCATCCTACACAGTGCTTTTTAGTAATGAGATTATGTGTAATAAAGACAATCCAAATGGTTTTTTTCCCAAGCAAATGTGATCATCATCTTCAAACCCAGTGTACAGAGGCAAACTTTTTAACCCTCTTAGCAGTGTGACACAGCACTGGTAGTGTTTTCATAATGTATCTGGTTTGCCTGTGTACCATTCTTCCCAGCTGTAAAAATTATTTATAAATTAAATTTCTCCCTTATTAATTTCTCCTAAATTAACTAATACAAAATTCCTTATGAGCTTCACATATCAAGGTACAGCTGCATTTTCCATATGGGAAGTTTGCCTCACTGACCAAGCCAGTGCTGCATCCAGAACTCTCATGCTGTTCTTAGTGCTCCAGCTGAAAGATTTGAGGGCTGAATACAGATTTTTTTAAATTCAGATTTCGTGGTGGCAGCCTTTGTGCAGCTCTGAAGCAAGAACAAACTGAGCTGGTCCCGTCAGCTCCTCGTCACTTAAATCCCGCACCCGCTGCTCACCAATAACCCCTGCAGCAGCTGCTGGAACAGAGCTGCAGTTGTTAATGCTGATTTCCCCCCTGCCACACTCATTTTGAAATTTCAGCGTGCTCACGGTACAAACACCTTTTTTAGAGGTTGCCAACTTGGAGGAAAAGCAGCCCACAGATGTACTTGGTGCTTGTTTAAGGAGAGCATGAAATTGATGTGACTGAGAGATGCCTGACAGGAGTAAATCTGAAAATGCTTGCAAGCTTTAAACATTAAGGAGGAGTATGAATCACTTTTGCTATTACAAGGGCAAAGAACTGTTGTAGGAGTAATGCAATTGGGAATTGGAAGATTTGGGTTTCAGCAAGGAAAAAAAGTGGTGCTGTGGAGAGATCTGTGAAGTAGAAGAAAAGTTTTGCACAAATTAAAAGGCATTGTTGCTTATATCTATAAACTTAAGGTGAAAGTATTGGGAAATGAGTTGCAGAAATCTTTTCACTGGGCCCTTAGTTCATGTTTACATACACAGTTTTTGGTAGCTGAAGTTCTGTGTGACATTGTGACTGTGGTCACTCTCCAGGCCACAGGCTTTGCAAACCAACAGGTGGTGGAAGAGTGATTCCACTGGTTTCATAGGCTCAGTTTATAGGGTTACCTTATAAAAGTTAAGGATTCCCACAGCTCCTGCACTTAAGGTACAAATCTGGGTGGTAAAAAGAATTTTCCAAGCACCTCTGCAAACCACCTGCTCTGAAATTTAAACCCTGTGTAATCTGTTACTGCAGTAATTTGTGATAACTGGAACCCTACACCTCCTCAGTTTACATTTATTTTCTGTGCTGTGTTAGAACCCTCTGAAACCACTGAAAGTTTTTCATGTGACACTTTTGGGCTTTGAGAGACGACACGAGAGCCTCACAAGAAGGCAAAGATGTGTCTGCATTGCAATATTAAATCCACTTATTGGCTGCAACGAGAAATCCAGCACTGGAGAAGCAGCTTGGTGGAAAAGAGGTTGTGCCTGCATTTTAAATCACTCTGCTTGTGTTCCTGAAGCAGGTGCCCACCCACACACAAATAGTGCATATAAATAAATGTATATAAGCACGTGCAGGTTCATAAAGTGAAGGTATTACAGAAACACCAGGGAAAATCCTCTGCACACAGACTTTTCCTTTCAGACTGTTTCTTCCTGGCCCTGCATCACTTCAGCACTCTGCTCAGACTGCTCTTTGTTACTGATGGCTCCTCTGACAATGCTTTTGTGGCTGTCGGTGTTGGGAGACTCTGGAAGGGGAGTTGGGCTCGTTGCCATTTCTGGCAATGCAATCCAGTTCCTCGGAGGTGCTGCATTACTGGGAGGCCTCGTGTACATTCCCAGACTCACATTCACTTTCTCAGATGTCACTGAGGGCTGGCAGCCACCCCCGTAGATGTCAGGCTTCAATCCAGCAATCTTCATAGAGGCCAAACACAGGCAAGAGGTAGCTGGATGGGCATAAAGTCTGTGGATGACTTGACATCCATTTGTTCCTGGATTTAAGGCTCAAATACTTTTTCATTTACTTCTCCAGGGAGCATTGGGTAGCTTGCAAATTAATAGAGTATTTTCAGTCGAAAGTTCAAGCACAGAGCACAGCAAAAATAACAGCATTCCTCATTATCCTATGAAAATCAAAATCTTTTCTAGCTTGTTGGCTGTTTCTAGTTGTGACATATTAGCCTAACCAAGGGATGAAAAGTAAAAGGAAGCAAAACTGGTACTGGTAAGGTTTGCTACACAAAGATGAGTTGCATTTCTTCTCACTTCTGTTCAGAGCAGTATTTTACTCTCTCTTCCATTATAAGCTCTCTCCTCTAATTCAGAGCTAGCACACCTGAGCTGTTTTCTTGTCTCTAGTTATACAATAAATTATAAAAACAGCAATACCTCTTTTTAACTAGGTTGTATTTGTATTTTGGGTTGTTTGGGGTTTTTTTTCTATTTTTAATAGAAGTATATCTGTCAGCTTTCAATTCTCTTTTTTAAAAGAGATTTTTCATAATGCTGGTGTCTAGGGAGAGTGAACTTGGTAACTGGGAGAACATAATGCATTTCTCCTTTCACTTTGGCATTGTGGAACAGATTCCTTTCTTTTGCTTGCCCCTGGGGGCAGAGGCTGTTGAGGGCAGGGCTGTGCCTGCTCTGGTTACACAGCATAAGTTGAAGTTTTTTTGTGGGAGGGTGAGCAGAGCTGCCCTCCCTGTGGTTCTGTGCAGGGTGCTTGCTGTTCCTCCAGGAGGGTGGGACTACCTGTGTGCACACTTAAGTTGGGGACACACCTTCAGCCAACACAACAGCTGCTCTCTCAGGGATTCCAAACACCAGCACATGCTTAGCAGGAGACCCTGGGGTGCCCAGGCCTTCCTTTCCATAGTGAAGGCTGATGTTTGCACCCCTGGTGCTCTGGGCAGGGAGGTATCACTGTGAAACTGCCTTCACCAGCTGACCTGGCAGGTTCTGGTTTATCTGTATAGACAGAACAGATGGCATCCCTTTTACAACAGCCTCATTTAAACCTTTTCTCAGCCTTTATCTTTGCTCCAGCAGTAAAGTAGTAAAAAGAAAGAAAACTGTTCCATTTCCCCCTTTTCTAGAGGAAAACAGTGGTGTAAATGGTTAAACTGCAGGTCTTCAAGCTCCACACTTGCATGTGCTGGAGCTGCTCTCTTTGAGGCCCATACTGCTCCAGGGAGAGGAGTTCCCATCAGTGCTCTGTAGAAAGGAGGCTCTGGAAATAGAGAAGGAAGAATCAATGGAATGGAAATTGCAATTTTTCCATCAGTAGCACTGCAGGAGAGGAGTCAATGCCAGAAATTTGAAAATGCAGCATCTTGGTGTTGACTTCTGCTCCCTAAATGTCTCAGGGAGGACACTTGTCCTTTATATTTGGGTCCAATTCCTTTGTTGCTTTTTTCACAGAACTTTTAATCCCTGGTGACTTGCACTCAACAACCTGAAACTATCAGTAGACACAGTAAGTGCATTCCTGGGTTAAAATCCAGGTCTCTGTCTGGCCAAAAATCACGTGATATCTAAATCTGGTAGGTTTTGTATATTTAATAATGTACTTGTTTTAGAGAGCCATGGCTCCTCAGGCACACGTTGTTAGACATCCCTAACCAATTCTTAATGTTTTACTGGACCTCTTTTTTTGGTTCCCTTTCCAGTTTTGGTCTTGGCAATGTAGAATATGAAGCTTTGGGGCAAGTGTGAATAACTCACGAGGACAAGTGTTTGTTAGTGCAGAAAATGATGTGGAGAAGGATGCAGAGGGGAAGAAGATTTAGCTAAAGATGAGAAGAATTGTTCAATTAGCATTCTGAGTTGCTCTTATTAACCTGGAGTCTTTTCAGGCTGTGAATCTTATTTTAGAGAGGGACTTACTCTTGTGTGAAAGATGTGATGGACTGTGTGCATATCTCTGAGACTTCATAGATAACTCCATAGGCAGCAAATGCTCCTCAGTGATGCAAAAGCTATTAAGAAGTTTAATTTAGGTCATGGATGACAGGATGGCCTTATTGTCAGTCACAATCTATCTAAACCCAGTGGTTTTGACAGTCACCTGATGTTCAGTGGGCTATGGCCAAAACAAATCTGAATGTGAAGGGAAAGACCAGCCAGAAGGAGTTTGAAATGCAAATGTCAAGGAAACTTCTCTGAGGAGGAAGGTGGGAAATCCTGCCCGACACACTCCTTAGTGTCCACATCTTTGTTTGCTAAGCTCAGTCCACCCTGAGCTGGTTTTCTCTCTGAGAAGGCTGTGTGGGGAGTTGTGGGTGCACACAGAGGAGCAGGAGTGGGCAGGGTGCACACACATGGGGTGCCTGTGCATCCTGCAGGGTCCAGTGTCCATCCTGCTGTGGTGTGAGCAGTGGCACTGCAGTTCCCAGACACGGCTCTTGGGCTCAGGGACCCTGAGCAAACATCAGTGGGAGCAGCTGCCAGACCTTACCAGGGGCAGGAGATTAAAAAGTGCCTTTTGCTGAGAGGTGAGGCAAGCCAGGCTGGTGTTCTGGCTGAAAACACAACCAGCAATGGTCAGAGAATACAGATCAGTATCACTTTTTTTTCCTTTACTTTTTTTTTTTCTTTTTTTTTTTCCTTAAATGGTGGCTTAGATTTCCAGGCAAGTAAACTGATGCAACAGCAAAAGGGTTATTTCTAATTAAAGGTATCAAGTCCTGCTCTTGTTTGTATTAGTGGGAGTCTGAAGCAGTTCAGATAACTTTAGTAAATTTACTTGGTTAGTAATGGAAAAAAGTACTAACAGAGTGGCCAGGATTCCTCTCATATTTCCTCTCAGTCTAGCTTAATTTGTTTCTTTTTTTCTGTTGAGCTAGGGAAACAAAACTATGTAGTACTAATAAATACTCCAAAAGTCTTCATTAGCAATTCCAGTCTATGCCTGTACTTAGAATTGTTAAGAAATTTGCCAGATCCTCATGTGCTGTAATGTGGTATTTGTATTCTAGCTAAACCCCAAAGAGTATTTTTATCAAGTTGGCTGACGAGCCACCTCACCATTTTTCTCTCTCTGGACTGTTACCCTTTCAGTAGCTAAATACTGAAGAGAGAGAGAAAGCTTTTCTTGTCCAAAATTTCTCCTCACCAAGAATGAGCTATTGCTGAAATACAGTGGCAGAACTGATTCAGTGTTCTGGGCATGGTGAGTGAGAGCAGATTGGTACCAGTGAGTTCTCCTGAAGGGCACAAAACTCTCCAGCCAGTGCTTCACTGGTGTCCATGCACCCCTTCTGAAACTCTCAGCATTCTTGTTGGCTGTGAGGATCAATCCTGCCTTGTCTGAAGGAATGAAGCTTCCTGCTTCTCCCTTGTTTGCACACTGGTGGCCACAACTCCTCTGCCAACAAGAGATGTGGTANCCTGCAGGGTCCAGTGTCCATCCTGCTGTGGTGTGAGCAGTGGCACTGCAGCTCCCAGACACAGCTCTCAGGCTCAGGGACCCTGAGCAAACATCAGTGGGAGCAGCTGCCAGACCTTACCAGGGGCAGGAGATTAAAAAGTGCCTTTTGCTGAGAGGTGAGGCAAGCCAGGCTGGTGTTCTGGCTGAAAACACAACCAGCAATGGTCAGAGAATACAGATCAGTATCACTTTTTTTTCCTTTACTTTTTTTTTTTCTTTTTTTTTTTCCTTAAATGGTGGCTTAGATTTCCAGGCAAGTAAACTGATGCAACAGCAAAAGGGTTATTTCTAATTAAAGGTATCAAGTCCTGCTCTTGTTTGTATTAGTGGGAGGCTGAAGCAGTTCAGATAACTTTAGTAAATTTACTTGGTTAGTAATGGAAAAAAGTACTAACAGAGTGGCCAGGATTCCTCTCATATTTCCTCTTAGTCTAGCTTAATTTGTTTCTTTTTTTCTGTTGAGCTAGGGAAACAAAACTATGTAGTACTAATAAATACTCCAAAAGTCTTCATTAGCAATTCCAGTCTATGCCTGTACTTAGAATTGTTAAGAAATTTGCCAGATCCTCATGTGCTGTAATGTGGTATTTGTATTCTAGCTAAACCCCAAAGAGTATTTTTATCAAGTTGGCTGACGAGCCACCTCACCATTTTTCTCTCTCTGGACTGTTACCCTTTCAGTAGCTAAATACTGAAGAGAGAGAGAAAGCTTTTCTTGTCCAAAATTTCTCCTCACCAAGAATGAGCTATTGCTGAAATACAGTGGCAGAACTGATTCAGTGTTCTGGGCATGGTGAGTGAGAGCAGATTGGTACCAGTGAGTTCTCCTGAAGGGCACAAAACTCTCTCTTCCAGCCAGTGCTTCACTGGAAGTGGTGTCCATGCACCACTTCTGAAACTCTCAGCATTCTTGTTGGCTGTGAGGATCAATCCTGCCTTGTCTGAAGGAATGAAGCTTCCTGCTTCTCCCTTGTTTGCACACTGGTGGCCACAACTCCTCTGCCAACAAGAGATGTGGTAAGGGAGCAGTGCAAGTCAAAGGGAGAGTGTTTGCCCTTTCCCCTGAGTTTGGTTCAGTTTTCCCACTCACAACGTGCTGAGTTTGGGGATCCAAGGCTGTACAATTGTATTTTACAGATCATGTCCCAGTTGTAGGGAGATATAAAAACAAATCACCATGAATTATTTTACTTTCTGCCTCTCCTTGATCAACTTTTTTTTTTTTTTAAGAGAAATGTTTGGGGTTTTCTTCTCTTTAAGGTAACATCTATTCAGGAGAGTGAATCTTTTATGTGGGCTGGTGGCAATTTTGTGATCTAGTGACATCTGTTAAGAAATCATAGTATGGATTTGCTTTATTAAGGGTTCATCAGCAGTGTTTCTTTCCTCTTGCCACACAAGTGTAGCAAATTAATCATAATTGGATAAGCTTTAAGGAAATGATGACAATTTTTTTCCACTGGTTTTGATTACATGACTTAATCCATTGTCTCCAGCAGCTGCTTATTTGAGATTTTAGCTGAAACCATGTTATCTAATTAAGCAGCAAGCCTTAGCTGGAAGGGTAACAACAGCAGCTAAGGCTTTAGGAAATACAGGCTACAGCACTGGATGTATAGCAGAGATATTTTGTCTTTTTATCTTTTATTTGCATGTGTTATAATCTTGGAATGGTTGAGACAGAGTATGCAGATAAATGGGTTAAAGCTGATTATATCTGTGTTGTCATAGGTGTAAAGTGGCAGAATTTGCTGTGGCTAGGAGGTTGGCCCAATAACACATTGTTCTATATATTATGAGCCTAAGTCTTATCTAAACTTTGCCTGGACTTGAGGAGGGTTAGATTCTACAAAATCTGTAGAATGATTCTGGTTTTATACCAGTGGGTAGGAGGAGAGAGAATGAATGTGATCAGTGACTGCTCAGCCTTCTGTGCATTTGTGTAGAGTCAGGAAGAGGTAGGAGATGCTCCCAGTCCAGCTTGGTGGTGTTTTGCACTAGGATTTATTAAGCTGAACCAGGGAAATTGAAGGAAAGTGGTGAATTGAATTTGTTTCTGTTTAGTTCTGTTTCATCAAAAGTTTGGCAAATGGAAGGAAGGAGGGAAGGAGGGAAGGAAGAAAGGAAGAAAGGAAGAAAGGAAGAAAGGAAGAAAGGAAGAAAGGAAGAAAGGAAGAAAGGAAGAAAGGAAGAAAGGAAGAAAGGAAGGAAGAAAGAAAGAAAGAAAGAAAGAAAGAAAGAAAGAAAGAAAGAAAGAAAGAAAGAAAGAAAGAAAGAAAGAAAGAAAGAAAGAAAGAAAGAAAGAAAGAAAGAAAGAAAGAAAGAAAGGAAGGAAGGAAGAAAGAAAGAGAAAGAAACAAAGAAAGAAAGCTCTGTAGGATGGTGGTTTGAAATGCAATTCCTCGAGAAATGCAGTTCTTTGTCAGCTGAGTGAGTCTCAACTTTGTCCTTCCTCCTGTGTGATTCACAAAGAGCATTTTGGACTCTTTTGTGGAGCTGTGAGGGGCTGAGTCACTGAGAGCACTGGGGGACACCACACTGGTGGCTGCACCAGCTGCCAGCTCATGGTTCTTCACCTCTGCAGCTCACAGAGAGAGCCCCTCTCACCTACCCTACCTGTCCTGATCCTCACCTCCATAAAAAGTCCCCTTTTCCCTTCCAGTCGGTAATATATTGTAATACAGCAGGACTGTGCTAAAGGTACACAGGGTGGGGTGGGAATTCTGGGTCTGTTTACTCATTATTCTGTCTGGAAATGACTCAGAGCCTGCTTGTGAGTTTATATCACATGAGGAATCCCTCAAACTTCTTCCCTTAGAAAGTCCAGGGAGAGGAGGAGTATCTTAGGGCATGTTGGGAGTTTGACATCATGGTGTCAGGGAAAGGGGAGCCTTAGTGGTTTTCCTGGGCCCAAGATATCCCACAGCTGTCAGCAAGGGAAAGTTTTGGTAGCCTGCTAGGTGTTTGTCTTGGACTTCATACCTGGTGGAAATCTGCAATACATTCATATCCTGATGTCCCTCTTGGAGAGACAAAAAGAGCTTGCTAAAAGACCCTTTTTCGTTTCTTCCTCATTTGTGTTTGTTTAGGATATGGGATGAATATTCATGAATAGTCATCTTCTCATGTTATTGATATCCTCTAGGCACATGATTTTCAGATGGAAAATTAAATTAAGGGAATAATAAAATAAAACAGGCTCTTTTGTAACCCCAACAAAGGCCTCAAAGAGGAGGTATTGACAAAGCTTCAAAGAGTCAGCACCTACAATCCAGATGCCTGCTCCATCCTTGGGCAGACATGGATTTCATGTTCCCAAAATCCTTGAGTGCTGGAGATTATTTATTCCAATGCTGCTGTTGTAATTCAAATCCCTTATTCTTCCATCTACAGCTCATGGAAAATAAACTATTCCATTCCTTCTATAGTAACAGCAATCTTATACTGTCAACTCTGCTATGGGCAGAATCCATTGAATGTGGATCCTTACCAATGTACTTCTGTTCCAGTATTATTATCTTTGGCTGGCACCTTAAACAGAATTAATAAGTCTGTTGAAACTGTAGTCTACTAAAAAAGGGGTATTAGAGAGGAACAAAGCCCATAAGATTCAGGGTTTAAAATCAGTTCAGTGAGGGCTGGGGCACAGGTCAACATCTTACTCTCAATGTGCTGCTCTTAATTTAGTGAGGAAGATTAGCCAGCAGCTATTAAGTACCAAAATCTCGTTTTCAAAGGCTTTTCTTTCCACCCAGCTGTTTCATATCCTCGATGTGTGTAGCTGCTCTGTGTTGTTTTGCTTTTACAAAGCTGCAGAACTGACATAGCTCAGTAGTGAATCACAGAAACTTTGTAGCTGCCAATCGACAAGAGCAATAAAATCAGCTCCCAGGGAACTTTGCTGCCTCAAAACTATGTCTTTGTGTGATCACTGCTACTCACAAATAATGGCTCTTCACAGCCCTACAGCAGCTCCACAGCTGCTGATGGAGCTCAGGACATTTGGAATAAAACCCAGGATCTCTCAGACCATGGATGTTTGGACACATCTGGTTATCAAAGACCAAAGAGTTGTTGGTCTCCCATCAACAGATCCACAGGTAGATGCATTTCTCTGTTAGGACCATTAATTGCAAACTCATTTTTTGAAAACTTGGTTCATAAACATGCATCAGTGTTTTGACCTCACATAAATATATATATATGTGTACACAAATACACAAAGTCCTTTTCTTCTTTCCTAGTTGGATAGCTCTTAGTTTCCAGGCTAATACCTGTCAGATATATAATTCATGGGGGTTTTCTACTAAATTAGAATAGTTCTCAAAGTGCCCACTTTGATACCATTGCAAAATGGATTGAAATGAGTACTTGGTACTGTGTTTCCTACCTAGGAGGGTTTGCAGGAGCTATGATCATGTTCAGGTTATTATTACTGAGGGAAAAAGGAGGGTGAGGGAAGAAAATGAAGTGGCTGGTTCTGCTGAGTGAGCCACTATTAAATTATTACAAGGCATACAGAGAGATTTTGACCAAGAGTGAACAGAGCATGATCTGAGAGAGTACCTAGGCACCACTTCTCTCATTATTCTGAGGCATTTGCCAGGATATTT
>VYXF01002758.1:47046-74257 GCA_013397295.1 Polioptila caerulea | reverse complement strand
CAAACCAGGCTGGGATTCTGTGACTGGACTGGGTGCAGTGTGAACTTTTAGTGACTAAGGAAGAGATTGCCAGCTGAGACTGGCAGAACTCACTTTTCATCTCAGAAAACTCTTGACATTTCAACACTCCCATCCCCTGGCTGTTCTTCCCTGCATCCCCTGCATTCCCTGCATCCCCTGCAGGCAGTTTTTACAGGCAACACAATTCATCTGGACTTTCCTAAAAGCTGCCTTCATTCCTGTGCTGTGGTGAATTTAAAAAATCCACTTATCACTGCAGCATATTTTGAATAACTATAGATCTTTCCCAGCCTTATTGGGAAATCACATTTTCTGACAATTCCAAACATTTTGTGCACTTCAGATCAAGCATTTTCAAAACACAGCAACCAAATGGAAACTTCACTACAGCATTGTTTATGGTCAATATTCACTAAATGTTGTTTACCAAGATATTCAACTTCATCATTTTCTGACCACTCCACTGCTATTCTCCCAGAAAACTCAAAATTACACAACACATTTTTAGCAGAGAGCAAACAACTGCAGGGAAGGGCTTTTCAGTGCCAGTATCTTTACTTGGTTTTACACTCATAAATAAAAATGCATCTTAGAGCTAAAACTGAATTTGCTTTGGTGTTAATTACAATTAATGAAGTAGAATAGAAGGCCCTGTGTTATTGAAGCTTCATGGAAGAGCTGGGCAAGCAGGAGGTGGCCCAGCTCTGTCCCTGGATTTTCAGAAATCCAGCAAACACATTTTACATGGTTTCTCTTTCTAACACACCCTGGGTTTAAGGCCAGCCTGAAAACCCTGCAGCTTTCAGAGTGTGGAATTTGGGAGTTTGGGATTTCCAAGCACCAGGAGCTGCTGAATCTGTGATATTGGATCAGTTCTTTTGAAACAATTGAAGAGATGGATGCTGCCAAAGGAACAGCCAAGTGTGGCAACCTCTCCCTGCATTCCAGGGAATTCTGGGGTTAGAAGCAAAACAAAGCAGGGAAGCTGCAATCTGCAAGGATGTGGCAGGAAAAAGGATACAGGTCTCAATGTTGGCCCCAACAATGTACCCAGTGACATCGAAGTTAATCCTGATGAATTTGCCCTGCAAAGAAAAGAAGATTTTTTCCATAATTAATTTTTTTTTCTTTAATTAAAGACAATGCTCTCTCATTGATGGCTCAAGGATTTGCCAGGTTCAAAGCTGCCCTTCCACGGGCTCAGCATCATTCCCATGGAGCACATGGCACACAAACACAGCCCAAAGGCTGAGGAGCTCCTGGGGCAGATTTCTTTGGAATCAGGGCTTAGGAAAAGCTCCCCTGAACGTGAGGCTCAGTTTCCCCTGGGCTGAGGTGGGAGCAATGCTGCCATTCCAGGGGGGGCACATTTCCAGAGCATTTTCTGCTCCTCCATCTCAGGTGCTGCCTGCCCCTCAAGGTTCCTCCTTCCTTTGCCTAAAGGCCTCTCTCCAGCTCATCTGAGGGCTGAGTTCTGTTGACACCATCACAGCACTGAGTGCAGGGCTTTGGAAAAACCACATCAGAGGGAAGCATTCAGTGCTGCCACATAAATCCAGCAAGCCCACTCCTACCCAATGCAAGGCAGAGATTTATTCCCTGGAACACAAGAGAACTGCCTTTGGTAGAAATAAAAAAAGGGAAAAATAAAACCCATTGGCCACTGGGCTTCTCTGAGTCCTGCCTGGGTTATCAGGAGCAGGGGAAGGCTGTCAGGCCTGGCTGAACAACAACACCTCTCACTCTGTGGGAGGAGAGAGATTTTTTAAGCCAGGTTTTAAAATGGCTGTTAAAGATGATTTTTTTCCTGCATGAGATGAGACCATCTGGAATGAATTATACTTGCTCCTTTATGAAAACAGGGCTGGAGCCATCAGAGTGATTATGTTCATGATGGCAATGCAGAGCTCAAAATAACACAAACCAGATGCTAACATCTTTTAGGGGAAAATGTATTCTCATGAAATGAGTACAGGCTCTGATGGATCCAAGACAGGTAACAAAGTGGAATCACTGTGCAGTGAAACCTGTTGATGTTATAAACCCTGTACCCAGCTTCTAAAGCATCAGGCAACATCATAAATAACAGGGCTGTAAAATGAAAAAAGCTGAATTTCCACAGAACTGTGCTCTCCCTTCCCAGCTGAAAGGGCTGATGGATTTAGTCATAGAGTTCTTATCAGGGAGCTGAGTTCATGCATTATAAATCCAGGCAACTGCTGAAATGTCAAAGGCAGACAAGAAATCTTTCATTTGTTCTGTAAATTTTAGTGCTGTTCTCACAAGCAAAAAGATTTAATACCTCCTGTACACTTTTGAAGTTGTACTAAAAACATCTTCCCCCTGAAATAAGAGACAGCATTTTTTTTCTCCTTCAAAGGAAAGGAAGTTCTAAGAAGTGGTAAAAAGCTATTTATTCATCCTGAGCTCCACCACGAGTTTTAAAACAATGGAACCCATCAGAAGTGGTTATCAGCCACCAAAACATTCTGTGAACAGCAGGCAGGGGCCCAAGAAAAACAGGGAGCAGCTACAGCAGAGCCTGACACCTGGGCTAGGTCACACAGTGGCTTTCTGACTTTCCTGCAGTAAATCAGTGCATTGAGATGGGCTTTTATCAGCAAAATCTGTGTTTCTGTAGAAATTCAGGATGTTCTCTCCAATCCAGCCAAGGGGTGAAGTCACAGCTATGGACAAGAAGGCTGCAGACTTTGCCAGTTCCATGGGGATGGCCCAGTGCTCCCCCCTCCCAGCAGGTTTGGGCACACAAAGCCCAGCTCAGCTCTATCTGTCAGGGTATGAACTGCTCTCAGCTCAGGGATGGCTGCAGGTAGAACAAAACCCTGTTCTGCCAAGAGCCAGTGAGGAGGTGTCTTCAGCAAGCCCAAAATTGCAGAGGGCATTTGAAGAGAGCCTGGATTCACGGAGGAAGAGAACAAAGAAATCTTCTGATACTAATTAGAGAAACACCTAAGAAAGGTAATTTCTGCAGGAAAAGCAGAGTTACAGACTCTAAGGGCAAGGAGGTACTCACAAAGCGGGAGGAGTTGTCATTTTTCACTGTCTTTGCATTCCCAAAGGACTCCAAGATGGGGTTGGCCTGAAGAAGCTGCCGCTCCAGCTCCCCCTAAAAACCACACAGAGAGAAAAAAACAGATTGATCACAGAGCACCTGGGCAGGGCTCAGGCATCCTGCCTGTGCTGACAGTCACCTCCCCTGCTGTGGCAGTGCCACCACCTCCAGAAGGGGATCCTCACCCTTGCCCTCACCCCCAAACCTGCAGAGTCTCCTCCATCCAGGGGGGAACGTGGCTGGAGTTTTGGTGGTGTTTTTCTGGGTGGGTTTGTTTATTAAAACACACACAGAGACACACAGACAGAGCAGGGACCAGATAGGGCTTGATGGATGTTGGAAGTCACCGAAGATGGGAAAGAAAATTNCTCAGAGTCTCCTCCATCCAGGGGAATACGTTGGCTGAGTTTTGGTGGTGTTTTTCTGGGTGGGGTTTGTTTATTAAAACACACACAGAGACACACAGACAGAGCAGGGACCAGATAGGGTTTGATGGATGTTGGAAGTCACCGAAGATGGGAAAGAAAATTCACATTTAGGGCTGATGAAATCAGGCACAGACCTTGAGTGCTTAAGGGAAGGAACCAATTTAAGTGATTGAAGGTTTTAGATTTAAACTTTGTGCTGACAATCCAGCCATCTCTATAGCTAGTTTCAAACTCAGAAATTCCTACTTTCAAACCTCCTTTCAGAGGAGTGAAACTCCCCTTCAGTCAGGCAGAGTGAAACTCATCTCATTGCATCACCTGTGACCTGCCCACACCTGAGAGGGCCACAACAGCACAGCAGAGCCACCACTTAAAAACACCATTTTCCAATTGCTCAATCCAGCCAGCACTGCTCAGGGTGTTTCAGGCATTTGTTAAATGTTTCTGTAAGTTCTGGCCAATGAGTTCAGAATTTGAAGTTGCTTATCTCAAGGAAATTGCACAACAGCTTTTACAAGTGCTGTCCATGAGGAGGTCTGCTAACAAAAAAAGTCTGTGCTGCTTCCAAGAGCCCAGGAGGCACAAATGTACACAGGAAAATATATTGTCTTCTTGCTCTGAAGGATGGTTTGGGAAAAAAAAAAATTAAGTGAAGCTGTCTGGAATGTAGTCTCCAAATCTGACATTTGTGTTCATGAACCTGCTTTTTCCAATTATTTATAGTCTTGATGAATAAAGGCCCCAGACCAAGCATCAAAGAACAGGAAGCATTAAGTCTGCTAAGGCTTCCACATGGGGTCAGTTCTTAAGACAGGAATTTTAAAAATTCACTACTTAACACCTAAAAGGGTTTTATTTGTATATTGAAATATATTTCAAGCTCCCCTGGAAATAAATGGCTGTTCCTTCTGTTATGTGACCTCAAGTTATCTGCTCAGAAGTTCCTTACTTCCAAATGTATTCCCTTTGGGACTACACATTCCTGAATTCTGGGGTAAGTAAAGAAGGGATAAATGCAGAAGGAATAAATGTGAGTCTTAGCCCAGAGCAGACCCAGCAGTGCCATGGCACGGCTGCCAAGGTGACAGTTTTAGAGCACTTTTAAACTGACAAAACCCCTGCAATTGGAGAGAAAGTGGATTATTATACCCACTCTGTGCTGTCTGCAGTTGGTATTCTCCAAATTTCCCAAGACAAAGCTCCAGATCCTGGGAATGCTCCCACCTCCCCTCCCTGTCCCAGCGCTGTCGGCTCCTGCGGGCACACCAAGATCCAGAAAGCCTTCCCTCCTCACTGATCCTGGGACAAACCCCAGCAAAGGCAGGGAGGGGGGCACAGCTGCCACGTCCAGCTCTGAAATATTTGGGGAGAGAAACCCCCTGAGTGCACAGTGACTGCTCCAGGGGCACGGCTGCATCCCAGCCTGGGCTGGGCTGTGCACAGCAACCTCTGCGGGGCACCAGAGCTGGGCTAAACCTGCAGTAAACCTGGAGTAAACCTGGAGTAAACCTGCAGTAAACCAGCAGAGAGTGTGGATAAGCACATTTATCCAAATCCTCTGACTGGAGGCAGCTCAGCAGCTCCTTTTTGCCATTGTCCCTGAGGATCCTCAGCTGTGGGCGAAACGCGCAGCACCCGCTGCTGCACGCACAGACTGGCACAGGAGTCACCAAGGGAAGCACTCCCCTCACTAAGGAAAAAGGGCCTGATCTGGGAGTTTTCCTCTCTCCACGGAGTGCATTCAGCCAAACCCAACCCTCTTTGGGAAGAGCTCAGTGCTGAGCAGACTCTGAACTCCAGAGCGTCGGTGCGGCCGCCGGGCACAGCTCCGGCACAGGCACCTCCCCAGAACTTGGAAAAAGCAGGATGGGAATAGTGGCAGGAGTGAGGGCATGCAAAAGTTCATGCAGGCACCATGAAGACAAGGCCAGGTTGTTGTCTCAGCTTCAGAAAAGCCCAGTGACTGGGTTGGGGCAGGCCTGGGGCAGGCAGGGGAAGCTCCATGCTACTCACATACAACAGGGATCCACTCTGGAGTTCCAAATGACATTGAAACACAGATGTTAATGATTCCATGCCTTATGCACTATCCACAGCCTGGGATTAGCCTTTTCCAGGGACACAGTTAAAATGTTCACTAACAAAGGTTTTGTGTCAACCCTGGCAGGCCAGCTCTGAGCAGAAGGAGGGTTAAACCCAACACCACTCCGTCTATTTTTGGACTTGACAAATATTTTAGTAAAAACCCTTCGAACTGACTGATGTGTGCAAGGAGGGAGGATTAAGTTAAACACCAGGAATGTCTGCAGCTTCTGAAAATGAGACCCTGGGCTCAGACACACAGTGGGGCTGCAGAGGTTCAATGTGTACCACACACTCCCAGAGGCAGCACAGCTGCCCAGGGATTGCTTTTTGCTTCCAATATATCACACTCCAAGGTTCCTTCACTCTTTCCCTTTGCACTACAGTCACACTGCACTAATCAGCTTCACAGAAATGCAAAGGGGAATTCACCCAGCTGAACCAACCCAGGGGAGCTGCTTCAGTTCCCTGGAGGAGCTGGGGCAAAGCTTTTGCTCTCTTTGAAAAAGGCCCAGCACAAAGGCCTCACTTCCCAGCTCGGGTTAGAGAGCATTTATTTATCCTGTGGCAGCAATTGTTTATCCCTTTCCACAGTGCTGCCCTCAACTTCCACCTAAGGTGAGCTCCACCTGGAGGGCTGCAGTGGCTTTTCCCACCCAGAACTGTGGGATCACCCTGCTGCTGTGCCCAGGGATGGGGCTCAGGGTGTGCCCAGGCAGCCTGACCTGCCCAGCAGCTCCAGCCCCCCTGAGCAGGCAGGGCAGCAGCTCCAAGGAGCAAACATTCATCCAGGCAGCAGCTCCCACTCTGCTCACACCACTTGTCCCAGAAACTCTTGATTTCAGAAGGCTCTGGGTTATGCCAAGCCTTTTACACTTGAGATCAAAGTCTTCATTGGTGATTTGCAAAGCTATAAAAATATTCAGACAAAACACTTAATCAAAAGAATTTTGTAGCTTCCATTAATCAAATCTTTTATTCAGTGCTCTGTTTAATATTTCAAACTGTTCTGCACTCCCTCAGCAGCACATTACCCAATATCCACACAGTATTTTGGAGGAGGGTGGCTGCAGAGAGGGCAAACCTTTCAGTACAGGGCTTAAAAGTGCTTAAAATCCCTGGCAATGCTGAGCAACTCATGAGCTGCTCACTCTTCCCTCTCCCAAAGCCAGTTCAATATTCCCAAAATTCTCTGTTAGCTCTGGGTTCCTCCAAGGTTTCCCACATTATCAGCACAAAGAGAAGCATTCACATCAGTTCTCCTACATAACTTGAAAAGCATTAAAGAAAACCACTTGCCTGGTGTTTCACGGGTTTGGGTGATTCGGGCTGTTCATTGCAAACAAACAAATGATAAGTTAGCAAGCAGGCATTCCAGCTGCATGTCACATCCCAAATTAGCACTGTCAGCACCTTCCACCACACACTCACTCCACAGAAAGTTTCACAGAAACTGCCCCAATTCATGTGGGAGCAGGAGTCACTGGCACGTGGCCTGCAGGCCGTGTTTGTGCAAGGGTTCATGCCAGCCAGGGTGACACAGAGCCCTGGGAAGGGCAGCAGCTGCATTATTGGGCACTGCCTTCCAAATGAGCCCTTCCTGGGCACTGGGGGTGCTTGGGGTGCAGGACATGATCACTGTCTTTCAGCACCCACAGAGCTCCTGGAACAACACGAGGGAGGAGACACCAAGGAGTCAGGGGCTTGCTTTTGCACTGGACTGCAAAATTCAAGAAATGCAAACCCACATTGAAGACAACACCTTTGTTTCTTTCTTTTCAAGCACCACCACGAGCAGCAGCACAAACTTCCACCTAAAATTTCGCCAGCAAGAAGGACAAAGGGAATGTGAGGGTAATAAAGTAAAATAAAAACCCTTCAAAATTCAAATCTGCACAGCTTCAGCCAAAATTTCCAATTCCTTTCTTTCTTCCTTGGCTCACTCTGTGAATTTAATAATCTTAAAGTTTATATCTGACAGCCTGAGACAAAATATTGTGGAGAAACACACACAGCAAGAGATTTTTACACCAAACCAAATGTACTCCCTCTTTCTCTGACTCTTATTTTATTCGTGCCGGATTTTGAGAGAGGTTTCTAAAGCAGCTGGTAGAGGTTTGGCTTGCTCAGGTAAATAATGTGGATTTTCAAAGCTGCACTCTACCTGCCAAGAAAAGAACTACCCCTCCTGGAATCATGGGGAAGGACAGGAACACCTCAGAATTCAGAGGAGTTTCATTTGTTTGTGTTAAAAAGGATGAATTGCACTCTTGGGTGTCCTCTCTTGTCCTGCTAGAAACAGAACTGGGCACAAGCAGGCACGGATTTAACTCCTCTGTGTTTAAATGAGGGCAGTTCAAGCCCACCTGGGAAACCCAGGGGAGCTTTAGCCTGAGTGAGCCTACCTGAGATCCTGTCCTTCAAAAACTAATTCTGATTCTTTAGGAATTAATCAAACAATTGAAGCAGTTTAGCATTTCAGCTACCAAGGCTAACGCAGTCACTGAAGGCAATCATTAACCTGAAAGCACCAGTGATGAGTTCTGAAGTCTAAACCAGCACCAACACTAAAGCTGGGTTTAGTGAAAACAGAGTTTGGGCTGAGAGCACTTTGGGGAAACCTTAAAGCCCCTGCCAGGGCCTAAAGGGGCTCCAGGAGAGCTGGAGAGGGCAAGGCCTGGAGGGACAGGACCCAGGGAATGGCCTGAAGCTGAAGAAGAGCAGGGTTGGATGGGATTTTGGGAAAGAATTATTCCTTGTGGGGTTGGAGGAACCCTACACACCCAGAGCAGCTGTGGCTGCCCCTGGATCCCTGGCAGTGTCCCAGGCCAGGCTGGATATTGGGGCTGGGAGCCCCTGGGACAGTGGGAGGTGTCCCTGCCATGGCAGGGCTGGCACTGGATAATCTTCAGCATCCATTCCAACCCAAGCCATCCTGGGATTCTGGGATCTGCAGGTGATTTAAGGATTTCCTCTGATGGAGACTGGACACCATGCAAGGCTTACCTCCCTCTCAGGAGCTCTTGTTTAGAGCCCTCTGCCAAGCACCTCTCCCTGCCCTGCCCTGCCCTGCCCCTATTACCAGTTTCAGGGCCTGCTCAGCCTCACCTGGCTCTGCCAAACCCCACAATTCCTAAAGTTTCTCTTGCACATTTCCACCACCTCCTCCCCAGGTTTCCGAGCACAGAGCCCAAACCAACATCTCAGGATTCCCCAGGACACGAGAGTCTGGGGCCACCCCAGAATCAGGAATCCTTCCTGCCCAGGACACGAGGCTCTGGGGCCACCCCAGAATCAGGAATCCCTCCTGCCCAGGACACAAGACTCTGGGGCCACCCCATAATCAGGAATCCTTCCTGCCCAGGCTGAAATCCCAGCCCCTCTGCTGGGGACTCCACTTCCAAGTGCTCAGGGCTGTGCAGGACTTTGGCAGCTCCAAGGAAAGGGGGATTTGGGGATAGAAAACCATGGACAAGGCTGTGCAGGGGATGGGCAGAGCTCCTGACAGGCTGAACATTTCCCCACCAGCCCAGGAGAAGGCACCTGGGCAGCCCCTGGGACACCAGTGCTGCTCTGAGCTGTCACAATGGGGCTCCTTTGGTCTGTGCTATTTTTACAGCACTGTCAGGCAAATCAAAGTTAACCCTGGGCTTAGCATACAAATTGCTTGGTGTAAAGAAATAATCAATGAGGCATTCAAAGAGACTCAGAAATGCACGTGTCACTGATAATGATCTGGGACAGGATGGGTGCAGACAGACTGCAAGTCATGGATTCCTTCAACAAGGAATTATTTAGCATCTTCTCCTCGAGCACAGGATCACTGGGGATCACCAGCAGCCCTCCACAGCTCTCTAATGAATATGCAAATAGGATTAAATTAGGGCTGCTTCTAAAACCCCCATTCTGACACTGCCTACCTTGCCAGTGAGGGTTAGCCATTCTTTGTTTCCAATATACAAACAAAAAAACAATTGTTGTAGAACAAGGGAAACACATTTATATTTCCAAAATTAGTTTGGTGACAAACATTCTGCATTTTCCATGGATATCTGGCAAATCCAGTGCTCACTGTGGTACTGCACTGAATGAAGGGCACGATCCAAGACCTTTATTCAGGACACTCCCTGGTTTTTTTGTTCACATCCTGGGTTTCCTCTTTCTCTGGGGCCTCCACAGGCTCCCTGAGAAGTTGCATCATCTCATCCCTCGAGATTTTCCAAACTCAGCTTTTGTGGGGCTTGGGCAATGCATTCTCACTTTGAAGGAAGGCACATTTTGAAAGATGTCTGGACATTTCTGGAGGCTTCCACAAGTGTCTTTCAGCCTGAGGTATTCCAAGCTGTCAACAGTATATTTAGAAATATCTGGTGCAAACCCTGCACAATTCCCTTCTCTCCAAAAACCTGCTGGCAATTTTGCTTCTGTAGAAATGGAAAAGGCATTGGGTTTGTTTGGTGGTAAAGCCAAGAGAATTCATCACTCCAAACCTGCACAGAAAATCCCTTCTGGTGGATGATGTCCCCAGACAGTGTCACCCAGAGTCACAGGGGGCACAGCCACGAGCAGCCCCTGACCCTGCAGGGCTGAGAAACCTCCTGGGGCCTGCAGCACTCCAGCTGCTCAGCCAACACTTCCAAAGGCTGATTTTCATCCTTCTGGGGGAAAAACCAGCTCCAGTTCCAATGAGCATCGATGCATAGGCTCGCATTATTTGCTCTTGGTTAAAGCAGAGTCAAGTTTCCCCAAATCAGTGAGGTCTCTCCAAATCTACCTGCAACCTTGCCTTCTCCCCCACCTCAAATCCTTTTTGTTTTCCTTCACAGGTTGGTCAAAAGTCATCTCATGCTCCTACATGAGTCTGAGCCTTGGCACATTCAGGAATGTCTTAAAATCAAGTGCCCTGCACTGAACTGACAGAAGTTGGAGGAAATGGCCTCAAGTTGTGCCACAGGAGCTTCAGGAACATCAGGAGAGATTTCTTCACTGACAGAGTGGTTGAAATTTGGAACAGGCTGCCCAGTGGAACAGCATCAGAAAATGAGTGCAGGTGACTCTTCATGGGATGGTTTAGTGGCCATGGGGTATGGGCCTGATCTTAGAGGTCTTTGCTGTAATTCTGTAAATCTCTAATCCCATAACTAATGCAGTTTGAAGGTTCCAGCCCCCCCAGACACCAGGAGTACTGCTGGAAAAGCAGGCACGTGCCATTTGTGATTACAGCAAGTCTGGAGCAAAGCTGAATTAAAACTTCACTGCAAAGACACCCCTGTACTCATAACAACAAATATTCAAACCCATTCCTGTTTTTTAAAAGCAAAGAATCACTAAAAATTCAGGGCAAATGCTGAAGCCTGGCAGGAAATCTGAAGAAAGTTCTATACAAATCAGAGTTGGTTTCAAGCTACCAAAAAACCCAATATTCTCTGATATAAAAGTATATACTCACTTGTTTTTAGTGTAATAAAATCTGAGTTTGAATTAGATGCTGGTTTCTAGATATAGCAAGTCTACAGCAGTTTTTAAGGTGGATGAGTTTTCCCATCTCCAAGGTAATTTTTGAAAGCACAGAAAGCTTGTTCACAAAGATAGTACTGAAAACTGCAGCCAGTGGGAACTAAATTCAGTTAGAACTGCCTGGGTTTATTGAATCTTTTTGGAAAATGGGGTTTATTGCATCAGAAAGCTTTGCTTTTATTTGTATAAAGCCTTTAATTTCACAACAGAAATTAGGCAGCTGACACGGACTAGGAATTTTGATGTAACTGCTCATTTCTGCCACTGCTGAAGGGAAAATAATGGTTGAGACAAAATTACACAGATAATACAACAGTTTAATAAAAAAAAGTCCTATTTTTTCAAATGCAAAGACAGTAATTTGCAAGAAGAGCAATAAGCAAATGAGGAAATAGCCCAACTTACAGGGATATTGTGGTCCTTTCTTCCTTTATGGGAGGAAGCAACATGAGCAAGGTACTGAATAACCTTCTTGGTGTTCTCAGTCTTCCCAGCACCAGATTCACCTCTGCAAAACAGGGCAGACATTTCCTTCAAAATGCATCTTCAACAACCCAGCAATCCTGGTTACAGCCCCTCAGTCCACCCCATTTTGGGCTCTAAGCAGCAGCCCCAAAAGCCAAGAGCAGGGCTGTTGCAGGGAACTACAAGGTACTGCTTTAAAATCCTTCCTTCTCCCTAAGGATCTCCTGAGCTTTCCCATGTTCACACAAGGTGTGCATCAGTTTGGTTCAGAGCTTTTGGTTTTATGCCCAAACTCCTCTGCTACCCAAGGTGACAGGAAACATTTGGCCCTGCCTGGATCCCTGCAGACAGAATCTTTCAGGGTGCAGACCCATTTTTATTTTTCAGTCATGAGATATACACACACACTTCCACACTTAACATCAGGATTTGGGAATGGGAATTACCAAGCTGAGGGAAACACTCGGCCCCTTGAGGAGCCAGAAACACAGGGCAGTACAACACACTTTAAAAAGAGATTCTTCCCACTGCTCATCTCGGAATCTTTGCTAGGTCAGAAATATTTTAAAGGCCACAGAGCTACATGGAACCATGAAGAAATGAATTTCTCAGGGCAGAGTTCACAGATCAATAAAGATAGCAAAGGCACATGTCATTTTTAAGCCAGAGGTGGATTTAAAGCAGAGCATGTTTAGACAGAATTTATGGGGAAGTTTACAGGGGATATTCAAGGCAGGAAATGTGACCAAGTTCACATCCCTGCAATCACAAATGATGTTACTACAGCTCTAAAAATGACAGTGTGGGGTTTTTTGGGGTTGGGGTTTTTTTGTTTTTTTTTTTTCTAACCTAGGTCTGATCTCCAGACAAATCCATGCCCAGAGGGATCCAGGGGTGCCTCGGGCAGGACTCAGTGCAAGCCACTGAGGGAAGATTTCCAGGGAGACTGAGCAGCTCTGGAGTGTGGGGAGCTAAAAGGGGTTTTATTATGGGGATTTGCATGGAGAGAGTGGAAGCACTCCTGTCATTCAGCAGTTGTTCAAAAATTAACACTTTGGAAGCCACTCCTTTGTAAGAACAACAAGCACACACTTTCCCTGCCCATTTATTTCTCCTCTGAGCTATTTCTAATGGAAATGTTCATTTACCAGGGGAGCTTCAGCACATTCTTGTGCAGCCTTTTTCATCATACACCTCAGTTTTGTAGCTAATCTGCATTTGTTTAAGGATTCAGCACCTCCAGACCTGCCCTTGTTGATAAGAGCTGAGGAGCATCCCCATCCTCACACTCCAGAGAGCACCTGGAGTTTTAATTCTGCACATACAGGATTTGATGGTGCCCCAGATTTTCATTGCTCCACACCTTCCAACACTCTAAAATCACAGAAACCCCACGGGGAATGGCCCTAAGAGAGGGGAACCTCTGCTAAGGGATGGCAAGGTGGGCATTTCTGCAGCCAGGAGCAAGAACCTCCATTCACTGCAGCTCGTGGGGCTCCTCACAAGAGCTCCAGGTGAGACAGCTTCTGTGTGACCTGAGAGAGCAGCAGCAAGCCCGGGTTTGCCTGGGAAAGCCTGGACAAAGTGTGCTGCAGGTGAGCTGTGGGATCTGGGATGCAGGCCCAGAGTAACCAAGGGCTCCTCTTTTCTTGATGGCTCTGCTCCTTTTCCATCAGGCTGTCTAAAACCACTGGGGCTCCACTTCTCACAAGCACGGGGAAATAACACAGAATAGGCAAGGTTAGGAAGGCCTGCACTCAGCACCAAGGCTTTCCAGAGAGGGAGTTCCCTGCAGACTTGATGACGGGGCTGGCTTTGCTCAGTGCATGGAAAAAACCTGGAAGGTCCTACCTGAAAAGCTGGTTGCAAAGGAGATGACTCTGAGAACTGGCTGATGGATAACTGGGTTTTCTTTTTGCCAAGATACCATCACTATGAAACCCAGAAACTGGGTGTACTTTGGGACTGCTACAAGTGGAACAACACTCCTCTGGCTTAATGAAAAATCCCATTTCCACCCAGCCCAGAGTCCCCACAAACAAGACAAATGTGAATGCTGATAAGCAGAAAAAAAAACCCCAAACCATCAGGTGCCAATTCTTGCTTCTCAAGTCTTTATTTCTCATTTCCCTTTCCCTGCAGTGTTTACATTAACATAATTCATGACCATGAGCAATAATAAAAGCAGCTTTGCCTGTTTCTAGATGTGTATTAAAATATGCTAATGCTAAAACTATTCCAGCAGGTAAGAGAAGTAAGAAGCCCAGCAAAATATACATTTACATTTTAAAACAATACAATTTGTTCTTATTGTCAGCAGAGCTTGGGAATGCACTATTAGCTGTGCCTGTAAAGCTAGAGGAATAATCTTCTCTGTCAAAGCCCAAGAAGAAAGTTTATTACATTTTAAAGGAGGGGAATCTCCTGTAACACAAGCAGTGCAGAGGAGCTGGTACAATAAACACAGCTCAGATGTCAGCTTTGGAAAAAGGGCAGCACAGGGCTGGAAGAGTCAGCTGCAGCCACAGCAGCAAAGCTGCACAAGCACAGGAAAAGCAGCAGCTTCAACATTCCTTGGGTTAAAAACCCTCTCAATCTAACAGAGGGGTACTTTAGAGAGAGTCTTTATGCAGAATCTCATTCAAAAGCAGCACTGGAGGATGTTATCATCCCAGTCCTGCTCTCCCTGGAGCTTACAAGAATGCCAAATATTTCCTGCAGCATCGTGGCAAATAGCTCTGCTGCCATGTACTACAAAGGAATTAGATTTAGGATAAAGTCCTTTGCATTTAGAGGAATAATGACATCTGCATACTTTGGTTCATTCCCAGGAGTGCAAACACATGGATTAGAAAAATAAATTAAAATCTTCTACCTCTACCAACCTGCCCAAAAAAGGTAAACTCTGAGTAACACCATGTACAGTATTTATAAAATGGGGATGGAATCACAAAGCTAAAGCTCAACTTTTTCAAAACCTTGCTTTAATACAACTCAAGCTGTTGCCATAAATGAAACAACGAAAGCCCTGGGCTGAGGAGCAGCCTCACCTCAGTCAGTGGCAGCTCTGCTAAATGATTTTCCCTCCTTCCTTTTGGGCTCAGAACCAAAACCTCCTGGGACTGACTGGGAACACTCAGCTCCAGCCATGGGCCATGCCATGAGAGCTCCCAAGGGAGCAAAAACGAACTGGGGGATCTCTCCCTTCTAGGGACAGGCCAAACAAAGCCTGGCACGAGTGGGGAATCCATGCAGGATCCCATGCCCAAGTGCCCTTCCCCAGAACAGCAAAGCTGCTGCTTTGAAGCAGCTTCATGCACATTTAAAACAGGCAAAGTTCAGCCAGCATGAGCACTTGAAAGCTTAACATGGCTCTGGATTCATGGCATGTAAAGCTGCAGTGTCATTTTCAGCAAAGCAGAGAACTCTGCAGGCAAATTCAGGCCAGCTCCAATTTGCTTAGGAAAATCCAGGCACTGCCTCAGCCAGCTGAGGCTCCTTCCCTGAGCAGCCTGAGCCCAAATCTTGCCCAGGAAGCACTTGCACCCTGATGGATTCTGCTCAGGAGCACAGGCAGGTCACAGAGGGGGAGGACGGGCAGGGGATGAAGCAAAGAGGCTGGAGCAGGGATGGGAGCTGCTCCTGCCAGGAACAGCTCCTCTCCCCACAGCAGCACCTCCTGGGGCAGGTATGAACCCAGAAACAGGTGAGGGCCCCTTCCCAGGGCTCTGTTCCTAGAGGAGACCCCGTTTCTGAGGGAGAACAGCAGTGAAACTGTTCCTTTCCCTGCTGGCAGGCAGGTTTGAGGCATTCACACACCTTGGGACAGTGACAGCACCCAGCATGGCAGGGCCACCACCTCTCCCTGACCTGGGAAATGCCTCCTGGACTGCAGGGAAATCAGCTGAGGTGAGAGTTGTTTACTGAAGGCTCAGTGCACAGCCTGGCCCCTTTCCAGCCCCCTTCCCCAGAGAGCCATCAATTCCACGAGCAGAGGCCTCCCAGCACAAAGTGCCACGAGCAGCACAGGACACAGGGACACAAACCCACAGGTCCAAAGAAAGCTTTGCACTTCCAAATCTGCCACTCCAGGCTTTTCCTTATCCTGCAGCCTGGGCACAGTCTGCAGACTGACACTATCCCTGAAGATGTGGAAGGTGTTAGGATGGCCAGATGCACTTGGAGATCATTTCTGTGATTTCAACTCCTGAAAAACTAACCCAAACAAAGTCAGGATTTTACATTTTGGATGGCTGGGTCACTCAAACCCTTCCTTTGGCCCAGGAATTTCAGTCATGAAACGATGAGGGATGAGAAGTTCCTGATGTGGCAGCAGAGGATCCTCCTGTGAAGAGGTGGCACCAGTGCCTGGCACACAGAGCCCAACCTGCTGCTGACATCCCCTGGCCAGCAACACCTCCTGCCACGGCAACAGCCACTTACAGAAGGCCCCAAACCATGGAAATATGGAAATGTGCACTTAAATTGTTTGGAGGAGAAAGTAACTGCCTGTGTAAGAGCCCCAACAATGGCCTTTTGTCCTCGGCACAACAGCAGTGGCAGAGAACAGAGGAGACACTCATTCTCAGGCACAACTGAGCACATCATCTGCCAGTTACAAATTAACAGATATTTCCACACAAGACCTGTCATTAAAGGGTGTCTTAATCACCTGGCTTATTTTCTGCAAGAGGTAGAAGTGATAGTTTGGGAAAGAGTCATTAATAGCCTTTGCAATTTACGGGGCTGCTTTAGAGCTGCTTCCTTTCCCTCCTGATGCTTCCCATCATCTCCACACCGCTTGCCATGGGAACCAGCTGGACTCCAGCCAGGGGTTGTAGACAAAAATGTTTGGTATTTGCTGCTGCTGGCCTTTAATAAGCAGCCTCTATTCCCTGCACGCCCCAGCACTGCTGCGGAAGCCGGCTCAGATTAGATATCCTTGTGGGGCTGCAGGCATCTGCTGAACACCTTCTTATCAGCCCAGGCCAGTTTGGGAATGCCAGAAGTCTGTGGTAAGAGTCTCCACTGCTGCCTTTGAAAGAGTTGACTCTGCCTTTTTCAGAGCTGACTTTTTCCAGTATTTCCCGAATTCCTAATTCACCACAACACGAATTTCTTCATCTTGGTCATCGGCCTGGCGTGCTCAGCGAGCAGAGAAACACCAAAACTTAACAAAAGAGCAGCTGCAGCTTCTCCAAGGCAAAAAACAACAAAACAAAACAAAAAACCAACACCCTGAAAAGCTCTTCAGCACAACTTCACATCCCACAGAAAGAGGAAAACGTGCAGGAAGGTCTGGGAATGCTGCAGGGTTGGCATCACACCTCTGCACAAATCCCTGATGGATGCTGGGTCAGCACAGGCTGAAAGCTCCTGCTTTTAAATATATAGATATATAAATATTACTTACATTATATATATATTACTTATAAGCTAGAGGGAACGTGAAGTTTCTGGAACCACACATATTTTCCTTTCTTTTCAGCAAACTAAGAATTTACAAAGAGAAGGTCCAAAATAAACCTTCATTTGCAGCCCAGTCAAGGGGGAACGATGAGGTGGAAGCTGGTTGAGTCCAGCTTCCCAGAAAAGTGCTGGTTTTCAGGGCTGCCTGTTGGCTTTTTGCTGAAATGAACTCAACTCCAAAGCAGAGAGCTCCAGCAGCCTTTCTACCATCTGTTAGTGGTTAGCAGCCCAAGATTAAACCCTCCAACTTCAAAGCTAAAATAGAAATTCTCACCATTACTGTTTGCTCAGCCCCTCCCATCTCATCTTCAGCCAGGCAATACTCTGCCTTTCCCCCATGGACTGTCCAAGGGATTTGGGAGCTGGGGGTGTTGCTGTCTCTGGACTTATTTGGGTTTTTCAGGTGGTGGAAGGCCAAAGGGCACAGAAGAAATCCCATCACTGCCATGGAGCAGCACAGGCTGCTGGACATGGGGAAAGGACTTTTGGGTCACTCTGAGAAAAGCCCATCCATAAGAAGTCATTTCACCAAGAAGTTTCTTCTACCAAGTTCATCCCTGGGCTCCCACAAACAGGTGGGGAAGGGGAGGTTCCACTCTGAACCAACACAAAAAGCAGCAGTGAGGGAGTCAGGGCATGTGACACAGCACAAACTGCCAGGCAAGCCCTGGAGACAGGCCCTGCCACAACACAGCTCACTAAATTTGGGTGTCTGAAGGGGGGAGTGCAGAGGCAGAGAGCAGGCAGCAGCACACCTCATGCTCAGACTTTCCTGCAGTGTGCAGCAGGAGCAGGCATCTGTCACTGAGTCTGGGCTGGGCAAGTGCAGGACAGGCCCAGCAACGCCCTCCTGGGAACCACATCCACACCAGGACAAGGGGTTCTGCAGCAGCAGGGCTTGGTGGAGTTTTTTACCTCCTTTGGGAAAATATTTCTGACTTTAAACACAGCAGTTAATGCAGGACTCCTGATGGAACATTAGCAGGTGATGGAGCTGAGACAGGAGAACTCCAGGTAACCCCACTGCCTTCAAAACAAGGAGATGTCATGAGAGATGTGCTTGGAGAACCATCCATGCAGGCCATCCCTCTCCAAGCATGCACTGAGATAAATAAATGCCTGTTCCTGCAGCAGCTCAGGGAAATGAAAAGGTAGTTCTTCAGCACAGCTCTCAAAAAAAAAAAAATTAAGGGAACTTTCAGCAAAGTGAATTCCTCAGAAGATCCCCCTGCCCTCCCCTCCTTACAGAGTTTTTTATTTACAAGAACAGTGGCTGCAGGAGTGCAGGCCTTTCTGGGGAAACAGACTGGGGTCTGCTAAAGATCTGCACTGGGGGAGACAATGAAACTGCCCCAGCCCCAGGTTTAATGACACCCTCTCCTGCCAAGGATAAAAATGCCATGTGTGCCACACTCAAATCAGCATTCTGCTGTCTGCTGAGCTCAGATCAAAACCTTATGGTCACCTTGCAGGTGAGGTGACAACAGAACTGGAGACCAGAGTGTTTCAAGTTTCCCAAGGTGAGTACAACTGGATGGGACAGGCACCAAGAACCAAAGGAAGGCACCTGGAAAACTGCAGAGACAATCTTTGAAGACCAAGAACCCAAAGGCTTGTGACAGCACCAGCTCTAATCCCAGGAATTCCTCCAGAAGCAGCACTCCTGGGTGAGAGGAGGAAAAGGAGGCTGGATCCAGGGACCTGCTGAAGTGTCCTTCAAATATCATTACTGGAAAAGTGACTCCTCTGAAGGCCATGGAAGGTAAAAAACCAGGAAACTTCCTCGACAGAGGCAGGGGGAGAGAGGTGAGGATGCCCAGCAGGCACAGCTTCAGCAAGCAGTGGGAGAGCTTTGTCTGCAGACAATTCCTGTCCAGGCAGCCAGAGCCAGGGAAATGGCAGGCACACCACAAGTGTCCAGGCAGCTGAGGGCACCTCTCAGGAGCTGTCTTTTCCCCATTAGCTACTCTGAACCACTCCTGCTGGAGAAATGAGAAAGTATTTGAGGGCTTCCAGCTCTACTAAACATCAGGGTCAATCAGGTGATCCAGGTCCTGAGACAGCAAGTTTGGGATGAGAAGATGAGGCTTCTGAACTGCCACAGGAGTTCCTGAAACCACCTCTGGCGTGGTTAACACTCTCCTTGCACTTTATTTATGCCTGCCCTAGTCCAGGACCTGCCAAACCAGTGGCAGGAAGGAGAACACACGATTCACCTCATCCCCAGGAGCAGCAGTGCAAGGGCAGTCCTGGACACTGTCCCACTCCTGACCAAAACATGGGATCTCTTCCCAGCCCTCTCCACAAGGGAGCTCCCCATGGCCTGGTCCCACTCATGAGGAGGATTTAATATGCCAACACTAATAAAGAATAAGGCTCTCCCAGAGGCACAGTGACATTCTCCCCAGGCCTGGCTGCAAGGATGTGCTGTGTCCCTCCCCAGCCCTCAGCAGTTGAGCTCCAGCTCCTCTGCAAGGCAGAGCCAGCCCAGCCAAGGTGGAACCCAGCACGAGATGCACAAACCCTCTCACAAATCCCAATGCTCTGTCCCAGATACAAACAGGGATCAATTGCCCACTCAGTACAGCAGGATCAAAAGCTCAGAGGTGAGGTAATGACAAAGCTGGAGGCAGGAGAGCTTAGAGGCTTTCCAATTTGTGAATGATCAGGTTGGAAATCCTGCAGCACTGCCATCCCAACCTTGTGGGCTCGGCTGACCATGCAAAGGAGAGGAAAGTTCATGGGCAGACACAAAACATGAAGCTACTTCAAAACATTCACCTGGGGCAAGCACAGGCTGCCAAAACACACACAAACACACGAGAACAAAGCGTCTCTTCTCACTGTGGGATCCCAGCCCTGCTCTGAGGGCTGCTCTGTGCATTGCACATGGAATAGTCATCACACCAAATAGAAGTCCTGATAGGAGCAGGAACCACAGACCTAGGCAAGCCTGAGTTAACCAGACCAACTTTTGTCTTAAGTCCAGAACTCTTTTTGCTTCTGTGTCCTCAGTCCCTGAGAATCTTGTGCTCATGGTACCCATAGCTGGACAAAACACGGCTTGAAAGGAGCCTTGTCTAAACTCTGACAGTTCAGGCACCTCTGGAGGAAGCAGAGGATGCAGATTTGAATCCCTTCATGCCAAGAAGGGAACTGAAGCCACTGAGCTGTCCCGGGCAGCAGGATCCTCCCAAACCACATCCCCAGCACAGGGGCACCCAGGAGAGAGGCCCCCAAGCACTGCACCTCCCCTGTGCCCCAGACACCTGAGCCTGCTGTGTTCCACCCAGGCCTGGTCACTGCAGGCAGCCTCAGGACACAGCCAAGGGGTGCTCTCCAGCACAGAGAGCCATCCTGGCCCCAGGCTGCTCCCAGCAGGGACAATTCCCCTCCTGCCCCTCATCCCACGCCGAGTGTGGCCCAGGGAAGGGAACAGGAGCAGCAGCACCCTGTGCAGGGCTGGGGCTGGGCCAGCCTGGCTCCCTGGGCACGCAGGGAACCCTTATCTGAGGGGCTGAGCCTCCCAGCAGAGCACAGGAAGCTGCAGGAACACTCTGTGCGTGGGGGAGAGGGCAGGAAGCTGGGGCTGCCCTTGCAGCTGCACTGTGAGCACACAGCAGCTCAGGGGCTCATGAGCCTGCAGTGCCTCTGTGTCCTGCCCTCCCAGAGCCCAGGGAAACTCAGCTACAGCAGCAAGGCTGCTCTTTGCAGGGGCTGAGTTCAGGTGAAAGGGAAGCTCTAAGGCACATCCAAAGCTGAGCTGCTGCTCAGGGTCTCCAGCCCCACTTCTGGGTTTGTCTTCCCCACTCAGCATTGCAGAGATGGGAACTTCTTAAAGCTTTTGGGTTGGATGCAGAGCTCTCCACTGACATTTCTAAATTACATTTCTTAAGTAGCACATGCCTAGAAAACTCAATCATGTGAATTAGAGTATTAAAAGACTCCATCCCTCTATTAAATATCACTTCAAGGTACATCTTTTCCCACTGCCTGTCAGGACTGAAGCCCAAGCTTTGACTCCCACAGCTGTATCCAAGCCTCCTCTCACAATACAGGTTCCCAAAAGTGCCCAAATGAGAAATGGTCACTCACGTGCAGAGAATGGATTGGTCCTCACGGTCTGCAAAACAAGAACAAACAAGGTTAGAGGGGTTTGTTTACACTGCTCTGTAATCTGCATAACAGCTTCTTTTAACTGAGTATTTCTAACAGTCAGCTTTTCAGTTTAATAATTCTAAGGACACTCTGGAGCTCTTTCAATAATATCCCTTTAATAGCATCCCCATTTCACATTTCACAGAAGTTCCTGAAAGTCCTGACATTTCAGATGATGAAGTCAAAATTCTAGTTACATTTAATAATCCCCCATGATAAGTTCTTTAACTATATTTTCAGACAAAGTGGACCTAACATTCTTATTCTGAGTGCATGAAGAACATAAAACCTTAGAGGAGGAGAAAAGCAGTTTCAAGCACACAACACTGCCAACCACACACTTGGAAAGAGCACTGCCATCTCCAGCAAACAAATGCTCTCCTCCCCAGGTTTTGTTTTCTCTTTTGAATGAACTTGCAGGCCTGAAGAGCTCCCCCAGTTCAGCTCCTTCATGAAAGCCTTGTCTGGAGGACATCCAGGGAACCCAAAATGCTGCAGCACTGTGGCTCAGCACTTCTGTGCACCCTCACAACCCTTGAGGAGAGCTCCTGAAGGTCAGCTACAGCCTGCAAGGGCTATTTCATCCTGACAGCAGCTTCACAGAATGTATTTCAGCACCACATTAAAAATTATACAATCAAAACATTCCAATACACCCGCAGCAAGGACAACATTTCAGGGGAAGCCTTTCAGAGCAGGAGGGTGCTCCTGCAAAGCCTGAGCCACAGAGCCATCCCTGGCAAGTTTGAGACTGCATTAACACCAAGGATGACAAAAAGTGGAGGTGCTTTGTGAGTGCAAAATGTTAAAAACATGCAGCCAGTTGGACTTTGAGCCCACTGCTCAGAAATCCTGAGGACTGGGAGTGATGCCTGTGCAGAGCTGTGCTGCACCAGGGCCACCAGGTGAACCCTGACTGCACCTGGCAAGCAGATGTGAGCTCCAAAAACCCCTCCTAAGGGTAACAAACAGCTCAGTTAGTGCAGGGGAACTGAAGAATATTAGCTTTGATTATTAAAAGTGGGACAGAAGAATTCCAGGAGTTGTGACCCTCCTGAGGAGGCTGCAGGGATGCTCCTGGATCACTCCCTACAGCTGCATGAGCTGCAGCAACCCCTGCACACCAAAAAAAGGAAAGGGAAGCCTGGGCCTGTGAGAAATGAGAGGGGGCAAAAGCAGTGGGAGTGACAAGAGAAACATGAAGAAAACACTCAATTATGTGCTTTTGGCTTTGCTATCAGGCAGCAGGTCCTGCCAGACCGATCAAAAATGAGATTTTGGTGGCAGGAGCAGAGCTGGGCAGGGCTGAAATGAGACTGGAGGTCAGCTCAGAGGGCAGCTCTGGGCCCCTGCCCTGCTCCAGGGACTCAGGCCCTGCAGCACCAGCTCAAGGGGACACAGCACAGCACAGAGTCTGTCCTTGCAGAGGAAACAGCTGAGTGAAAGCCAGGCTGGTACCCTGAGTGAAAGTTAGCACTTCTTAGCTTTAGTATTTACTGAGGCAGTTCTTTAAAGTGACAAGTTGATGTTTGCCTTTTTTACTCCCCAGGGGTAACCCCACTCTAATTTTGGCACTGTAGCTGGGCCATTACCTCAAAAAACACAGCCTCCTCTAAACTAGAGCTCTTCAGTTTAGCACTTCAAAAAAGCTAACACAGCCAGAATTTGCCTTCCAGTTTAATTTATTTAAAGACAGTGTGAGTTTGTCAGTGCTTTGTACCCTGACATTGGTTACCTGTGCATTTACCATGCAATGCTGCTGTGCCACAATGCACATGATAAATGAATTTTCTTACCCAATTAGGCCTACAGAAAATCTATTAAGTCCAGAAAGTTGTATTTATTTGTCAGTGCCAGAAGCTCCAGCAAATGCAGGAGAGCTTTTTAACTTTCTCTGTCCAGGAGCCTTTCCTTTTCCCTGTCTAGAGCAACGATCAAATGCCAACTCCATGTCTGGAGCAGACATAAAAAAAAAATTCCTGCTTTTTTGGGAGGTGGAGGAGGCAAATTCTTTGATATTTGAAAATCACTGGCAGAAATCACTGGCTTTCCAAGAGAGGCCCTGTGAGGGGGATGGAGGGCTCGTGTTTATTTGTAGGTGCTGTTTCATCCTGAGGTGCCACAGGGCATATCCCAGGGAAGGCTCTCTGCGGATGGCCGTGTTTGTTGTGGCTGCAGGCTCCAGGGATCTGCTGTGTATGTGCCCTGTGCTGTAGGTGAACAGGCTCAGATATCAATCTGGCCAAGGTCATTGCAAAATTGCATTCCTGACAAGTTCTGTGAAAACAGGGCACTGCCTGGGGGACACAGACCTTCCCACCAGCACAGACTGTGCTGCTGCCAGAGCACTCCCAGGGCAGCCCCACCAATGCCACAGGACAAGGAAAGCACACACGTGGCCCCCAACCAAGTCCAAGCTCCCAATCATTTTCTTTTTCCTATTTTCCTGCTGGGCTGATAAGCACGGGAAGAGATCTGGTTACAGAGATGAAGCATGCCTTCTTAATTTGTGTTTGTCTCTAAAATGTTGCCTGGTTACTGCCTGAACTATCATCAAACACTTAGCACTGTGGAGTGATGTGCAACAAACACCTCCAGCCAGAGCCAGCCCCAAGAGTGACAGGCACAGTTTGTCTGCTGGGCACCCACCAGGCCAAAAGTGCCCTGACACAATTCTGGGCACCACAGGACTTCTGGTTATCCCATGCAGGAATCCAGAGTGCTGGGAAATCTCAGAATATTCGGTCTGTAGGCCAAAATTTAGAATTAGAGACAGGGTTCGACCTGAAACCTTGGGAGAGGCTCTCGAGTGTAGGTGCTGGAAGTAAGAATGTGGATTTATAACTTAAAGCAGAGTGTGTTGAGTAGAGGAAAGTTTAGTTTTAGAGCCTAGAAGTCATAGACAGAGCAAAAGCAGCACAAATTTTAACAAGAGGTTTCAGAATGTAATACTGTGAGGTTTAGGTGTTCAGAGGTGATTGGTTAAGCAAGCCCACACTGTAATAACATGAATTAGCTCAGTATTGGTTTAACAGCATGAAGATCTCACTGGCAGAATTTTATTGGCCCATAAAGCCTTAAATAGTCTGAGAAGCAGAAATCTGGGCACTTCTTCACCACTGGTGCCATCTGACAGAGGGATTCATCCTCTCTGCCTCTGCAGAAGACAAGAAAATAAACTGCACTTTCTCAGGAAACTCAGAAGTCCCTTCTGTCTTCTTCAAGAAGAAATCCCTGCACACGAAACATGAGGTGTAAAACTGTCCAGTCAGAAATGCTGAACTCACAATCCTACAGCCCACCTCCACGGGCAGCTCATCCCTGCTCAGTGCAGCTCTGCAGCTCCCCAAAGCCAGGGCAGCCTGCAGGAATAAATCAGCAGTGTGCCCCCAGGGACCCATGGAACACTCCAGGGAACTCTGCAGCAACAGGACATTTGCTAATTATACCAAGTTATCTTTGTATTATTAGCAAATAATCCAATCATAACAATTGTATAAATAAAAACTAAATTATTTTCAAGTTTCAACACCTAAATGGCACCGAGTTAAAACTGTTTGAAGCTTTAAAGGGGCTGAACCTACCCATGCCCAAAGCATCTGAAGTGCCACGGGAGCTGGGTGGTGTCACTGTCAGGTTACCCTCCCCGGGAGGTTTCAGGTGACCACAGGATGGAAACATCCCAGGTATCTCCAAGAAAGGTGAGCAGGATCACTGCACCATCCCTCCAAAAGCTGACAGGAACCTCTGAAAGTCAGAAATTCTCCAGGATACTTCAGGAGAATCCATTTCTCCTGGTGCAGCTTCAAACTGCATTTAGTTTTTTATTTCTTGCCTTGTCATCATCAGCTCATTCATACATTGGGCAGGTTTTACATCCAACTCTTCCTTCTTTGAAACTGTCAAGCACTGAACTTGCAGAAATTCTCATTCTTTGTCCTAAAAGGTGTAACATTAATTTATACCAGAACAAAGATCAAATTCTGGTGCAGCCTACTCCTCGTGGCTATCCAGGGGGTTTATGTCTTAGAATAACAATATTTATCAGCTTTGCCTCACCGTGCTCAGACCCTTTTCTCTCAGAACACTGAAAGTGCTCAGCCATCACCCCATGGAGAATTACATCAACCCTTCTGCAGCCCAGCCACAAAGGCAAATCCCACGGTGCTGCTTTCAATCACTCAGCAGCTGCCAGCCCTGGGTGTTCACCTGGTATTCCCCAGGCAGCCTGACACACACCAGACACAGACAGAGCCTCCTGCATTTCCTCTGAGAACTGCCAAGCTTGGAACAAAGCAGCGTTCACTGCTGCAGGACACCTCCAGGGCTGCAGAGCAAAGTCAGTAAAACCCCTCTGCACTGGGGGTGGAGCACTGATGGAAACACTCATGGAAACCCTCCAGGTGCTCCTGCGAGTTGGGAGCTGAAATAACAGCTTTTCTTCAGAAGATAAAAAAGAGAACGTGGTTCTATCCCTTCCTCTGGGACTCTGGAGATAAATCTCAGCAGCCACGCTCCAGGTGTGCTGCTGGCTGGAGCCAAAGTCAATAATGAGCAGTGAGACACAGCAGAGGTCATCCCAGCCCAGCCAGGGTCAGGGACCCACAGCACTGCACCCAGGGATTCTCACAGCCCTGCAGCACTCGGGCTGGCCACGCTGGCCATCCCCCAGCCAGCACAGCCCCAGCCTGCCAGGATGGGCCACGCTGTGAGCTGGGGCTGTTTCAGAAATCACGAGGGAGGCATTTGCAACATTAGCTCGAAATTCCCCAAATTCCTGAGGAGAGAGCAGTGACGTGCTGAGCTGCCAGCCAGGGCTGACTCAGCACAAGGGCTCAGAACAAACAGGACTCTGTCCTGCCCACGGTGTGCAAAGGGGCAGCTGCTCCACACACCACACACAGCCCCCATTCCATTTGACTCTTCAGCCCTGCTCAAGTCAGAAGAACCTTAAATATGGTTTAGTTTTCACTGTCTTTCACTCCCTTTATTAATGGTCATTACCAGAAGCTTTAGCAGATCTAATTTAGAAATTACAACAGAGCTGCTACGTTTTGAGCAGCAGTGCTCAGGTAACGTGCTGCTCCCCTAACAAATTCAGGCAGGTCTGGGTTGATTTATGCAGCCTTTTCAAACAGAAATTCGGGAGATGAGCAGAGCACACAGGGCAGCTCCAGCCTGGAGAAAAGCAGGGTGCTCCTGATGCCCACAGTGCCAGGCACAGCCCCTGGGCCCAGCTCCCTGCCAGGCCAAGGGCTGGGGCACCCACGAGGGTTTCAGCAGCTCAGCTGAAGGGCACTGACAACCCAGAGGGAAAAACTTCTCCAGCTGCCCTGGCCAGAGCTGCCAGGACCTGGCCAGAGCTGCCAGGGCCTGGCCAGAGCTGCCAGGGCCTGGCCAGAGCTGCCAGGACCTGCTCCCCGGTGTCCCTGGAGCTCCTGACCCACAGAGGAGCAGATTCTGCCTCCCAGAAGAAATGAAAATCCACACAGGCCATCCCCACTCTTGCATTTCAGTTCTTATTTGCATTCTGCTTAGCAGTAACCCGAGATCAGCAGGAGCTGGCAAGCCCCAGGCTGGCCAGGGTTTATTTGGGCTGCCGAGCACTCAGCACAGCAGTGGTTTCCATTCCCCATCAATCCTGCTGAAGTTGTTCCACTTCCCACGTAGAATAATTCTGTTTAGACAAAGATTACCCTGACCACTGAGACAATGATTCAAGGAGGCCCTTCAGCTGTGAGTTCTGCCATGTAAGCTCACTCATTTAACTTCTGCTCCTCTCCAAACAAACACTCAGGCACAAACCACGCTGGCAGTGACCTCCTTCCCGAGGGGTTTGATCCTGCCTGAACCCCACGGGCTTGGGGAGATGGCAGGAGTGGCACAGTGACAGAGCAGGGCATGGCTGGTGCTGTGCTCAGCCACACACAGGGCACACACAGGGCACACACACAGCCCCTCACACCTCCCCAAGGGCACACAGCCCCTCACACCAACC
>VYXF01002758.1:24824-46826 GCA_013397295.1 Polioptila caerulea | reverse complement strand
CTCACACCTCACACAGGGCACACACACAGCCCCTCACACCTCCCCAGGGGCACACACACAGCCCATCACACCAACCCAAGGGCACACACACAGCCCCTCACACAGGGCACACACACAGCCCCTCACACCTCACACAGGGCACACACACAGCCCCTCACACCTCACACAGGGCACACAGCCCCTCACCGACCTTGCTGGCAGCCACCAAACTCTCCTGCAGTTCCCTGACCCCCAGACTCCTGGGCAGGTGTTCCCCACACAGGATTTAAGCCCCCACTGTACCCTGAGGCACAGACCATCACAGCTTAGCTCTGCTGTTATACAAATTGCTTCTTTTTGCTGTTTTGCACATGCTATCTGCACATTTCCCGTGATTACTCTGTTCCTGCCTTGGAGAGATGGGTGGAGGAGCCTCACTCTTCCCTCTGCCTGTGCCACTCGCTTCAGATTCAGACTTCTGTTACATCTGCCCTGGATTGTCATTTCCTTACTGAACAGATTTGCTCATTCTGGTTGTTCTTTCAATGTGTCCTGTCCCATTTCCTCTTTGCCCAAAGCAGGGCAGCCCAGGGCTGTACAAAGTGCAATTTAAATCACAGAATGGTTTGGGTTGGGAGGAACTTTAGAGATCATCCCACCCCACCCCTGCCATGGCAGGGACCCCTCCCACCATCCCAGCCCCAATGTCCAGCCTGGCCTTGGGAACTGCCAGGGATCCAGCGGCAGCCACAGCTGCTCTGGGCACCCTGTGCCAGCCCTGCCCACCCTCACAGGAACAATTCCTTCCTAATCTCTAATTTAAACTTCTGCTTTTCCAGTTTAAATCCATCCCCCCATGTCCTGTCCATCCCTGGTCCCTCTCCAGCTCTCTTGGAGCCCCTTTAGGCACTGGCAGGGGCTCTAAGGTCTCCCCAGAGCCTTTTTTTCTCCAGGCTGAATAACTCCAGTTCTCAGAGCATCATCCTGGTCCTTCAGGTCCCTCCTGTGCTGGGCCCCTGAGCTGCAGGCAGCCCTGCAGGTGGGGTCTCACCTGTGTTTGTGCTGGGGATGTACTCTCAGTCTATTATAAAAATATGATGTTAGTACAGATTGATCATATGCATTATGAAAATAGAAAGAAAATGGGTGAGGTCTGTGGTAAAAATGTTTCCTAGGCTGATCCCTTTCCCACTCACTGCTCACATTCTCCCCCTGATTTACAGCCACAGCTGACTTGGGTGTCCACAGACCCTTCATCCCTCCAGCTCCTGCTTAATCCAACATCACCAAGGGAATTCATTCATGTTCCCCACGATGTTTGTGCACAAAAAGCACAAACTGAGCAATGCAGGTTCCAGGGTTTGCAGCAGCAACTCCCAAACCATAAAAAGCACAAAACAATGGGCAAGATTGACCAATCTTTAACCACTTCTTTGCCCATATGAAGGCCTTTCCTCACAGTGCTTACAACCCTCCTTTGGTTAGGATTGTCAGCAAATTCCTTTTGGAAAGCTGATCATGAGTTCAGTGGTCTCCAGGCTTTGAGCAGGACCCTCAGAGGTGGCAGCAGGAGCTCACATCTGGCTGCTCTGCTGCCAAATGCTTTTGTGCAGCACAGTCCATCAGCTATTCCATCCCTGACATTCAGGAGTTGGTTCTTGCAGATTTTCTGTTTTCAGCATTTTCTATTTACTAACCCTTCAGAGAATGACTTCCTGCTGTTTTCCTCAAATTTTCCACACAAACTTCCCTGAACAACTTCACAGCAGATACACATGAAGAATTGGACACCTATTTTTTCCTGCTTTTTCTTCTGCATTTTCCTTCTGCACACCATCTGATGGCTTCACCACCGCCCTGAAAAAGCCCCAGAACAGGATGAATTGGGATGCCCCAGGCTGATCAGAAAGCCATGAGCTTTCATTCACCTTGTTCTCTGAAACAGATGCACAACCCCTCGCAACTCTGAGTCCTTGAGGAAAGCTCACAAAGTCTGCCAGGAATTCCAGAGCAGCCAAGAACCTGAGAGCATCAAGCCTGGCCAAGTGAAAGGAGGCTGGAGCTGCAGCAAGAGGCAACCTGGCAGTTGTGGTGCTGATGTGAGGGCACAGAGCAGGAGCAGCCCCCAGCCCTCCCCTCTCCAAGGGACAAACCCTGCCCTGCTGCCTGCAGCTCCCTTGCCAAAGGATAACAAAGAAATGAAAGTGCAGAGGCAGGGGGAGGAAAGAGGAGCTGCTGCAAGGGCTGGCAGTTGTGGCATAGCTGCACGGTGAGTTCAGCAGCCCAGAGGAATGCTGAATGCAGGCACGAGTGACAAAACCCAGCTTTGTGCACAGCTCTCACACTGCTCTCCAGATTAGGACACATTGAAGGTTTTGTTACATCAAGGCATTACTGCTTGTGCCTGTCATCTCCAGGCTGGAGCCAAGCAGCAGCAAATTATCCATTTCACAACTACCTAGGAATAAAAGGAGTTTAATTTAAACGAGAGCTTCAGTGCAGGAGCAGGTGCTGACTGAGTAATGGCACAGAATGATTCAGCTCATGAATGATTTCCCAAGTTGGATGCACTCAGTCTTGAATTCCTGTCTGTAGGCACAGTCACAATTCAATTACAAGGCCAGCTTGCATAGCAAGTTTTAAAATTAAAGCCATCTCTGGTTGCTCAGAATATCAACCAAAAAAGCCCATGCAAGTGGCTCCTCTATTGCAGCATTTCACTTCAGAAGGGGGAAGAAAACCAAGGCACTGAAGAGACTAAAAACTCCTTATGTGAAATTGCCACTCCTGTCTCATTTGTAAATACAAGGAAGTTACTGAAATTACATAAAAAGATGCCAAATTCTGAGCAATTCAGCCCTAAGAGAGAGCTGTTCACTGTAAATATCATCATTCCTAATTAAGTGCCCAACCTTGAGGCTGAACAACAAACAGGCATCCAGGCACGGTTTGACACACAGAGGGACAAAGGTCAGCAAAGAACCAAAACTTTTCCAACAAGAACAAAAAAAGTTTAAAATGCACTTTCTAGAACCAGATTGTGCAAGCTCAGCTGAGCTTGTTTATTAAACACTTGCTACTGATGCCATTCACAGCTGGCCAAGCAAGCTGCAAAAATTTCAATCACAGCTCCAGCCCCTGAGTCACACAGGTTTAGTATCAAGAGACAGAACACAAAACTGAGGGGAAGGAGATGAAATATTGCAAAACAAGTTCAGCTGACAGAAGTATTTGTCATTTTACTTCAAATTCAAAAATAATGAGGCAGGAGACTGTTCCAGCATGATGGATTTTGGTTTTTTCTACTTTGTTTCTTGCTTCAAGAATCTCTTTCCCTGCACTGAGCTGTGAAGATGACACTCCTGGAGGTGTCCTGCTAATTATGAACATCCAATCTGGACATTAATGGCATTGTCACCTGAGCATTTATATTCCACAGCTGCCTGAGTGGAGCAAGGCAAACCCCAGAATTCTCAATGCAACAATCAAGGCACCTATAAATCCTTCCATGACATTTCCAAGCAGCCACTTCTGCTGGGATCCTCACCCTGCACTCTGTAACTCGTTAAAAGGCCTTGGGGAAGCCCAGATGAAATGAAAATACCAAGAACATTCATGCCACATTTATCAGGTTCCATCTGCTCCTCACAACACCAACCATCACTCCCAAGTTTTTCACTCTCAGAGCAATTTTTCCCTCTTCTATTTGAAGATTTGGTAGACCTTTAAAAGAAAAAAAAAATTATCTTCTATTAGTTTCAATTCTTTTCCTCCATATCTGGAGGTGGATATGCTCCCAAGGGAGGGCTTAAACCAAGATTAACTACAAATATAGATCAATAAGGTGTTTTTAAGAGAGAATATTGCACCTGGAGGCAGTTCTGGCTTCTCCAACACCAAGTGTTCCCTTCCCTTCTTACGCTGTTTCCGATAAACCTTCTCTGCAACAGGATTAAAGGCAGGCCTAAAATATCAGTGCTAATTTGGTGCTCATCAAGATGTCCTCAGGGAAACAGGATAAAAAGGAGAGACTAAGCATAATTATCCAAGAGTAATATTAATAGGCAAGCTGGGCTTTAGCAATGAAAAGTCAACAAGTTTTCCTCAGTGTTTCTTCCGAAGCACTTGCACGTCCCTGAATAAAGAGGCACAATAAAACAAAGCCACACTTCCTCCAGAAATCCAGTGGGAAAACTGGAAGGGAAGAGGGAAAAGAGAAAGTCAATTGTGGAAAAAGCACTCGAGAAAAATTTATGAGTGCTGCTTTTGCACAATCAAATCTCCCTTGCTGGTGAAGTACTGTCACAGACCTGCCAGCCCTAGAAAATCCATTTTCCTACAGAAAATCCCAGTCTGGGGCGAATTTTTATGGCCCACACCTTTTAGCAGGACTGAAGGACACTAGCAAGGCTTGCAAATTGTATAAGCAAAGAGAATTAAGGTCACCATTGTCACAGGGATTAGGAGAGCAATTCCTTATGATCAATGCTCTGTGGGGCCAGCAGCAGCCCTGCCCCACTGCTTTGGTTCAGCCCATCCCGGGATGTGGGGACTCCCTGCTTCACCTTGTCCGCAGGGAAACGAAGGGAAAGTGCAGGAGAAATCCACTCAACCACCTGGGAAGTAACACCCTACTACCACAGCACTTTGAGAAATAATTACTGGGGGAAAGAGAGGGGAAATCCAGTCTGGAAAGCTGAATTGCAGGTTATTATCTTCTGCGGTCAGGCACTGGGTAATGAGGCTTTTCCTGAAGAGAAATCCTGACTGGCATAACTCGAATGCAGCCCAAGTCTTGCTTGTCTCAAACAAGAATGCCTTGAAGTCAATTTTTGATGCAACTGCTGCAAGGGCAGCACTCAGGAGGTGCAGCACTGCCTGAGCTTTGCTTTTCCTGCACAACTGGCCCCAAATCCCTGCTGCCCCAGCACTGACCCATCCATCTGCAGCACTCAGCCCTGGGGAACAACTCTGCACCTCCCAGAACTCCTTCTGTGCCCTGGGGAATCAATCCCCCTCCAAACAGGGTTCTCAGAACATTCTGGGTGCCAGAGCTCTTCCCCCACCCTCTACCTTTGGCAAGCACTGACTCACGTTTCCAGCCCATCCTTCCCTCCCCAGAGGGCACAGGGAGGGCTGGCCTGGGCAGCCACAGGGGCACGAGGTCCCCCCAGAACAGGAAATTCTTCAGGGGGCCAAGAACAGAGCAGGGCTGATGGCTGGCAGTCAGCAGGGCTTCCACACAGACTCTTGACCACAGCACCCAGGGAGAACTGCAGGGATCCCTTGGTACCCCCAGTCTAGGAAAATTCAGAGTGTTCCAGCAAGGTTTAAGAGATCCATTGGTACCCCCAGTCTAGGAAAATTCAGAGTGTTCCAGCAAGGTTTAAGAGATCCCTTGGTATCCCCAGTCTAGGAAAATTCAGAGTGTTCCAGCAAGGTTTAGGAGATCCATTGGTATCCCCAGTTTAGAGAAATTCAGAGTGTTCCAGCAAGGTTTAAGGCAAGGAATAACTATGGAGATGCACGTGCAGCAGTTCTGCTGACCAGAAAATGGTTTGCTCTCATAATCTAAATAAAAATCTCCCTTTTCTTATTTAAGCACAAATATTAAACAGAGAAAACCTCAGCAAAGCAGAAACTGGAAGCTGAGCTGTGGCTGTCCATGCTCTGAATTAGAGGCATGAAAGCACTAAGGAACTGAGTAACACTTTAGTCACTGGGCCCAGTTCTCAGCACAGAAAAATTGTGGTTTAAGAAATCAGGTTGCTCAGAGTCACAGCTCAGGTCCAGGTATCCTGTGAATCACAGTAAACAGCTCACAAACACCTGGAAATGAGTAGTTTGTGATTAGCTGCAAGGAAAATAAACATGATTATACTGCACAAAACACCACTGGACAGGCCAGGAAAATCCAGCCAACCACTTTCATTAATCTAAATTAGTGGCCAGGATATTTCTATGAGGGGAAGGTCACATTCTCCAAAGGAATTGCATTCCTCTGGTTTCAATTTCAGGTTTGAATCCTAATAATTAAACTTCAGACATCAAATACTGGAAACACAGCAGTCATTCATATCAAAAGAAACCCATGGATGTGCTGGAACAGCAGAAGCATGACTTGCACTAATACTGGAAAAACTCCTCTCCCCAGCCCTGTCTCTGCCACCCCAGCTCTATCTCCCACAGCAGCTACGTGCACAGGCACAGCCAGGAACTGCAGAACAACCCTTCCATAAGCATGTGTCAGTCACTTATCAGCAAAAGCATCCTGGCCAGGGATTCTGCTGCAAATAAATGCCTGCACAGGCCTCTGCTGATTAATCTGGAGCGTTTGGATTAACCCAGCTGGTTCTTGGTTAGAGACACATTTGGACCAGCCAAAACTTCCTGACACGGATTTTCTGTCTCCTGAAAGACTGAATGCTGACTGAAACACAAGGCAGAGTTAGAAGGCTAAAGACATTTTGCACATTGTGTTAAATACTTGATAGGGAAAACCCATCCTCACCAAAGCCTGGGCACACTCCGTAGCTGACCTTGTGTTGCCACTGATAACCACAAAACAAATGGAATAATGTAAGAATCTGCTACTGTTGAGACAAATATCACTTGGTGCTCTAATGACTACAAAACCTTGGTTGTTGTAATTGCAAGTTTTCTTTCTGTGGAGACAGTAGACCTTTAAAAGAATGTCTCAGCCCCAGGCCCTGTGAGCACAGCAGGGTCAGTGCCAGAGCTCCCCACTCCTCCTGACACTGCTCACCCTCACCAGCACTGATTCCTGCTTTCATTTAGACTTTGATTTACTAATGCTGGAGTTTTTATTTCTCCCTGCAAGGCAGCTGTGCAGACAAATCATGAATGGGAATTTCACTAACTCCTGCAAATGCTTCCTAAAATAAACAGGGAGGGGCTCCATACAGGTGAAGGGCACTAGAAACACAGATTTAGCTACCTTTGACCAAGTTATTCCCTAAATAATGCATCCCACAGCATGAGTTTCACCTATTCTTATTCCAAGCCATGCCTTCATTCCTTCAAATGAGAACTCAGACTGACAAAATCAAAATAAAAAGCAAGCACGGAGAGATCTGATACAAAATACAAACCTCCATGCATGAGAAGGAAAGAAAAGAGGACTGTAACCAAACATACACCACAGTGTGCATTTTTTTTAATTCCATCTTTCAAAAATAGTAACATTTGTCCACGTAGCAAGATCTCCAGAGATCCAAATCAGTACCAGCAGGGTTTGTGAGCAAATATATGGAGCACCCTGAGTGTGGTGACTGCTGACATTGACTTACTTTATTAGAGGACATTTGTCTCAAGAACATTTCAGGGTATTCTTGAGACCATTTCAAGAGGTGCTTTCAGATTGGGAAGCACTTAATCACAATCCACTTGAGACTGCTACAATAAACTCCTTAAAATAAATCTTAAGGTTCGCTCTGCTGTTACTCCACTTATTAGGAGCCCTCTGATCTGAGCTGTTAGAGGATGTTGTTCTGGTCAAGAAGTCAGAGTTTCTTTCACAAAAACAAGTGAAAGCAGAGCCCCAAATACCCACTGGGAAGCAGAACAACTCTTGGTGGCCTCAATTTGCTGCTGTCCCTGCCTCACCCCACTCTGCTGGCACAGTTCTCCTGAGGTGAAAGGACACTCAGTAACCTGTAGTTGATTATTAAGCAGCCCTAAAAACAGTCACAATTCAAGAAACAAAGACTTGGGTGATGTATCTAAAGATATCAAATATCTGAAAAAAAATTGGTTAACATTTAAATGGCTGGTTAACCTGGGAGCAGGAACAGCTTTCCCTCAGTTTGTGTGAAGTAGGTCAGACAGCTTTTGCCCTCCTTCCAGGCCAGCCTCAGCCACAGCACAGCCCACAGCAAGGTGTGCACACCTGGCTCTTGGTTACCTGTCTGGATACAACAGGCTGCTGTCCCCACATCTTTAACAGCCCCCCAGATGTGAATCAGTACAGGACAGAACGAGCTGTGCTTCCAAAACACTGTGTCAGAAATGCAACTGTGCAACTTCAGCAGCACGTGCTCATCTGTATCACAGCACATTCAGTTTTCGTGTTTGCCCAGCACAGCCTGAAAGCCAAAATTCAAACCATGAGCCCTCCACAAACTCACTCTATTCTACTACAGACAGTTAGGAGAAAAAAGCAGAAATTCCTCCAGGTTAAGCATTTCCTGGGCTCTTTTTGAACTCCAGCACACAGGTGTGCTGTTCCACTGTCACCTCGGATTATTTGTCAGCTGCCAAAACACCAACATTTTTATAGCCTTGCCTCTTCAATCTCACTCTTTTACTCTTCTCCCATCCAGAGCCAGTGCACAGCATCTTCTGACATGCAACTTAGCTCCTCTGTTTTTAGGAATAAAATAATTCTGACACAACTCCTGGAGCACCGCTGGCCCAGCGCAGCTGTGTTGGTGTCACTTTGCTCTGTTCTCCCCCCTCTCTTCAAAATTCTGATTCCACACAGCTGGAGAAGGCAAGGCCAGGCTGCAGGCACGTGAAGGAGTTGCCAGGTGGCTGTTACATGCCAGGGACTGCTCCTTACCTTGCAGCATGCACCTGTAGGCAGACTCGGATATGGCGTAAATGTGCGGCGGCATCTCGTGGCGCTTCTTCCCTCTGTACATCTCAATAATGTTCTCAGAATAAATTGGGAGGTTCTTGTAAGGATTTATGACTACACAGAACAGCCCTGAATAGGTCTGGGAAAAGAAAAAATAACAAACATTACTGTTAGTAAACAGTATTGAAATAAAGTCGTAAAGAACAGAAAGCCTTTTTGCAGGTTCTATAGTATTTATCTTAAAATTGAGGTGCTTTTTGTAGAGCAACTCAAAGTACATGCTACATTCAAATTATTGGTTTCTAGTTCTCTTAAAAGGCTCCTTAATTACCTGCATAAAAAGTAATCTAAAGATAATAAGCGTAGGTAAATTTGAAGAGGAGTATCTGATCTCTTTCCCACAGACATTTAAATCTCTCTTCCATTTGCCAAGTTCCAGCTTTATGGACACCTTTTGAAGTTCAACTCCTTCAGTAAAATGTGCACTCCAAGTTCTTTTCATTTTGAAGGAACTGATAGTATCCATTGCTCTGGTAAATAATCTAGATGAGGGAAGAGCCTATTTCAAACCAGCACTGTTTCTGTTACTGTCTCCTAACTGTCCCTCTTTCCTGCTCACCAGCCCTTCCCAACCCCACAGAGGGGTCACCCCTGCCCCAGCCCAGCCTGGCACCCAGCCCTGCAGGTGTTTCACACCCTCCTTCCAGAGCTCACACTGCACACAAGTGGGTGAGCACGGTGTGAAGGGACCAGCTCCAGTTGCACATTGCTGGTCCCACTGAGACCTTTCAGTTTAGCCAAAATGCCTCAAGGGCCACGGGACTGAGCCCACACTGAAGCCAAGCTGCCTCCCTGTGAGCCAAGCAGCACAGGCTCCTGCAGGAGCTCCATCCCCGCTCCCCAGCAGCCATCCCTGAGCAATGACAAAATGATGATGATAATTCCTGTTCTGACAGGAACAGCCCCGGCAGCAGCAGGAGCACTGGGTGAGGAGGGAGGCACAGACGAGGCTGGCCTGGCTGGGATCAGAGGCTGAGCTCACACAGACACTGCTCCCTGCACACTGCCCAGCTCTGCTGTGCCCAGCCCAGGCAATCTGGCTGGCTGCAGCCCCTTCAGCAGCAGCCACAGCTGCCTGCTTGTAAGAAAGAATCTCTCCACTCGCTGTTATCTCCTCACGTGCTTGGACAGCGTGTTCCTTCTGGTCACTACTGAAATTCCCATCTTTACCAGCTCAGGGAGTGAGCAAGAGAGCCCAGGTTTGGCAGAAATGGGAAGGCTCTTTCTGAATGTCAGGAAAACCACATTTCTTACCTCTGCAGGTGGGGAGGAGAAAAGGAATGGGGAGAATAAGCAGAAAGCATTAAGAGCTGTGGGGAGCCCCGAGTGCTGAGCAGGTCACTCAGGATATAACATCTGTCCATTTTAAAAAGAATTTCTGCTACATTGGTATGAACACAGCAGCTGACAATCCCAATCTGCCTTTATTTTCTTTTTTAAGTGTAAAAGATTTGATATGGAGGAAAAGGTGCCCTCCTGTCCTTTCTACACCTCCACCAGCCTCTGCAAAGACAGGCAGAAGGTGTTCTCTGAACTGAGTCCAGGAGCACCATCAGCAAAGAAAAAGAACTTGGCTTGAAGCCAGATATCCTGACATAGGGACATCTTATGTCCTTGCAGGAAAATGCTGCCTCTGCTTTGGTCAGATCTGCTGGGTGATAACTGCAGGGCCTTACCACCTAAACAAGGTCTTTATTTCTCAAGAGAAAGGAAACAGATCTTATCAGGGCAACTGACCCAAGCATAAAGAACAACTTATCAGTCATTAACTCAGCACGACATGGGGCTGTTGGCAAGTGGGCAGCTCCTCCCCAGCCTCCTTTCCTACCTCTGGCCCTCTTGCCAGCATCAGTGCCCCTGCCCTGCCTGCCTGACCTGGGCACTGCTGCAGACAAATGGCAGCAGGACTGGCTGGAAACAGAAGCAGCTCCGTGCCCAAACTCATTCAGGGGCACCGTGAGACTGGGGACACTCACCCACAGCACCCTGAGCCCTGCTCTGCCCTGGGGACACTCACCCAGAGCACCCACAGCCCTGCTCTGCCCTGGGGACACTCACCCCCAGCACCCTGAGCCCTGCTCTGCTTTTCACCCACTCAGCCCCAGGGATTTGCAACTCCCCTGCCTGGGCTGCTGCTCCTCACCTGAGCAAGGACACAACCCCCAAACCAGAGGCTGGTTAAGCTGTAAGGGAATTACTGTAAAACCCCCCTACCCTGGCCACCCTCTTCCAACAGCAACACCTCGATTTCTCGAGGTGTTCATCCAGAACTTTCACTTTGTTTTGGCATTTTACATGCCCAAAGGAAAGCTGTGTTTTTTCCCCAGAATCCCTGCCCTTCCCCAGACAGAAATAAATTGATCTGGTAAATAATTTTTAAAAAAAATCTTAAGTGCTGGGATAAAATAGTTCTTTGAAGATTATCCTTCCCTCCTCCCCCCAGTTGCTTTGGCATCTTTTAGTTTATTTCCCCAGCACAGACATGGAGTAAATGTTACTATTTTAGCTACATAAATAATTGATAATCTAGAAAAACAAACTTAACAATCCTTCAGACCTCTATTGATAATAGCTGGAAGCCTTTCCAGGCTATCTCTGGATGAACCTGGGAACCTGCAAGGACCAGAATAAGCAAAGCCCAACACAACCCATCCAGAGAAGACCACCAACAAATATCCTGGGCCACTGAAAAGGGTTAATTGAAGATGCTCTACATTGAACAGGGCCAGATTAGAAGTCATGCAGCACAAAATTTTACGTTTTGCCAGTGTTGGGGTTCATTTATTTGAAAGTAAATCTAAAGGATTTTGATCCCAGCCCATTCCCCCTGTGCCCTGACAGCTCTTTGCATGCAGCACCTTGAACTCCAACACCTTGACTGCCTGAATATCTTTCCCAGTTCACTCCCTGCAGAATTTCAAAATGAGACCTTTTGCAAACCAGCACCACCCTGCAGAGCCTTAATTTATTCAGAGGAAGATGGAACTCAATTTTCCCAATTTCCTGACTGGCATCTCTTGCAGAAAGCAATAGTTGAACATATTGGTGGGCTGTCTTCATGGCTTGGCAGGCAGAGAAACACAGAAAGGATGCTTTTAATGAGCCAGATTTAATTGGGAGGGAGGCAAATGGTACCAAAATCTTTCACAGCTGTTTTAGAACTGCAAGTCTCACAGTGCATCACTGTGCCTAAAAAAGCAGGGAAGGGCTTTGTGCATGGAAACCCAACACATGGAGAGTAGAGATTGTTTAAAACCCCTCCAAAAAGCTCCTTGGTGAGGAATTATCAGGAATGCATACACATCTGCCTGACAAATGGACAGCCCATTTAAAGAAGTCTGTCCTGCAGTGCTGGACTCTGGTGGAGCTGTCAGATGGGTGAGAGCTGGGGCAGCACTGGTGAGCCCAGTGTGTGGAGGAGCAGCCTCCACTGGTTCCTGGGCTGGCAGAGGTGCACAGGAAGAACTGAAAGGCAGGCAAAGATGCTGATTCACCTGGAGCTGGGGGATCAGCTGCTTGAACTCATTGCTGCTTTAGGCAGGAGCAGGCAGCATCAGCCCCCAGGCACAGGGCAGCCTGGAATGCACTCTGCAGGCAGGGCTCCAGGCACAGACAGCAAAGGAGAGCTCTGACACACGGCTTGGTTACACAAGCTCCCCTTCAGGACACTAAATGTGCAGCTTGAAGGTTTCCAGATGCTTCCAGCCTGTATCCAGTAGTTGATCATGCAGTAATTTGGGTTCTGAGAAGCTGTCCCAACCTGCAGAGCTCAGGGCCTGCTCCAAACCCCATCCCAGCCCTCCATCCTGGGAGGGGCTGGGTGTGAGTGAGTGAACCACTGGCAAACAGGGGGTTATTCCCAGGGGAAAGCACTTGGCACTTCAGGCTCCTCACCTGGAGCGTGGCTTTCATGGCCTGTGCTCCCTTAAACCCACATCCCCTCCCCTATGCACACGGGGAGGTCAGGGTGAACAGGCTGCTGCCATCCCTTGGATTAACAGTTCCTGCAGCCAGGAACAAGCTGCTGTGGCTGCTGGGATGGGCTCTTCTGCCATGCCATGGAGAGGTGTCCTTAAGGCACCACAGGACAGCACATCAGCCAGAGGCAGGTACAGTCTGGGCATCTGTGAGCCTGTGTTCTGGGCTGATGCAGGTGTTAATGTTTACCTGCAACCCTTCAAATAGAAAAGTGACAGATTCACTCGATTACTACATGAATAATTAAGCTGGAGGAAGCCTCTAGACAGCTCTCATTATGACCTGAAACAGAAACCAGGCAATGCATGCTGTAAGCAGTCTCCCATCACTGCTGGAGAGGAGCACACTCTCCAGTTGATAAATTGCCTCAGCAGAGCACTGCCCCTGCCTGCTTTCACCCCCTGAGGGAACAGACTCACCTTCCACACTCCGAGCCCTCCTGAGACCCCTGAGCTTTTCTCACAGAGCCCCTCTCCTCCCTGAAATTACCCAATTCAGGCCTTAAAGAAGGGCAGGCAGCTCTGCAGCCTCAGAGGGGATGAAGGTGAGGCTGTGCCCTGGGGTGGGGACAGCCCTGGAGTCAAAGGGTGCTCAACAGGGGCAAGGAAGAGCCTGGGAAGCTCAGAGCAGAGAGGCTGGGGGATAAACAGGCACAGATTTACTCAGGGCAGCTCGGGAGGAGAATGAGAAGGCACAGCAGCACAACACACACCCCAGCTGTGGGGCAGGAATGGAGAAGCTCAGCCCACCCCAGAGATGATCTGTCTGTGAGTGGGGCTGAATCCCACCCTGACAGCCCTCAGGGGCTCAGAGAGAACCCCCCTGATTCCAGCAGCCAGGCCCTGCCCTGCCCTGCCAGCTCCTCCTCTCAGCCACACTCAGGGTCACAGCCTGGGCTTGGACTGCCCAGAGCTAAAGCACGAGCTGAGCTTGCAGCAGGGCCAGGGAGTGCTCCCATCCTTCCAGCAGGCTCCTGCAGAGCTGCAGGTCAGAGCCTGCCTCTGCCCAGGCAGCCTGGGGGCAGCTCTGACACAGGCAGGGGCACTCTGCACTCACCTGAGCACACGGCCACGGGTGAACAACACAAGCTGCTGCTCCTTCTCACACCCTAAACCCACCCTTTCTGCTACAAACACTGAGCTGGACAAGAACAAGCACTTTTTCATACCTCTGCTTACCTGATTCACTTCCTTAAAGTCCCTCAGACACTTCTACCCCTGCAGAGTTCCCTCAACCTGATCACTTTTAGGAGTCTCCCAAAAATCAGAGGCAATATCAAAAAAGTTCTCGTGTCAAAGTTCCACCAATGTGAACCCCAGCTTTTCTTCTGCCACATGCTGGGGATTAGATCCAGTGACTGGTTTGTGGTAGAATAAAGAAAGAATTAAGTAACAAATTCCACTTCTTGCAGGTTTCTTTTAATACCAATCTTTGACACTCAGAACATGAAACATTCCCAACTGGACCAGCAGGAAAATTCAAGCAATTAGAACACAGATGCTTATATAATACCCCAGACTGTTCTAGGCTGCACTCAGGCCTCACAGGAGGCAGCAGCTCAAAGACAGCTCCTCCAGAGCAGGGCTCTGAGAGCTGCCACCCACAGCAGGCTCTGGAACTGGGGACTGCCACAGCTCCCGCTCCTCTTCTGTTCCAATGAAAGGGAAAGGACATTCAGCACTGAAATAACACACTCATTACAGAGGTAACACTTGCAATTACCAACAAATACCTGCTGCAGCATTTCACTTGCACAGTAGTGAGCATGTTTTCTACTTGACTGGAGCAAAGAAAGCCCAGCAGCCCTGTGCCAGGAGAGCAGAAGCAGCAGGAGGCTTCCAGCAACTCTAAAGCCTCCCATAAACAGCTTCCAACGCTTTTTCAAAAGTCTTGGCTTAAAAAAACCCGGGGGAGTGGGCAGGGAAGACAATGCACAGTTCACTGGAGTTTGGGGGACTCTGAAGCTCAGTCTAAACCCCTCTTGGATCCTCCCCTATCTGCTCTAAGCTGACTTCCCCAGCACACACTGTGGGTACCTGAGCCCAGGGACTCCCCAACATCCCCCAGCAGCCACAGGAGCCCATCTGGACACTGGCTCTGTAAATTCTGCTCCTTTTAATCCTTCTGACTGAGGCAGGAGGCAGTGAAGGAGGAGCTGCAGGGATTGATGGGGGCATCAGAAAGCCACCCAGCCACCTGAGGGCAAGGGCCTTCCTCCAGGAAAGCTGGGCCTACAACACGTGTGGGAACTGCAGGGTTTTTTAAAAGAAATCACTGCAAAGCCCTTAGAATTTGGAATAGCTTGGGCTTCACTGCAGCTTAATTACAGCCTGTGTTTGAGTGAGCAATTCCTTCATCCCATCCCACTGCAGTGGGAGCTCCTGACTGCCCAACACACTCCTGGTCCTTAGAGAAGGCACCCAGACTCTGGAGGCTTCCAGAGTGGCAAATGTGGCTCTGACCCCAGAACTGTGCACATGTTCACCTGCACTCCCCAGCCAGACCATGGAAACACAGCCCTGCAGCTCAGGGCTGGGATTCCCTGGAAAATCAGAACCTTGTGGCAAACCTGTACAGTCATGAGAGACCCACAGGCTCTGACAGAACATTTCTGTCACAGAGGTCCATAAGGTGATGTTTCTAAATTTAAAATACATTTTAAAGTGGGATTGAAGAGTTTTCCTTGCATCAAAAGAGCTTTAAATTGCTGGGTGAGGTGTCACCCAGCCCTGACTTGAAGGATTAACAGTTCCCAGTTCATTCATTCCAGTTCCAGCCAGGCTTGCAGTATCAAGAACAAGCTGCTTTCCATGGAGGTAGGAATGAGGTATTTACATTCCTGATCCATGCAATTACCTGCATTTTTCTCAACAGAAGTGCTTTTCATACTTTTTTTTTAAGAGCCTGGCTGGGTGAGGCCTCTGTCTGGTGGAAGGTGTCCCTTCCATGGCAGGGGCTGGAGCAAGATGAGCTTTAAGATCCCTTACAACCCAAGCCACTCTGGCGTTTTGATTTCAAAATTCAAAATACTACAAAGCTTACCACCAGAATGCTGCTTAACAAAGCACTGAAACATTCTTTAGAGTGATTAGGAAGCACTTTGCTTTTTACAGCTCTAAAAGTGGCACAGTTGGTGTTAAAATTTGTGTTGAGTTCAAAAGGAAAAAAAGTCATCTTGCCCTTAAAGTGACAAAAAGGACTAACATGACAAATTTGGAAAGGGATTCATGAAAAACCCCAGGAAGGGAAAATTACTGGGGCAGTAATCCTGTCTATCACAGCTTGTGACAATTAAGTGTGGTCTTGAAAAAGCAGCAGGCAGGGCTGAGGGACCCCAGCAGCCACTCTTCCAGAGGATTTCATTTCTCCATCTCATTGTCTGACTCAAAGACTCCTTCCCCACATGAAATCCTATTTTGCAGACACACCTTGAGCACAAACCAAACTCTAGGGCTGGTATCTGGAAGCCTCCACAGTGGCATTTTACATGCAGGTCTTGCAAGAATAAAGATGTTTCTGCCCCCAGTGACCCAAAAGCTCTGACTAGAACCACTCCTTTCTTAAACCAACACTCCCAGAAAGTCACCTGGAACTCAGTTCAGGGGATAAGGATATTCAAGAAGCACCATAAAAGCAGTCTGAGCAAAATCATGTTTATTCCCAATCTTCAAAGGAGCTCCTAAGCCTGTGGGGGTTCCTCCTGGGTGCCCTGCCAGTGAACCACCTGCAGCTCCTGAGCTGCAGCTGAGGGAGGGCACTAATGCAGCCCCAGGCCAGGACTAAAGCTGGCCACCCCAGAGCAGGGCAGCCACAGCAGCTCTGCTCTGAAGCTGGAGAATCAACGCTCATGAACATTTACAGGAACCAAACCCCACCCCAGCAGGATAGGATGGACCAGTTTAGAGCACCAGTGACTCAAATGCTGTGTAGGAAACATTGATATCCCTAGAAAAGCACAGGGTTGGGGGAAGCTCAGCTGTGAAACACAAGGGAGAGTGAGAATTCCAAGCAAAGGCAGAAGCAATGAAAAAACGACTGAGCCACCTGCTGCAGGGGCTGCACCTTCACAGAACCAGCCCTGCACTCCAAATAAACCTCGTGGCAATCAACAGAATAATGATGTTAAAAGTGGAGCAAGAAATTGAAGTTATTTCATCTCCCAAGCACAACTGGGATCACCATAATTTACACTCCAACCATCCTTGCCAGCAGTTCCTGTCCAAGTCCTGCTCCTTTCCATGTCCTGTGCTGCCATGAGCAGAGCCCAGGCAGGGCCAAGCTCTGCACTGTGCCTTTCCAAAGCCCTGACCTTGCCCATGCTCCAGCCGTGCTCACCTCCCACAGCTCAGCAGTGATGCTCAGAGCCTGACATCATGGCACTTGGCAGGCACTGGGGATGCTGCAAGTTCCAGAAAGTGCTGGCCAGCCCTACTTGGATGTTACATGAAACTCTTGGAAGTGAGCATCAGTGCCCAGGTCACTCTGGGCTTTAGTCAGCCTCCCTGTTCCTGCAGCAGCGTCATCAGGACACGGAGAGCACAGACAGATGACTGCACCCACGGGCCAAACCCCTCCACTCATTCATTTCCTTTCTAGGGATTGAAAGGAAATGTGTCAACTTCAGTTGACATTCTTGCATCTTCCTAGAAAGGCAACACTCCATGCTGCCTGCTGGGAAATCCCAGAACCTCATCAGGTTCACCACCTGCACCTCAACTGCTTGAGACCAGCACCAAAATGTACAATTTGCATTTGGTTATTATGGGAGTGCTATTTGGGAACCAGAACAGGCCTTCCACCAGCTCCTGTCAGTGTGGCCCAACCACCAGAACTCACTGCAGCTCAGCTCCCTTTCCTTCCAGCAGGCAAACAGGAACTGAAGTTCATTCATTGCACATTCAGGAGGTTTGGGGATGCCCAAGAGACCCCGAGAGCAGAACCCCACCAGCCTGAGTTCCTGCAGGGTCCCTCTGTCCTGTGAATCTTTGCAACATTCAGCCCTCCACACACCTCCCCACTGCTCTGCTCTCCTGCACACCTTCCCCAAGCAAGCTGGGTTTAATCTCAGCCCTGAAGCCAATTCTCACACTGAGCCACTGCTCTAGGGAGGAGCAGCCCCCTCCATCCAGCAGTGCCCCTGTAACTCCAGCCTCCAGTGAAACTCCAAATCTGGGAGTTCCCTGACCCCAAGTTCTGCCAGCTGGGGGCAGGGAGGTCTGTCACAAAATCCACGTGCACAGATCCCCCTGCCTGGCAGCAGCATCACAGGGAACCTGTTCCAGTCTGCCTCAGCAGAGAGGGAATGAATCCTTCAGGGAAGGGAACAGAGGCCAGGCACCTGTAGGATCTCAGACACAGCCCTGGGGTTTGTCAGTCCCCAGGGACAGCCCTGTACCCTCTGTGCACACAGACAGGTTCTGACAGCCCCAGAACACCCTGCCTGTGTTTGCTGCCTCTGCTCCCTGCACCACAGCCTGCTGTGACATTTCAGGCCTGCAGGTCTTTAACCTTCACCATGAAATAGGCTGTAATAGTTGTAATGAATTTCCTAACAGCCATAATTAGGATTGATACACAGACTGAAAACTTTTGACCTATCAACCTGCTTACTTTTAGTTTTCAATCCAGTCCCCATTAATTAACCAATTTAGTTTCCTTATGCAGGAATCATTCCAGAAGTATTTTGCACCCAGCTTTGCTGTGAACACCTCGGTGTAAGAGAAAGCTGACAAGGACACACAAATATAAAAAAAAAAAAACCACTTTGTAGTTGTATATAGTTTTTAATAAGTCCAAATATTATCAAGGGTCACGCTAAAAATGGACCCCTTAATCCCCAGATGGAGGGGAAAATGAGCCAACTATCCGGACTAAATAAAATGGATTTAAGCTTTAAGTGTTTATAAAGTGAACCAAGCATTTAAGCAGATGTTCCAGTGTCTTTTGAGACACAAAGTCTCCTTGTAGCTGTTCCTGACTCCCTGACCCAACAAGTCACTGTGCAAGCAGGCTGCCAAGAGTTGGGAGCTGCTCCCAACTGCAGGCACAGACCTGGGACAGGGCCCAGGGGAGGAGCAGGGTCAGACACAGCACCAAGGGTGCTGGGATTCCCAGCTCCAGAGCAAGATGCTGATAAGCCAGATGTTCAATTAGTGCTTCAAAACCACTGGGAAGAAAAAAGCTTCATCTTATTGGTTTATTTTAAGCACTTGAACACATCCCTCCCTTCCTGGCCACTAGGCTGATATTCAGCTCCAAAAAGGCATTTTGCACTCCCAGTACTCCCAAACTTCATCTTTTAAATACCAGCAGAGCCTCTTATTGCCATTTTTAGCACGCAGCAAGTTAAAACAAGAGATGTGCTCATTCACATGAGCAGTTGAACACAGCAATCCAGCAGAGTGAGGGTTTGTCACCTCCCTCAGCTCAAGGAAGCCTCTTGCCACTCACTGGATCAGTTCAGCAGGAGGCAAGTGCTCCAAGGAGCAGCACCAGCAGAGCCCCCCAAGCTGCCATTTCACATTCTGTGGCTGAAAGATGCTCACAGAACTGTATTATTTGTTTTATGACAGAGCTCTTGGCCTGTACACAGCAGGGCCTAATGTAAATGCTGGGGACACAAAGCACTGAGGCTGCCAAAATCAAAGGCACGACCTACTCTAAGAGCAGGGATGGGAATCAGGTAAGGTCAGCCCAATTAGCACCCAGAATGGGTCCCATAATTAGTACTTACATAGATGAGCCCAGAGTAATAGCGATCCTTTAAATTATGCAATACAGAGGCTTCATTTAAACAGGTTAATTCTGCCATGTCTTCCACTTTGGAGAACTTGGGAGGATTCATCTTCTGAACATCATCTTTATTGACGAGCGCTTTCTTCCCGTTCTCCGCCAGTTCAACCAACACCTCATCCCCTTTCTCCTCCTTGATGCTGGCAGCCTCGAAGCCGTGGCGCTCCGAAGGGATCCACACCAGCTTTTTAGCAGTCCAGTCAGCCTGGGTGGCAGGGTTGTAGATGACAGCCCTGTCCACGAAGAGGTAGCGCTCCGGATCCTCGTGCCCCGACCTCTGCGCCATCCCGGCAAGAGCAGCCACGAGTCCCGTCAGCCTGCAGAGAGGGGAAAGTTACACACAGAGCAGTTACACACTGCCCACCCTGCAGAGAGGGGAAAGTTACACACAGAGCAGTTACACACTGCTCACCCTGCAGAGAGGGGAAAGTTACACACGGAGCAGTTACACACCCGTCACCCTGCAGAGAGGGGAAAGCACGGAGCAGTTACACACTGCTCACCCTGCAGAGAGGGGAAAGCACGGAGCAGTTACACACCTGCTCACCAATCACATCCAGCACCACCACCTCCTCTGCCCCCAGCCGAGCCCCTGTCACACAGCTCTGTCACACAGCAGTGGGGGACCTGTCAAGTGTCACCCAGCCCGGCACAGGACAGCAGGGGCTGGGCCCAGCTGTGCAGCAGCAAGGCACAGACACCACGGCCAGGGCTGCAGGCAGGAAAAACACGCACCTGTGTGCTGGGCTGAGATAAGGAACACAGCAAACACAGCAAAGCTTGGCAGGAAACTCAGCTGGGATGGAACAGCGGAAAATGAAAATACGGAGATAGATACAAACCCAAGAATCTGCTCGGTGGATTCGGCTGTGGAAACCAGAAGGCGGCAAGGATGAGTTTTAAAAATGGGGATTTTCAACTCAGGACAAGAACTTGGGATGCTTGGGGTTTCTGCAAGCCATCAAGGCAGCTAAACCTTGCTCAGATTCTTCCTGAGAAGCTTTGCATTTCTCCAGCCTGCTGTTCTCAGTCCTGAGTGCTGACATCGCCATATTCCAAACAATGTCTCTGAATCTCAAGTTTACCTCAAGGCTCAAAACACTACAAGGAATGCTGCTGGATTTTCCAACAGCTCCACGGGTAATTTGAAGCAGAAAGAAAAACCACTGACTGACAAGAGCCCCTGCACTCTGATTCTACCTGTGTGCCTCTCTCCAAGAGAGGCCCCTGCCATCACAGAATTCCTGGAGCTGGCACATCCATCTGGAAGTGCCCACAGAGGGCCCAGGTAAAGCCTGACCCCTCGTACACAGGACTTTAAACACCTTGCTTTGTAACACACAACATCCTCCCTGCTGAAGAACCTCACACTGCCTATGGAATCCTTTTCCAGCGGGTAGCCCAAAGGTCAGCTTGGGAACAAAGCCAGGCAGGTTCCCAAACTGCATTTGTCACCTTTCCTAGCATGGCACGCGCCCGGATGAAGCCCTGCAACCCAACCCTCCTGAGAAGAGCTCATAATTAACCGGATAATTGAGTCCCATCTAAGGCAGAGAGATTTGTTACATTGTCCAACTTCCGTGCAAAGCAAGCCTGAAGTGGTTGAACCCTTCAGAGGTGTGAGGAGCACATCCCTTAGCACAGATGGCTTAATTCAAATCAAGATACGATGACTCAACATTTAAAGTATTTTAGAAGAGCCTCTCAGCGAAAATTTCCATGAACAAAGATGGAACCGTCACGGGGACACCTCGAGCCATAGCTGGACTCCTCCACCGGGAAAATGAAGGTTTAGTCAATGAACGCCACATTTGGCTGGAGAAGGCCACAGATTAAACAACCGAGCTTTGAACCCCAAGTGACAAAGGTGACGGTCCCCACTGTGCCAGCCTCCAGCCCAAGCTCCAACAAAGCCCTGTGCCACCCTGGCGTGCCAGTGTCCCTCGGTGCCAGGTGCTGAGCGCTCCCCGGGCAGGTGAGACACAGCCCAGGGCAGCCAGCACTCCGCTTTTACACACCAAGAGGCACCGAAACCTGAAGGTCAAATAAAGCCCGCCCGACAAAATTAACCATTATTGCTCCCCAGCGGAATTAAAGGGTGAAGACTGAAATGAACGCGTTCATGTGTGAGTGCATGCACCAGTCACACACCCATGGGATAACTGACTGGGGAGCAGCTCCTCGGGATAAACCGACACACCGGGGGACACAGGCACTTCCAGGGTCCTTCTCCCTCTCGGCCTTCCAATCCCACAAAGCCCATCACAAAAGACCCTCCGCAGAAGCAAAGCAAGCTGCAGCTCACCCTACCCGGGGCTCCTCCGCTAACAATGGCATTCAAATGAAACACACAAATGAGCGCATTTATCATGCAGGAATCCAGCACTCCCAACAGACGACGTGCGAATAAAGGCCGAAAAAACCCCCCGAACCCCCACACGCGCTCTGAACAAAAGAGGGGCGGGGGGCGCGGCGGGGCCGGGCACATTTTTTTAAGGCTTTAAAGGCAAGTATCACAACTTCACCAGCAAAAGTCTACACCTTTACCAAACCAGAATAGGTATTTTACCTAAATGTGTAGATCTGAAGTAAAT
>VYXF01002758.1:9016-24098 GCA_013397295.1 Polioptila caerulea | reverse complement strand
TGCGGTTTTCCTCTCGGTACCCATCACGGGGGGTCTCGGAGCCCTCGCCCGCCGGGCAGCGCCGGCTGCGGGGCCGGAGGGGATGCGGAGCTGCAGCGGGGAACGGAGGCGTTGGCGGAGCCTCGGAGCGCCCCGAGGGCTCGCCGCGCCTGGAAGCGGTGCCGGGAGGGTTGGGGATGCCCCGGGGCCTGCTGGACCCCGCGCCTCGGGGTTCATCACGGAGAGCTCCGCGGCCTTTCCCGGCCTTGCCAGAGCCTTTGCCGTGTTTCGGAGCCTGCCGGGGGCCGCACGTGGTGCCCCCGGCCCGGCGGGGTGGGCACGGCCCTGTGCGAGCCGAGCGCTCCGCGGCTGCCGCAGCTCCTGCAGCTCCTGCAGCTCCTGCAGCTCCAGGCCGGGCCGGGGGCTCGGGGTTAAGGGAATTCGGGGGAAAGGAATTGGTGTTAGATCCCCCTGACTGCCAGCGGGGTGGGGAGCGGGAAGAAATGGCAGGAGAGCTGTCCAGGGGCGGAGATGGACTCGGGGGATCCCGGCAGGGCTGGGCACGGGAGCAGGGATGTCTCCCTTTGGGATCCTGGCAGGGCTGGGCACGGGAGCAGGGATGTCTCCCTTTGGGATCCCGGCAGGGCTGGGCACAGGAGCAGGGATGTCTCCCATTTTCCCTGTGCTTAGGAAGCAGGATTTTCTCTGCTCTCAAACGGAAGCGTTTCCAATCACACCTGCCATTACAATCCGGGGTTCAGTGTGTCCAGCGGGACAAACCGTGGGGTGCCAGGCTGCTGGCACGGCGCTGGGAGTGGCAGGGTCACCCCAGCCCTTGGCTGCGCACAGATCCGCTCCTGGCGCCCGCCCTCCTCTCCAAGTCTCCCTCGTAATTACCACGGCAGTGGGAGGTCTTGCACGTCCTGTTTCTCCGAAAAATCAGGGTGTTGACTCGCCGGGAGATGAAAGCCAAAAGGCTCGACTGGTTCCTCCCCTGCGTTTGGCTGGGCAAGGCCTGTGCCACTCCCGGGCAGCCCAGCTCGGTGGCCACTGCCCCGAGCAGCCCGAGGCAGCTGAGTGAGGCAACCCCGCGTGGGTTTGGGGTTGCCTAAATACGGGCACGTCCCCAGATTTACGCTTTTTCCTTGCTCAGCCATCAGGTCTCCACGAGAGAAGCCCGAGAGGAGCTTGGCCAGTGTTCACAGAGCAATACCAGCTCCCTGGCAGCGCCAGAACTTTCCAATTTTCCAACTTTCCAAAATACTGAGGAATATTTCGCTCTCTTTGGAAGGATCACAAGCAGCACCAGGAGCAGCAGCATCACCAATTGTGGGCAGCCCTCGAGGCCTGGGGATGGTGCAGCATCCAAACCTTGATGCCCTCACACACCAGGGCAGCATCTCTCATCTCCCTGCTTCCAGAAAACTTCCATTTTTAGACATTCAGCATCATTTAAAAGAGAAACAGAAACACCACCCAGAAAAATATTAATCTAGGCACAATCTGTTTGAGGAGTTTAGTTTCTTCTAGGAAATTATTTCCATGGAAAATCTTTGAGGATTCTGTAGGTGCCATGTGCCTCTTGACAGGGCATAGCATTGGGTTATTATTTTTATCACACAATTATTTTTATCCAAGCTCCTGTTAGGAAGGAATTCTCCAAATCCACTCAATGTCTTTAACCCATGGAGGGAAAAATATTATTTCTGTCTAACCCAGGAGACTGGAAAGAGCAGAGGCTGGAGAGAGCAGAGAGAAACATCTTCCACGTAGGATTTTTAGTTAAATAGAAACTCAGCTGGTCACTAATCCTAAAATTGCCCCTGTACCTTTACACAGAAGTCTCTTGACACCGTGGCTGCCAGGGCATACTTAAGGCAAAGCCTGTCCCGTGGGTGTTTCCAGAGCTGGGACCAGGCAGGTAAATAAGAACCACTTAACCCTGAAGCAGCACTTGAGATGTTTAACACAACACAGAGAATTTAAGCAAAAAAAGCCCCATTTGTTTCCAATTTAGAGGTCTTGCTCCTGGTGGCGTGCCCTGTGAAGCTCCTCCACACTGGGTGATGTTCCCCTCCCTGCGNGTGGGTGTTTCCAGAGCTGGGACCAGGCAGGTAAATAAGAACCACTTAACCCTGAAGCAGCACTTGAGATGTTTAACACAACACAGAGAATTCAAGCAAAAAAAAGCCCCATTTGTTTCCAATTTAGAGGTCTTGCTCCTGGTGGCGTGCCCTGTGAAGCTCCTCTCCACACTGGGTGATGTTCCCCTCCCTGCGCAGGGACAGCACCAGGCAGGACAAACTTCTGCAAGGGGGACACACCCCTGGCATCCCATCCTGCTGCTTCTGTCCCGTGTCCTTGCAGCATCCACAGGTGAGCCAAAACCCCCCTGTTCCTTGATTATTTGGCACCTTTGCCTCCCGCAGAGGTTGGTGTCCTCCCTCTGTGTGTGTGGGAGCTTTTGGATGCATCTCCAAGAGTTCCAGACCTCAGGAGCCCCCACAGAGCAGAGCATCCTGGCCTCTTTCTGGGTCAGATTTGTCCCTTGAAACTTCAAGCCCTGAACAGTTCTGAGGGTTTAGATTCAACATTTAAATGCAGGAGTCACACGTGCACAGAACAAGGCTTGTGCTTAGTGTGACAAGGGGACACCTCAATAAAATCCATGTGAATTCATTTCCCAGCTCCAGTCCTGGCTTTGGGTGGCCACAGGGCAGAGATGTCTCTGTGCCCACTTGCCATGCCAGAGGTGAGGTCACCTTTGAGGCACAAGGTGCTGTGACTCCTTCGAAGGAAGGTGGAGGAAAAGGCAGAATTGCTCGTGTACACTCTGCTTTGTTGTTGATCAAAACACAGAGGTGTAGGGATAAAAGATAAATTATTCCACGAGAAAATTACTTTATAATAAACATTTCTGTGTGAGAAGCTTGAAAGGAATGGGAAATTCAAGCCTCGTGCTTGATGCTTGAGTTTCAAAGCTTTCTGAGCTGCACTAAATGGCAGTGAGATGAGGTTACATTTATTTCTTGCAGCAGACTGTCCTCCAGGTCATTTCATCTCGTGTGTCAATAGGAAACGTTCCCAAACAGGAGGGATCAGCACCAAACACCAGCTCCATTGTCTCACCCAGCATATATTTCAGTCCTGGAGAGTTTGAGAAGTTCTCTAAATCAGGAATGGAAAGTCTGCTCCTTCCTCTCCAGAGGGGATTGCACAAGGGCTGGCCGGGCTGCAGTGGCCCTGATGTCACAGCAGCACAAATAGCCACCTCTGCAGGGCGTGGGGCTGCTCAGGGAGGGTTTGCATTCCCTGCACACCTGCCCAGCCCTGCAGAGCCTCCCTCACAGGCCAAGGCATTCCCTGGAGCATCCCGAGCCTCCTGGAGCAGAGCACACATCCATGCTGGGGGCGCAGGGGGACCTGTCCCAGCTGCTCCTGCCCTCCTGCCTCCCTCCTCTCCACCCAGCACGCTGGGAAGGCAGAGCAGGATTTTCACAGCTGAGCCTTCCACCCTCAGCTCACCCTTGAGCTCTTCCCTCGAGGAAAAGGAGGGCTCCTTCTCAAATCTCAGCTTAAACCCATCCAGAAATCTGAACCTCCCTTCTCCTCTCAAAGCAGGAATTTGTCTGCCAGCTCTGCCCTCCCCTGCCCTGCTCACCACGCCCTGGGATCAGAAATGTCCCTGGAAAACCACGGGTCTGGGGAGCTGCCCTGCTCCTGGTGTCTGAGGCCTTTCCATTCCCATCCCAGTCACACCACTTGGCAATATTTTCATCACTTGCAATATTGTTTTTGAGGGAAATTATTTACTTATGACATAGCAGAAAGGCCAGAAGGAAGTTTTATTGGACATCTTAGAGGGTCAATCAAGCTGGAGTGAACATCACCCTGGTGTCTGGTTCAACCTAGCTAGGATTTTGCAGACTTAAATAAAGAAAATGGTGGAAGTTTCCCACGGATCCACTTGCAAAGGGCACGTTTCCCCAGGGATCTCTGCCTTGCCCAGAAGTGGCCTTTACTCAGCACAACTGCAGGATTAGGTGTGTGGATGCCAGCAGCATGAGCCTGCCATGCAGAGCTCTCCCCCTGGGAAAGATTCCCCTCCTCACATTTTGGCTGTGGGGTTGCTCTGTGCCCTGGTTTCCTGTGCCCCATCTTCATTTCCCACAGACAGGGCTCAGTCCTGGCCCAGCATCCTCACCCTGGCTGGAAATCCCATTAATCCTCATCCTCACACTGCTGGGGGAGCCAAATGCCCCATGAAATGGGAAATGAATGCCCCATAAACTGGGGAGATGAGTGCCCCATTTGTGCCTGGGCAATCCCAGCAGGATTCTCTGACATTTGTTACATTAAAATACAGAAGTGGGGCCAAGGCACACGAGCCCCCTGCACAGCCCCGGGATTCTCAGCACCCTGCAGGGGCCCTTGGCTGGGCTGAAGGGACCAAATCCTTCCCCTTGAGCCAGAACCTCCCTTTGAGGCCAATCACTGCTCTGTGGAGAAGACTTAACCCCTTTTTTTACCCCGTTAAGGGATCAATAAAGAAGAAACTGTGGAAAAGTTCCCCTTAGCACCCGTGGTGGAAGCTCTGGCCTGCGGACAGGGAGAGCAGGAATGTTCTGCTGCGTGCCAGGCCGTGCCAGGCCATGCCAGGCCGTGCCAGGCCGGTGGGATGCTGGACAATGAGGGGACACTCGGGCCCAGGTGTCCCCCAGCCCTCGGGGGGACCCCACTGCCAACCAAAGCCTCTCCCTGCACACTCCAGCTCCACCTCCCACCAGCTGTCAGAGGCTCCTCCCGTGCCAAAAACCTAGCTAGGATTTTAGGGCCCGCTCTGAGCAGCAGACACCCAAGAGCTGAGTGAGGACAGCATCCAGCAGAGAACCTTCCAGAAGGAGCAGAGATCTGATGGCTGCTGGGTGCCTGGGCCCCGTTTTTAAAGACAGATCATGATTTGGGGTGTCTCCCTGCCTCCTGAGAGGTGTGAGCTCCTCAGGGCCACCCGAGGGAGGCACGGACGCTGTCCAGGGCACCAGCAGGTCCCACCACACCGCCAGCAGTGCCAGGGCCAGCAGCGACCTCAGCTCCTTGGGACCCGACCACAGGAGCCGGTGTCTGCCTGAAAAACCACAGAGAAGCGTTCCCAAGGCCTGCCTCGTGTCTGGGCACGGGCACTGCCAGCTCCCCCAGCCCTGTGCAGCCCTCTCACACCCCACCAGGGTGCCCAGCCCTGCTCCCCTGACCAGCTCCGTGCCCGGCCAGTGACGGCATGCTGGGTTTGCCCAGGCACTTCCAGCGTGCTGGGGGTTTTCCCAGCTCCACTTGGAGCCTCCTGTTCCACTCTGCAGTCTTTAATTGGGGCTGATTTACGGCATTTTTATTGCTGCAGACAGCCAGCAGTTGGCACAGCAGGCAGCTTTAATATTACTTTTGCATTTTGTTATTGAATCACCAGCTTGGAAGGCAATTGTGGGGCTTTTTATAGCTGCAGCCTGGCACCACTGCTCCTCCCTGGGCTCTGGAGAGCTCCTGGTGCCCCTTGGGCCAGCAGGAGCATGGCCAGCTGACCAGCACTGGGCATGGGTCTGTGTGGGCAGCTCAGGGTGCTCCTGCTCAGCCCCTGCCCTGGGGCTCACCGTGGCTCCACTGCCCTGCAAGGTCAGCCCTGAGGTTCTTACCTGGAGATTTTCACCCTCCCCAGGTGCAAAATGCATCTTCTGCTGTGGGACAGGAGATACTGAGGGTGTTCAGCCTGAAGAAAAGGAGACTCAGGGGTGACCCCAGCACTCTCTGCAGAGAGAACCAGACAGAACCAGCGGGCACAGCCTCAAACTGCTCCCAGGGAAATCCAGGCTGGAGAGCAGGGAAAATGTATCACAGAAAGAGGGATCAAGTACTGGGATGTTCTGCCTGGGGAGGTGCTGGANAACCTGGGCATTCTGGGGTTCAGTCCAGGCTGGACCTTGAGCTCCCAGTCACTCCTGGCTCAGAGCAGCCTGTGCCAGCTGCTGTCACCCCTGTGCCCAGCAGAGCCTGTGGCAGGCACAGTGGCTTTAGGATGTGTCCTTTGCTGCCTCCACGTTTCAGGGTCCCACAGGCACGAAGGGTCTCTGTCCTGCTCCAGTTCACCTCCGTGCAGGGTGTGATGAAGTGCCTGGGAGGCAGCAGGGAGCTCTCTGTTAGCAGTTTCTTGCACACAGTTTGTTTTGCCGTGTTCTGAAGGAGCCCACGGAGTCTCCTCCATGGTTATTGATCTTTGGCTCGGAAACCCGAGGGTCCGGCCTGGTGGGCACCAGCTCCAGACACCGGTTAATGCCAGCTGGAGAAAGCCTCTCCCCTACAAACCCAGCGGAGTGCAGAGCCTGCGAGCTGGGAGATGGATCGTGGCTGGGGAATGTCCCTGCAGAGCGTGTCCCTGCTCCCATGCGGGGGGAGCGGGGAGTTCCCTTGGCAGCCGGGCTGGCCCTGGGATGGCAGCCCACAGCCACATTCTCATTCAATCTCGCTCAATCCAATTTAATGATTGACTGAACCCTGCCGGGTTAATTAAGCAGCCGATACTCAGCGATCAGCTGGGGGATGAGTGTGTAACTCATCTGCCAACCCCTGCCCCGGGCTGGGGCATCGATCCCGGCGCTGCCCTGGGGCGCTGAGGATGAGCGGGGTGAGGAGCACTTAACCCCTGGCACAGCCCACACGGCTCCTGGGCACTGCAGAGCCCAGCGCCGGCCTCCTCCAAAGGGAAGAGGAGCTTGGGTGTCCCTGTCAGGGTCAGGCCGTGTCCCCCTCGGTGGCCTGGGCACAGCTGGCAGTGCCACCTCTCCCTAGTGAATGTCCTCTGCGGGTTCCCCTTGTCCCCAAGCCACAGCCCTGGAAGGATCACAGCATCAGCAGGGTGGGAAGGGACCTCTGGGCATCATCCAGCCCCCCTGCCCGGGCAGGTGACACAGGAACCCACCCAGGTGAGGCTCGAGTGCCTTTGCTGAGGTGGGGAAGTGTCCCCAGCTGGCAGAGGGGACCTGCCTGGGCTGGGTGGGCAAAGTTTCAGGCTCCCCCTCACACAGTGAGCAATCCAGCCCTGGCAAAGGGCTGGAGCAGGGCACTCACCAATCCCAGCAGGGCCAGCTCAGCCACGGCCATGACTTCTAAAATACCTTCAGTGCCTCTTCTCGCCCTGCAAACGGCCCTGGCTTGAGCCCTGTCGGTGGAAAATGTGGATGCTGCCATGGGAGAAGTGGGAGAAAACCCCAGCCCAGAGCCTGGAGGTCTCAGGTGGCACAGCAGTGGGTGCCAGGAATGCAGAGTGCAGCCCCTGCAGTGACACCGGGGCTGAGAGGGCAGAGCAGCTGGAGTCACAGCACTGCCAGCATGGGCATCCCACCCCTCCCATCAGCAGCACCTGATCCCCACGGTCATTTCCCCTTTCTGGGAACATTTTCACGGGCCTGTCCCTGTTCCTGTGAGCATCTCCCCATGCCCATGACCCCTGCCCTGCTCCCACGCAGGCAGCGTTCCCAAACCCCACCTTGGCACAGAAGCTCCCATGCTCCCCAGGAATTGCTCCCAGCCCGAGGAGGGCTGAGCACCACAGGCCGTGCTCAGCAGAGCTTCAGGATGAAGAAGACAAAGGTGATTTGCAAATGATTCAATGATTTGGCTTTTAATTGGCCTCGTGCCTTTCCTCACCTGTTTAAGATGGATGAGATTGGTCTGAGCCTCTGAAAGGGCTGTTTGTAAAACAAACAAACAGGCTATTAATTATCCCGGATGCTAACCCTGGCTGGAAGGCACTGGGGGAAGCCCTGCTGCTCCTCAGGGCTGGTCCCTGGTGGGCTCAGGTGCTGCTCCTGGTCAGGGTTTGTGTCTCAGCACAGGGGTGGCTGCTCCCACCTCAGTTTAACCCATCCACAGCCCCATGGGATGGAGCCCACCCGGCCCAGTGGCACCAGTTTGATGAGCCCGTCTGGCACAGGAATTTAAGGTCACCTGAGCCACTGTGACCTCTCCCAGCTCTGCTGAAGGATCTTGGTGCTGCATATTTAACAGAGTCCTTTCCTCTGCGTGCATTTACACCCCAGGTTTAAAGAGGCTGAAATGAATGTCTCTTTGGTAGCTCAGCTTCTTGTCGTGGTTTATTTATTAATTATTTCGGAGTTGTCATTTTGTATGTGTGCTGTTATTCAACCACCAGCAGGGTGGAAGCTAAACCTGATTCTAGAAGGAATAAAATGCCCTTTTTCTGGGCTGTTTCCTACTGGAACAGCCTCTGCAGGTGCTGCTGTGCCTGAAGGGCAGGGAGTCGAGGGATTTTTCAATGTTAAATCATGTGGAAATCAGCATGGAGGGGGAGTGCTCACCCAGGGGCTGTGTTGGAACAGTGCTGGGCAATGATGGGTTTGCACGGCACAAAGAACACCAGAGGAGAGGAAACAGCACAGGAGCAACCAGCAGAGCTCTGAGGCGAAGGAATCCCCTAATTCCAGCCCTGCAGCAAAGCAGTGAGGAACCTCTGACAAAAACCACTGGGCACTGCACCCAGGGGCCACTCTCAGCTCTGCGGGCATGGAAATACCCGGGGGGGAGCAATCCCCGTGTTTTAGGGTGTGCACAGGGGTGACTGTGCCACGTCCAGGCAATTCCTGAGCATTTTCGAGGCTGGCAGCCCATGCTGCAGGGAACCGAGCTGGTGATTCACAGCAGGACACGCAGCCAGCGGGGGGTTCATATACACATCCTTGACAGGAATTTCATTTTTCCATAGGGCTCTTCCCCCTCCGTCCTCCCGTTTCAATTTAAATTCCCTGTCAGGGTCCCAAAAGAGGCCAATCTTCACCCCCAGCTGAACGTCTGCAGGACCTGTAATGAGTTAGGGCTGAATTCCTGCCAGCCCTTCTGGTAATGTTTAGAGAGGCCCTGGCTCCGGGCCAGCCCCGGCGCTGGAGGAGGGAAAGGCAGAGCTTGACAGGAGTGAAGATATTGCAGGATGTCTGGGAGACAATCCCAGTGCGGGTAAACCCCAGCCCTCGGCAGCAGGGAAAGGCTGATGGGCTCTCCTCAACCCCTGCACATCTCTGCAGAGCGGCCAGGAAAGCTCCGGGGTGGCTGCGGGCTGTGCCACACCTGGCCCAGGCATCACACAGCACCTACAGCCCCAAATCACCCGGGGTTTGCCCCAGAGGAGCTGCACAGCTGGGCAGGGGCGGATTTACAGCCCTGGGACTCCTGCAGCCCCCAAAGGTGCCTGTGCTCAGGGGCTGGGCTCTGTCCCCAGGCAGCACTGACAGAACCAGAGGGCACAGCCTCAAACTGCTCCCAGGGAAATCCAGGCTGGAGAGCAGGGAAAATGTATCACAGAAAGAGGGATCAAGTACTGGGATGTTCTGCCTGGGGAGGTGCTGGAGTCACCATCCCTGGGTGTGTTTAAAACCAGCCTGGATGTGGCACTGGGTGCCAGGGGCTGGGTGAGGGGTTGGGGCTGGGTTGGACTCGATGGTCTTGGAGATCTCTTCCAACCTGGGCATTCTGGAATTCCAACCTGGAGATTCTGGGATTCTGGGATTCCAACCTGGGGGTTCTGGGATTCTTTAACCCCATCCCTGTGGCTTTTCCTGCGCCCCACCCAAGGTGCTCCCCGGGGTGGCACTGGTGACCTGGGGATGTCCCGTGGCAGCACTCGGCTGTCCGGGAGCCCCCTGGGTGTCTCCCAGCGGCTCCCGCAGCCTCTCCTCGCAGGAATGTTTCCATGGCAGGAGCTGCCAGCTGCCCGGAGCAGCTCTTACCCTGACACAGGCTCTGCTCACACTCCTTCTCCCCTCCTGGAAAGCCTGATGACCATGTGGGCAGATAAAGGGGATAAATATTTGCCATTTTCCACCACTGTGTAAGAGGCGCCCGGGATCGCAGGTAGCCCGCAATTAAAGCGGATTGCGATTAACCCCGCCTGTGCCGCGGCTGCGGAGGGGTTAAGGCTCCTGCAGCAGCAGCGAGCTGTCCCCGGGGATTAGCGGCAAATCCCGGCTCGGGCTCGGGCTCGGGGCTGCCGGCAGCGCTGGTGCCCACAGCGGTGGCAGCTGCAGGTGGGGCGGTGCTGGCTGTGCCCAGCCCCTCCGGGCACATCCCCAGCTGCTGTCCCTGCCTGGGCACGGAGCAGCCTGGGGAAGCCTTTCTAAGGTTTTGGTTTACTTCTCGTTCTCCTGCTCTGAGTTTGTTAGCAATAAATTCGATTCCATCTCTAATGTGAGCCTGCTTTGCCCGTGCGTGATCTCTCCCGGTCCTTATCTCAAATCCAGCACAGCCCCTCACTTCCCTGGCTCTCACCCCCCTGGTGGCGCTTGTCCCATGTCCCTGGAGCTGGCAGGAGCCTGGCTGCGCCTTGCCGGTGTCCCCAGGGCTGTGGCTGCCAGCCCCAGCAGCCTCCCCAGTGTCCCCAGCACTGCTGGCCCCTGTCCCCACTGGCTTTTCCTGAGACAGTGCTGCTGTGTCCCTGCAGCAGAGGCATTTGTCCCCCAGCTGGGCACATCCCTGGCTGGAAATTCCATGGGAAAGGGCCTGGATGGAGGCCGGACTGGTCCCAGCAAGATTCTCCCTCTGACACTGCAGCATCCCCAGAGCTCCCATCCCCAGAGCTCCCATCCCCAGCTCACACTGGCTGTTCACATTTTCAGTCTTCCCTTCATAGGCACAAAAATTATTTTTTACCCTCTTTTTCAGTGCCTCCAGTGTCTGGTTCTCTGTAACAGCCTCACTGCTGCTCAGGAATCACCAAAAGCTGGATGTGGAGGGGAGGAACGTGTGCGGGCAGGCTCGACCACACACAGCCCGGCCCAGGAGCTGGGAGCAGATGGATTTGTTATTCCCAAATTCCATCCCCCCTTTTGCTGGGCTTGGCTGGAGGTGCTGTCCCTGCTCCACAGTGACAGACCCACCCACCATGGCTGGATTAGATGGGACCCTTTTACAGACCTGTTTCTTTCCTTCCCCTCCCTGTTCTGCTACAGGTGTTCTGTGCCTGATCTCTGCATTCCTGACATGCCTGGAATTCCCTGATGCTTAACCTCAGATCCCATTTCCTGCATTTGTAACATTTGGGTTTAAGTGAGCAGCAATGGCCTTGTACAATTACTCACCCCAACCTCCTGCTCTTTGAGCCCCTCCACAACCCCAGCTCGACACCATTTTCGAATGTAACTCATAAATTCCTTTGATGCCAAATCAGCCTCCAGAGCCTCTGCTCTGTCTTTCTGCTCAAACCCACCCGATTTCCCAGATGTGGTGTTGGAAAGAGCCTTCAGTCAGAAACCTGTCCCTCTCACACTCAGGTGTGGTGCAGCTCGGTGGGATGCAGACCTGGAGGGGTGATGAACAGCAGCTCATCCTCATTTTTAGGGGATAACTCCGTTCTCTTGGGAGACCCTTGGGCCATGTCCAGCCCAGGCTGAGGAGCTCCAGGGCCATGGCTGCTGCTGCAGAATTCAGCTCTGGGGAGCTGAGGGGGCAAACAACCAGAGACAAGTCACCATCCCCAAAGGGTCCCGTCCCTTTCTGGGCACCTCTGGGTGAGGGACAGAATGGAGAGAGATCTCCCAGCCCAGTGGTGCTTGAGCAGACCCAGTGAGTGCTGGGGCCTGCTGCCCCCATCTCCACCCACGCAGGGCATGCAGGTGTCCCCCAGCCCCTGTCCCACGCACGGGGGGTCCCTCTGTGCCCTCTCCCCGAGCCCCTGCAGCCCCCCCAGCACGGGAATGCTGCCCTTCCCCTGCTGCAGGGGCTGGGGTGGCACGGCGGGGTCACACCATCCCTGCCTGCAAACAGGGGCACACGAGGGAGCCTGGGGAGGGTTTGCTAAGCCTGCCCTCTGCCTCGCTCCCAGCCCAGCCTAACTGGGCTCAGCAGGGCTGCCTGACTGGTTTCCAGCCCGCTCGGCTGGTTTGGCGTTTGCTGGCTGGCGAGACGAGTGTCTTTTCTGGTTTTGCTTGCAGCAGCTTTCATGTGGGATGAGCTCCCCAGAGCTGCAGCCTGGGGCTGGGGCAGCTGCTGTGCACACACAGACCTGTGCTGGTGCCACCAGGACCTCCTCCCCAGTGCCATCCCCCGGGAATGTCCCGTTCCCAGCCCAGGCTGTCCCTGTGTGTGCCCTGCGAGGCCCCGGTGGCTCCGCTCTGCTCTGCTCTCCATGGCTGCACATCCCAAGGGATGCTCATCCAGAGGCCAGCAGGGCTCCTCAGGCAGCCCCAGGCTCTGCAGGATGGCCAGAACCTGTTTGTCCTGTGCCAGGAGGGCAGAGAATTAGCCCCAGCCCTGAGGAGAGAGATCTGTCACCCTGGAGGGGCTCAGGGAGTGACAGGACACGGCACTGGGAGGTAAAGGGTGATGGGTCACAGGCTGGATTTGATCACCTCAGAGGTCTCCATCCTAAAGACTCTGTGATCCCCCAAACGTGGCAAAGCTGCTGGAGGGTTTGGGTTAAAGGAGGCTCCTCACCTGAGCCAGGGAATGTGCAGGACAGCCAGGGCTTGGTTCAGATCTCCTAAATCAGCTCCTCCACCAGGCCTGGCTCCTTCTGCCAGGTCGTGTCAAGGGTCAGTGACAGAGGTGAGAGCAAAGAACCAAACCCGAGCGTCCCAGCTCCTCCTCCCCTGTTTGTTTCCACCAGGCTGACTCCCCACAAATAAAGGATTAATTGAGGCTGTTACAGTTCACTTGGAAGGGCCCTGCAGCGCAAATTCGGGCTCCTAAACACAACCAGTTTCAGGTTAGTAATTAGTGCACTTCACTCATTGCAGGTGCACCCTGGGAGCTCTGAAACAAGCACAGCATCAGCAAGAAAAATATCTGGGAGCAATGGCAGTGATTTCAGAGAGCTCTCTGCCTTGAACACCGCTTGGATTGCTGCTGCCTGCCTCATCAGAACTGCCCCGTTACTGGGGAGCCTTTGGGAATGGGGGCAAGATCCTCACCTTTCATCTCCAGCCTAGGAAGTGAGGGCCCCAGACACTGCAGGTCTGGCTGGAGCCATTCCTGTGGGAGTGTGGACAGGTCACCTCAGCATCCTGGGGCCCGTTTTCCTCTTCTCTAAACCAGCAGAGGTGTTTCTGTGCCTTGGGGGGTGATGGCTGCTTGCACAGAGCTGGGGGACAAAGGCTGAAGGATAAAACCCCTGAGCAGGGCTCTGGTTGTGCCCCTGCTCCAGGGCAGCCACCCCGGGGCTGGGAGCACTTGGAGCAGGGCTGGGGACAGGAGGAGCAGGGTAAATCTCAGATCTTGCTGAATCCCCCCCAGCAAACCCTGCTGCTTTGTCCAAGCTTGAGTTTGAGCTCTGGCAGCAGCCCTGAGGTGGCAGCAGGGCTGGGTGTGCCCAGGGTGGCAGCTCAGCCCGGCAAAGGACACCGGGCATCTCCTCCCCAGGGAGACGAGCAGAGCTGCCAGGGAACAGGGGAGGGGCACCACAGAGGGGCCACAAACCCTCCTGTGTGACAGCCTGTGGTGGTGGGACCCCCTTCTACTGCCCAGTGGGAATTTCCACACTGACACTTCCCTGGTGTCCTCCTGCAAGGGGCAGCAAATGCCCCGGGAGCTGTTGGTCAGTGAGCCCAGGACAGGGACATCCATGGCCTGGCTGAGCCCAGGACACAGCCTGGGCATGGAAACCCCCGGGGGAGGAGAAACCAGCGTGAATAATTCATGTCTTTATTCACAGAGAGCCAATATCAGTGAAACCCGCCTGGCAAAGTGCCCCCTGGGACTGCAGAAATGCCTTTTCCATCTGCAAATGGGCTCTTAATAGGAGAAGATTGAGAGGCTCCCAAAGGCACTCCTGGAGCATTTGATAAAAGTGTGTGGGAGCAAAGTCCAGAGCTGAGCTAATGCTTCTTTGCTGGATCAGAAAGTGGTCTGGACTGTGGCAGGATGCAGACAGAGCCAGAGCTGCTGCTGGGGAGGCTCAGGGAGCTGCTGGGACGCTGCCCCAGCCCTGCTGCCTCTCCAGCAGGGGCTCTTCCCACCCACTGGGGGCTTGTCTAGAGCTGGGTGATTCATGGGACAAAAATACGGTCGGGAGGATGGACGGCGTTGCTTCAGCACTGGAAAATCTAAGATAAAGGCCAGAAATATTTCAGACTGAGGTCCAGCAAGCGCAGAGATAGGGAAGGAGGTTAGGGCTTCTTGCTTGAGCCAAAAATAGAGTCCATCAAGGAAAACAGCCGGGAACAATGGTGCAGGAAAAGCTTATCTCCAGGAGCAAAGCAGCGCAGGTTTCTTTAGAGTGCCTGAAAAAAACCCCAACAAAGCCAAACCAAACCAAACCGATGGCCTTGCTCTAGATCCTGATTCTCAGCTTTCCCAAACAGCCCTCCCAGACCCAGCAGAGCTGCTGAGGATGCAAAGCACTGAGGGTGGAGGTGGCTCACCTGGCCGGGCAGGGCTGCCCCACACGTCAGTGCTGATGTAGCTCAGCAAAGGGGAAATGCACAATTTAATCTTCAAGGCTCCATAAACGGGAGCAACCTGAGGAGCCCCGTGGTGAAATCACCCCTGGGGCCAGGGCAGGCAGCTCCCAGCTGCTGGGAATCTGGAGTGCTGGGAATTCTCAGAATATTAGGTCTGTGAGCCAAAAATCAGAATTAGAGACAGGATGCACAAAGCTTTCATGGATGGAAAAACTTCCAGGGATGTACAAAACTCCCAGAGATGCACAAGGTTTCCATGGATGCATGGAGCTTCCAGGGATGTACAAACTTCAGGGATGTACAAACTTCAGGAATGTCCAAAACTCCCATGGATGTTTAAAGCTTCCAGGGATATTTAAAGCTCCCACAGATGACCAAACCTTCCAGGGATGTCCAAAGCTTCCAGGGATGCACAGAACTTCCATGGATGTCCAGATCTTACAGGAATGCACAAAGTTTCCATGGCTGTTTAAAGCTCCCATGGATGACCAAAGCTTCCATGGATGCACAGAACTTCCATGGATGTCCAGATCTTACAGGAATGCACAAAGTTTCCATGGATGTTTAAAGCTTCCAGGGATATTTAAAGCTCCCACAGATGACCAAACCTTCCAGGGATGCCCAAAGCTTCCATGGATGCACAGAACTCCCAG
>VYXF01002757.1:52516-66276 GCA_013397295.1 Polioptila caerulea | reverse complement strand
GGGCGGGGGGGGTGGTGGTGTTTGCCATTGTCTCTTACAACAGACTCCAGATTTGTTGCACCAGGTGCAGTCCCGTGGTGCAAGGCCTCAAGAATGACTCTGGGAGGGGCACTTCGAGGGGTCTTTGATGGATTAAGACACCCTCTCAGTTGTTTCTCGTGGATGTCCCATGGATGTAGCCTTCCCGGGGTTGGGGATTCCATAGCCAGTTTGCATAAGGGAGGATGGATGGGTTCACTGTCCCTGAGCAGAGTTTACAACACACCAAAATTTCCTCCCTCCACTGCGGTCGAGTGGGGGGAAAGCTGTGCACACCTGTTCACAGCAAATGGATCTGTGAGCTATGGTCTCTCCCACCCCAAGACAAGCCAGAGATGATTCTTAGCATGGCTGCTGGGTTTGGCTCTCATTCTTTTCTTTGTTTACTTGTTTACTTCTCCCCAGGCCTGAGATGACTAAAGAATGGATTTCCCTTTATCTAATCTCAGCAGTTTGACTTTCAGTCTAAAGTTCTAGTCAGGCATCTTTAGGGAAGAGTAGACTTAAGTGGCTTTATACAGTTTTGCTATAATGGGCATAATTATTTTATAACAGTGTTTAAGGCATGAATAATTTTAGTCCCTGACAGCTGGTCTTGCCAGTAAAGACTGAGATGAGGAAGACATTCAGTACCTCAGCCTTTTTCCATGTCCTGTATCACCAGGGCCCCTGCCCCATTCAGCAGTGGGCTAATGTTTTCCCTAGTCTTCCTTTTGTCACTTGTGTACTTATAGAAGCCCTTCTTGTTGCCTTTGGTTGAGGTGGTCCTTGAATATTAACCAGCTTTCTTGGGCTCCCCTTCTTTCCATGACATTATCCCATGGGACTCTTCCAAGCAGATCCCTGACGAGGCAGTAATGCTCTCCTGAAATTCAGTATTGTGATCTTGCTTTTGCCTCCCTGAATTCTGCCGTTTCATGGTCACTGTAGCCAAGGTTGCCTTTGGCCTTCACATTCCCAATGAGCCTCTCCAGGAACCTCCTTGATTGCTTATGTCCTGATGTGTTGTTCTTTCAGCAGATATTGACGTGGTTAAATTCCCTTTGTGGGTGTGAGTCTAATTCTGATTGTCTTCAGCTGTGATATAACTTGATTTTAGTGTATGAAATTTCTCTTCTGTTTCCCAATCAAGGTAGTTAGCAGGTAACCTTTTTTCATCAGTTAGTGAGTGTTTCTTACTAATGCCTGTTTTTAAATTGCAGAGGGACTATAAACACCTTATTTTGGGTAGTTTGCTGATTTGTCCAGATTTTATAATTTGTGTACATGCAGAATAGAATTGTATATAAATTTGGTTATATTTAAGTCTTAATAGATGATGTCAGAAATACTATTTTAAAACAATGGTTAGGAGCAGCAGAACAAAATTGTATTTTAACCTTATGTTAAGATAAATAAACTACACATAAGTACATATATGGGCATGTAGGAATAAAAATAGGGAGGCCAAAGCTCAGTTCGAACTCAATTTGGCAACTTTTGTTAAGGAGAATAAAAAATGATTTTACGAATATATTAATGGCAAAAGGAAGGGTAAGACCAACATTTGTTCTCTACTGGATGCATGAGGGAACTTAGTAACTGCATATGGGGAGAAAGCAGAAGTGCTTAAAGCCTTCTTTGCCTCAGTCTTTAGTGAGAAGACAGTTTGTCCTCAGGACAAATGTCCTCCTGGGTTGGTAGATGGTGTCAGGGAGAAGAATGGTCCCCCTGTTATCCAGGAGGAGGCAGTCAGAGAACTGCTGAGCTGCTTGGATATTCATAAATCTATGGGACCAGATGGGATCCATCCCAGGGTGCTGAGGGAGCTGGCAGATGAGCTTGCAAAGCCATTCTCCATCATTTACCAACAGTCCTGGCTTGCTGGTGAGGTTCCAGATGACTGGAAGCTGGCCCATGTGACATCCATTCACAAAAAGGGTGGGAAGGAGGATCCTAGTAATTATAGGCCAGTTAGCCTGACCTCAGTACCCGGTAAGGTAATGGAACAGTTTATATTGAGTGTCATCACACAGAACTTATAGGATGGCAAGGGTATTAGACCCAGCCAGCATGGGTTTAGGAAGGGTAGGTCGTGTTTGACCAACCTGGTCTCCTTTTATGACCAGGTGACCTGCCTGGTGGATGCAGGAAAGGCTGTGGATGTTGTGTGCCTGGACTTCAGCAAGACCTTTGACACTGTCTCCCACAGCGCACTCCTGGAAAAGCTGGCAGCCCATGGCTTGGACAGGAGCACTCTTTGCTGGGTTAAGAACTGGCTGAATGGTAGGACCCAGAGAGTGATGGTGAACAATGCTGCATCCAGCTGGCAGCCAGTCACCAGTAGGGTCCTTCAGGGGTCTGTGCTGGGGCCAGTTCTGTTTAATATTTTTATTGATGACATGGATGAGAGTATTGGGTCTTTCATTAGGAAATTTGCAGATGACACTAAGCTGGAAGCATGTGTCGATCTGTTGGAAGGAGGGCTCTGCAGAGAGACCTGCATCAGTTGGATGGATGGGCAGAATCCAGTAGGATGAAGTTTAATAAATCCAAGTGCCAGGTCCTGCATTTTGGCCACAATAACCCCCTGCAATGTTATAGGCTGGGAACGGTGTGGCTGGACAGTGCCCAGGCAGAAAGGGACCTGGGGATACTGGTTGACAGCTGAGTGAACATGAGCCAGCAGTGTGTCCTGGTAGGCAAGAAGGGCAATGGCATCCTGGCCTGGATCAGGAATAGTGTGGCCAGCAGGACCAGGGAGGTCATTCTTCCCCTCTACTCAGCACTGGTGAGGCTGTACCTTGAGTGCTGTGTCCAGTTCTGGCCCCCTCAGTTTAGGAAGGACATTGCGACGCTTGAGCACGTCCCGAGGAGGCAGCGAGGCTGGTGAGGAGCTTGAAACACAAGCCCTGTGAGGAATGACTGAGGGATGTGGGGTTGTTTAGCCTGGAGAAAAGGAGACTCAGGGGTGAGTTTATCACTCTGCAACTACCTGAAAGGTGGTTGTAGTCAGGTGGGGGTTGGTCTCTTTCTCCAGGCAGCAACTGACAGAACGAGAGGACGCAGTCTTAAGCTGCACCAAGGGAAATATAGGTTGGATATTAGGAAAGAGTTTTTTACAGAAAGAGTGATAAAGAAATGGAATTGTCTGCCCAGGGAGGTGGTGGTGTCACCATCCCTGGATATGTTTAAAAAAAGACTGGATATGGCAGTCAGTGCCATGCTTTTGTTGCAGTGTTAGGGCATGGTTTGGACTCGATGATCTTGAAAGTCTCTTCCAACCTTGTGATTCTGTGATATAAATGGAAGCTTCAACTTTGGAAAAACAAAAGTGAAACAACATTTGATGCTAGAAAAAAGTTAATAGAGGAATTTTCTGGGGTTTTGTTGGGTGCTTTTTTGTTGTTTTGTTTTCTTTTGGTCAGTACTTCTAATTAACATAAAATGTTATTTTATGTACATAGTAAGTAGACACTCAACCTGTACTTCATCAAACTTTTATTTTGTTGTATATTTTTTGCCACAACTTCAATATGGGACTTAATGCATTTCACCTACTAGCATACCTTATTGAGAAGCATACTATCATGCTATATTTCTTCACCTTTTGTTTTCCTTTTTTTTTCTTTTTTTATGGTGGAAGAACACTAATTCCACTGTTAAATCTTTTCAGCATAGGATCATGCCTGTTGTTTCAGTCATAAATTCTTAGGAATTCTGCAGTAGTTTTCCCTTTTACCCCATATCTTCCTGTTTCCTTTAAAAAATGAACCAAACAAAACCCCATCAGTATTTAGGCACAATAAGAGGACAGAGAAAGCATCTTAAGTTAGCACTGTCTTTGTGTTGCATAGAAGTATTCCAATTAAACAAGAATGGCACCAATAAACTTTTACGGGTTCTTGACAAGTTCCTTCTACTGTTTTATACTCTTAGGCAGTCCTAATTATTTTTTATTTTTATGTAAAATGCTTGATGACTGTGGTATGGAAAAAAGTGTGGGGGTTTTTTTGTTTGGGTTTTTTTTTGCATAGGCCTATCTTTATGTTTTGTGTATTTATAAATATACTGTTTGGAGTTGAGGATTGTTATTAGGTTAACTGCTTAATGAAACTTGTTATTTGAAATAGTCTGGGATATGTCAGTGGAAATAGCTATTGGCAACATCTTTGAAAAAAGTACAAGAAAAGCTGAGGTGGATAAACAGTATTATTTTTGATATAGACAACTTTCCTCCTTATTTCTTCTTAAGAAGCTCAATAATTTGTTTTGTCTTTTTTAAAGTTCTTTCAAAGGTAGCTAGCAGTGTTGCTTAACTTTAAAAAGGTACATATTGCAAAATGATTAATATTTATCTTCCTATTAATTGTGAATGTATAGAAACCAATGTAGCTAAACAAACTTCTAAGCTGTGTTAACATTTGAGGAAAGGTGTAGCCAGCTTGCTAGGGCACTCAGTGTACCCATTCAGTGTTCTGATAAGTTAGTTAGAAGTCCAATCGTTGAGTTCTAAAGTCATCCTCATCTCTATTTTAACAACTGAGACCAATTTCACATAGATTTTTTTTTTTAATTAAGGATTGGTTGTTTCATTTTGTTAACACTGAAATTGTAATACTTGCCCATCCTTAAGTGGAATTTAAGTTTAAATAAGTATAAAGTTTCCTTGTGTTAGAATAAGTATGTTAATGTTAGGTATTTTAGCTATATGTAACTGTATTTGAAGAAGTTGAGTATGTAACTATATGAAAATATTTAAAATCTTATTTGCTGTTAAAGAATCCTGCCATTGGTTCAGCAGAGGTGGCTATGTGATTTTCTCTTGTTAATACCTACTTACAGACATTGGGCAAAGGGTTTTTTTAATGAACTTTCCCATGCAGAGTACATTGCTCTATTTTTTCTGGGATAGTTTCCAGAAACTGAAAATGACGATACACTTAGATTTAGCTAACATTAGATAATCAGATTGCGAGGCTATGGTGATTCTGTGTAGTTAGTATAAGCAGATTTTCTAAAATAGTTTAAAAAATAGTCATAGAATCATAAAGTTGGAAGGGACCCACAAGGATCATTGAAGTCCAACTCCTGGCCCTGCACAGGACCATCCCCAAGAATCACACCACGTGCCCAAGAACATTGTCCAAAGGCTTCTTGAACTCTGTCATGCTTGGCACTGTGACCACTTCAATGGGGAGCCTGCTCCAGTGCCCAACCACCCTCTGGGTGAAAAACCTTTTCCTAATATCCAACCTAACATTCCCTAACACAGCTCCAGCCATTCCCTCGGGTCCTGTCACTGGTCACGGGAGTGAAGAGATCAGCACCTGCCCCTTCACTTCCCCTCATGAGGATGTTGAGGACTGCAATGAGGTCTCATCTGGGTCTCCTCTCCTCCAGGCTGAACAAACCAAGTTACCTCAGCTGTTCCTCATATGGCTTCCCCTCTAGGCCCTTCACTATGTTTGTGGCCCTCCTTTGGATGCTCTCCAACAGCTTTATATCTTTCTTATATTGTGGCGCCCAAAACTGCACAAAGGACTCAAGGTGAGGCAGCACCAGGGCAGAGCAGAGTGGGACAATCACTTCTCTCTACCACATGGTGATGCTGTGCCTGATGCCCCCAGGACACAGTTGGCCTTCCTGGCTGCCAGGGCATTGCTGACTCATATTCAACTTGCCATCAACCAGGACCCTCAGGTCCCTTTCTAAATGGTATAGAGCCATCTAAGAGCGCCCTGGTTCTGACTGGTCTTGAGTTAACTTTCTTCATAGTAGCCCCTGTGGCATTTTGCTTTGGATTTGTGGCTAAAAATGTGTTGATAACACACGGTATCTTGACTGTTGCTGAACAGTGTATCGAGAGTGTTAAAACACTCAGTTTCTCACTGTTCCCCCTGCCCTCCAGCAAGTAGATTAGAGGTGGGCAAGAAGATGAGAGGAGAGATGGCCAGGACAGCTGACTGAAATTGACCAAAGGGATTCCATACCTTATCAGGTATCATTCTCAACAATAAAAAAAAGAGGGTGTGTGTGAATAACGAGGTTCACTTTCTTGGTAAAATTTAAAAAGTTTAATAAAAGACAATAAGGACAAGGCAATAAAGCAAAAATTACGGCCGGGTGTCTCTGGCAGTGAGCCAAGAGCACACACTAACTCAGAAAACACTTCTTTAAATGCACCAACATGTTGCATATTCATAGACCCTCATGCATTATTTAAAAACATTTCTTTGAGTTCTCCAATCTGTCTCTCCTCATTTCTCTTGGTTTTAGTCTGTTGCAGATCTTCTGATAACAGATGATCAATAAGTTCCTTCCCTGGGGATCTGGTGTCTGTCACGTCTTCTTCATCCAAATAGGATAATCCAAGAATGTGAAGAATTTCCTGATTATATTTTTACCATTCTTTGAGATAGTTACAAAAGCTTTTTACATCACACTACTATTTCTAAGTTTTGTTAATAGCAGACATAAAAGAAACTGTACTAATACAGCGAAGTTTTTCTACATTATACATATAGCATTCCTTTTAATATTTGCGAAAAGCCAACTTTATAATATGCATTTATAACAGTGTGTGTGTCTTCCAAGGTAGCTGTTGCTCAGAGACTGGCTGGATGTGTGTCTGCTTGTGGGAGGTAGTGAGTGATTGATTTTTCATTGCTTTGGGGGTGGGTTTTTTTCTGTTTCCACCAGCCCCTTCTTATTTTTCCTTCACTTATTAAACTTTTTTTTGACACATGAATTTTCTTGCTTTTGTTCTTCCTATTCTCTACCCTGTTCTGTTGGGAGTTGGGGGAGTGGGCAACCAGCTGTATGTGTGGTTAGATGCTGGCTGGGGTCAACCCACCACAGACACAATCTTTCTAACTTTGCCTCAAGTACAATACAGTGTATAGACAAAACAATTCTTTCACTGGTTTAACTTGTTTTAATCAGGATGGAGAGATGCAAAGGAGAGCGCTATACTAACAAGACTGCAGTGTTGCCAATGAAAACAATGTTGGCACTGGTACTACTTCTGCTGTTATATGTAATCTGTATAATTTATTTATTTGACTTTCTGTAGCTTTTTGGCGGCTTTTTCTGGGCTGTTATCTCACAGCCTGGCTCGGCCAGCCCTGGCCCCCTGCTACATACTTCAGTCTGGCTTTTCTGCTGCCTGGCAGATTTAGCCTGACCGGTGGGTTCCCAGTGTGGCACTCTGTGGCAGATTTATGTGACGGCGGAGACGAAGCAAGGAGAGTCTCTGGCTGGGGGGCAAGAGATGTTTATTGAAGGCACCTCATGGCACCTTTGCCTGATGGTCTCTCCCCGACCAGAGCAGAGAACAAAGACTGTGCATCAGGTTTAAAGGAGAGGGGAATCAGGGGATGGGTCCTGGGTGTCCACCAACCAGTCCCTCAGAGTTTATCTTGACAGATTAAATCATGTTTCCTCCAGTCAATCTTCCCCAGATATAAGAAGTTTCTCTGTTTCAGGGCCTATCACTTTGGGCCCTCCAGAGAACTTTCTGGACTTGGGAAAGGCAGTCTTGCCCAGGATGAGAGGAGTAGAAGGGGGTACAACCAAGTACAAAAACTTACAAGGGTACAAGGAACAAACCATTAATACAAAGTTGATTACAAAGCACACCACTACAACTTTCATTCTGATGGAAGTGAAAGTTGGCTTTGAGAATTTCAATTTTATAGAAAAAATGTTTTTTGCAAGATTTTTATTACCAGCTAAGCTGTTTTGTTGGGTATTTTTACTCTAAACTGCAATTTTCCATTTTTTTTCTTGTGTATTTTATGCTGGAAGATTACCTTCATATAACTTCTAAAATGCTTTTCTTGCAACTCTTGCAAGACGTGCAAATTGGTAGAATCAATAGGTGAATGGTCTGAAATAGTTGATTATTTAAATAGTATAAAACATTAGCTATATAAAAGTTTTCATTTTTAAAAGGTTTTGAGAGCAACACTTGGCTTTGCTTTGATTGCTCCCTCCACTGCTGCTTCCCCACATTTGATTGCTTGGGGTAGAAAGAGGTCAAAATTGAGGAAAGGGTAAGGAGTGTTTTAATGAGTTTAGCCTTTGACTTAAACCGAAGTGTTCTTTTGTCATATTATGAAGTCTGTGAGTTGCCGTGCATTCGTATTTGCTTTTAATAGGCTGCATGTTGTATTTGGGGAAGACATTTTGGCTGAAATATACTCTGGTGTGAATGCTGTCATTTATTTTTAGGTGCACATTTTGATACTGTGATCTGTGTTTGTTGTTTGAGAAACAGGTTGTATTGTAGCCTGAATAGAAGCCTAAGTAAACTTAAAATACAGCAGATCAGTTACCTCTGGTACTACTTATTTACTGAAAATGAACAAATTGGGGAATAAAAAAGATGGTTATAGAAAGCCTTTGTCCCCTTTGGATGGTTCAGAGTGCTTTTCTCCAGTGTGAGTTATTTGGGGAAATGGGTTATTTGAACCTGTGAAGCTTTCCAAATTCTGTGTGTTGGAAATAAGTAATTTGAGAGAGGTTGCACATGTAAACATCTAATAACTTTATTTGAAATAAAGGTTTGGAATTTTATCAGTTTCAACTGAGATCTTTCATTAGTTTCATAGCTCTGTTCTGTGAGAAAAAACAGAAGCCTTAACTTTTAAGGACACCAGTTGTTACATGTTTTTTAGGTGGTATCATGGAAAACTCGACAGAACAATTGCAGAAGAACGTCTTTGGCAAGCGGAAAAACCTGGAAGTTACCTTATTCGAGAGAGTGATCGGAGACCGGGTTCATTTGTGCTTTCATTCCTTAGTAAAACAAGTGTCAATCATTTTAGGTGAGAAGTAAATATTTTCTTTCAAAGCACTGTAACTTATTTACTTGTGGGTTAGGAACTTAGTATGATACAGAAAACAATTGTATTATAAATGGAACATTATTTACTTTTTATCCATGTATGGTATAGCTCTTTGCTAGGGTTTAATTGTTTTCAACCATGCTACAAAAATTCCTTTACAGGCTGAAGAATGAAAATGTGAGGAAACCAGCATTATCAGGATAGAAAAGCTTGTCTAAAGCTGTTGTGACTAAATTTACAGTAACATGCAGGGTTCTTAGTAGTAATCAGATTGTTTTAAGTCTATTCCTCAGATATTGCAGCTTAGAGAACATATGTGAATGTCAAAGTCATAGCAAATCTGTGTTTATAAGATAGCTATAACAAGGAGAAACAAAGAGGTAATGTGTTTAACAATATGAGGATTTGCTAGAATAAGCTTTCAGTCTATGTTATAATTAGTTGTTTGTCCTAGTTTAGGGCAAATTTGGGAAGAAACCTCCGAATGGGGTCCCTCTAGAAAGCAAACCTAAACAACCCCTCCCCCAACTTGTTCGGGAAAAGATTTCCTTGGAGAAAAGTGGAAAAACCTATTTATTTAACAAGCAAAGTATCCACAAGCATAAAACAAAAGAATTAATAATATTAAAAAATAAAACCTCTCGCTGTTTGATTAGATGGCAATTTCAGAAAGTCCTTGTGGAATGCAGCTCAGCTCGCTCAGTCTCTTATCAGTCCCTCTGGCACTGGAAAATGCCGAGGCCCAGGCCCCAGTGGGCCACAGGTGTGAGCTCTCAGTGCTCCCCTGGGTTTTCAGTCCAGAGCAGGTTTGAACAGTTCCAAGAAAAGGGAAAGAAAAAAAATACAGTCCAGGGAACCTCTCTGTCTCAGCTAGCTAAAACCAACTAAAAGCAAAGGAGATCTCTGTCCCACTGTCTGTCCATGCTGCAGACAACACAGTCCAGGAGCAGAATGTGTAGGAGTGAGCGCATTTTCTGAAAACAAACTAGGCGCTTCTCTTTCTCCCAACTTCGCTCTCAAAACCAGTCTTAAAGGTACAGAACACAATATCCAACACAAACAGAACAGACGATTGGGCATACAAGCACCATAAAGTCACCCTAGGACGTTGTTCTAAATACAAGTATCCATTTGTCTGAAATTGTAACTATGGTTATTTTACCATTAGCAAGTTATAGACATTAATTTAGTCTCATTTAGTGTAAATCAGATGTTCTGGGAAGCGCTTGAATGTTAGTCAGCATGTAGTGTGCTGCAGTGTAATGTTCATCTTCATAAAATAGGATATCAAGTGCATCTTCAGCACTAGAAAAAAACCTTTGTGAGCTATCTAGATAACAAGAAATAAACAGAGAGCAAATTTTCTTGCAAAGCAAACAAATAGCGTGCACATGTTTGCATCATGTCTGAACTAACAATTCATGCTTCTCAGCTATACTGATTCTTGTTAGGGAACTGATTACTATGTAGCAGTAGTAGAAAATGAAGTTATGTTAATACTTTTTTTTTAAGTTTTCAAGAGTCTTATTTTTAATAACTTCTGTTTATTGTAGCCAATATCAGGTGTTGATTGTTGGTTTGTGTCCACCATGAAATTGTTTATGACATCTCAGAAAATGGAAAATCATTAAATGCGACTTTCTAAGAAAGGAATCCTTATAATATTTTTAAATCTTAATGAATCTTTTCTTCTTGGATCCATTAAATATGTGAACTATCTGAAAGAAACTAATTTGTCTGCTGATACTGGTCTTCATAGAGCAGAGCTGCTTCTGATTTCACTTATTGACTGCAGAGTGTATATGTTTTTGTTATTAGAAGGGCAGATGCCACACTCAAACATTTTTCCAGCCTCAAGACTGACAGTCTTGTAGTTAATTCAGCCAAATATAGGGATGTGCCCCCTGGATCCCATAGACTGGAAGTGTCACTTCCACCAAAGCTTGTTCTCTTCCAAGAATGGGTGAAATTTTCATTGCTTGACCATCCCACTGATATTTGTTTCCTAAAGGTGATATTTCTTGGATTAAACTTTCCTTATATATTTGTTTGATTAAAATACCAATACTGTAGGTAAAAGTTCTCCAAATCCCCCTCCTCCCAAGTTGGATATGGGCATATGTCCATGCAGCATATGATTGACAGATAGTGTATGAGTCCATCAAAACTAAATTCTTTTTGGCTGTAGTAGTATATTTTTTTGGTGAGTTGCTGAGTGATATAAAATACTGTGGAGGAAAATCTTTATATTTTCATCTTGCCCTTTAGAATTTTCTGTGATTGAATGGAGGTTAGCAAATGTGATGTCTATCTACAAGAACAGCCAGAAAGAGGATTTGGAGCACTACAGGCCTATCAGCCTGACCTTGATGCCAGGGAAGATTATGGAACAGATCATCTTGAGTGCCATCACACGGCACATGCAGAAAAAATAGATGATCAAGCCCAGCCAGGATGGGTTTATAAAAGGCAGGTCCTGCTTGGATAAACTGACAAGAGGTGACCTATTTAGTGGATGAGGGAAAGGCTGTGCATGTTGTCTACCTAGACTTCAAGTCCAGTAAAGCCTTTGGCAGAGTTTTCCACAGCATTCTCCTGGAGAAACTGGCTGCTCATGGCTTGGACAGATGCACTGTTTGCTGGGTAAAAAACTGACTGGATGGCTGGTAGCAGAGAAAGGTGGTGAATGGAGTTAAATCTAGTTGGTGGCCAGTCACCAGTGGTGTTCCCCAGGGCTCAGTACTGGAGCAAGTCCTGTTTAATATCTTTATTGATGACCTGGAGGAGCAGATCAAGTGCACCCTCAGTAAGTTCACAGATGACACCAAGTTGAGTGGGAGTGTTGATGGACTGGAAGGCTCTGCAGAGGGATCTGGATAGGCTGGATTGATGGGCCGAGGCCAGTTGTAGGAAGTTCAGCAAGGTCAAGAGCTGGGTCCTGCACTTGGGTTATGATAATCTCATGCAACACTACAGGCTGGGAGAAGAGGGGCTGGAAAGCTGCCCAGTGGAAAAGGATCTGGAGGTGCTGGTTGACAGCAGCTGAACATGAACCAGTGTGTGCTCAGGTGGGCAAGAAGGCCAATGACATCCTGGCCTGTATCAGGAATAGTGTGACCAGCAGGACCGGGGAAGTGATTGTCCCTTTTTACTAAGCACTGGTGAGGTTGCACCTCAAATCCTGTGTCTAGTTCAGGGCCTCTCACTGCAAGAAAGACATTGAGGTGCTGGAGTACGTCCAAAGAAGGGCAATGAAGCTGGGGAAGGGGCTGGAACACAAGTCTTATGGGGAGCAGCTGAGGGAGCTGGGATTGTTTAGCCTGGAGTAGAGGAGGCTCACGGAAGACATTGCTTTCTAGAATTACCTGAAAGGAGGTTGTAGTCAGGTGGATGTTGGTTTGTCTTTCCCAAGTAGCAAGTAAGAGGATGAGGGGAAGAGGCCTCAAGTTGCACCAGGGGAGGTTTAGATTGGATATAAGGAAATATTTCTTCACTGAAAGGTAAGTATTGGAACAGGCTGCCTAGGGAAGTGGTGGAGTCACCATCCCTGGAGTTATTTAAAAGATGTGTAGATGTTGTGCTTAGGGATATGGTTTAGCGGTGGATTTGGCAGTGTTGAGTTAAAGTCCCATTATCTTAAAAAACCCTATTATATCAAAGGTTTTTTTCCAACCTGATTCTATGATCCTAAAAATTATTGTTTTGACACTGCAACAAAGAGTTCTGGTGGAAAGTATGACATTTTTCCCATTTACTACATAATTTATTGGAACCTGTTTTTAGCATTGTGCAAGCTTCATAAAACTGATAATTTCACAATTTTTACAAAAAATTGATAGTTTTTAAGTAGAACAAATGTCTTGTTATTTTTTTTTCTTTTGTGTAACTAAAGGAATAGTTCAATCCCTCTGTCACTATTTTCTTCCTTCTCAAAGTTGCTTTTCCAGGTAGCTCTTAACATTTTTAGAGAGTGAGTTTGTAATATTGTATTTCGAACATAGCCTGCTTTAACAACTCAACGTCATCCTCATTTTCAAAAAATACCAAACCATCCCAACAGTTTGTAGCAAAAGTTCTTGTGTCAAACTTCTTTTTCTTTATTAACAGAATTATTGCCATGTGTGGAGATTATTACATTGGTGGACGTCGCTTTGCTTCACTCTCAGACCTAATTGGGTATTACAGTCATGTGTCTTGTTTGCTGAAGGGGGAAAAACTATTCTTTCCAGTAGCACCTCCAGAGGCAAGTAGAAAAATTATAAAATGTCATTTACTTAAATATTAATATCATTAATCTTGCATTTGATATTCATAGTTTTCTACAAAAAAGCCTTATAGATGGCTTCCCCTAGTTCTAGACCTATCTCAGCATATGGTGAAGTATAATGGATATATAAACAAGGTTTTACTGATAGAAACTAATGATAAAAATTGTTTTTTAATAAAAATCTGTAATGAGAAAGCTAGATGTCAGGTATTGCAGCTATCTCCAAATGCAGTAATAACATTGTACGTAAACTGAAATAAGAAAATGTGTGGGTTTTGGCTATTAAAGTGCACCATTATAATGTAGGGTTTTACACAGACTTAAATTATATCAAAATAATATTACTGTTTTGTAGCAAAGATTTTGAAATACATATCCTTGAAATAACCAAAGCTCCTGAAAGCCGTTTCTTTCAAAGTGACTATCCTTAAGACAATATCAGTAATTATCAGTATGAGTAATGCCCCCCTCCCCCCCCATAAAGATGTTTCTGAATGTTAAATTTTTACAAATTTCCACTAAGAGGAAGTAAGTTGTAAAGTGCTCTTTCATGGGAATTACATTGTTGGTAATTTGATTTTTGGAGATAACATGACTGATAATGTTACAGGGCTTGAAGCAAA
>VYXF01002757.1:31893-52452 GCA_013397295.1 Polioptila caerulea | reverse complement strand
TAGGAATTGACGATTTCCAGCTCTTACTATTTTTGACCCTTTAAAAACTTAAAACTAGCAAAGGGATACAAATTACTATTACCAGTCTTTTGCCTCAGGATAGCATAATCTTGGGGAGAGGAAGCTACACTAGAATGAAAGGGAAAATTAATATCTTTGAACTCTTTTCTAAAATTGTAGCCTGTGGAAGATAGAAGGAGAGTTCGAGCAATTCTACCTTACACCAAAGTGCCAGAAACTGATGAAATAAGGTATGTTGTAATAATTTATAAAACCAAATTATTTAGGTGTATGTTCACTATGCAAATATTTTCCAATTGCATCCAATACTTAAAGCTCTGGGAGATTAAAGGTATAATGCCTGCCTTTTTTTTTTTTCTTCCACTATATATATTATGTGGGAAAGATGCAAAACCAACAGTCTTGTATCTAATGGAAGAACATATACTAGTTGCTTGGAATTAATACTTCTTTCCTGAGATATCAGTTTTCTTCCAGATGAAAAAAGAAAAGCCAAATTTGAAAGATGTTTGTAGTAATTTCCGATGAGACTGTCTTGGTTTCACAAGTTGATAGAACATGCTGGTGTAATTGGGAATAAGGTTCTTGATAGGACTATTAACCTAAGATTATAGAGGAAAGTATATGACACCTTTATATCCTCATTGGAGTGAAAATTTATCCAGTCCATTTTGAGCTCTATAAAAAACACTTTGAGGATATTCATCTTTAAGGAGACCTTCTTCTAAGCATACAATAAGGTATTAAGACAGGAGGGAACTCTCTAATTGTATATTGAAAGTAAGGTTTCTTTCTATTCTTATGCATAATAGGGTCCATCAAGTCCAGTAAATGCCTAATTGCATCTACCAAGTTAAGAGGAAAAAGTATTTCATTACTCTGCTATGGTAACAAGAATTACAGGAAATTGTTTAGTTCTATGTGTCTGGCTAGGTTTCTGAGATCTGCATAGTAAAATAGTCTGTTCATAGCAAAACTATTACAAAGTACACCATTTTAGGTCAAATTATTGTATTATACTCCTGTAATGTACTCTTGAAGATGTTATGTATTTTAGGGAATCTTGAGTTAATTTTAATGCCATAATTAATATTTAGAAAGCTTGAAGCATTTCAAACAATAACAACTGATATAAGATGGCTTTGCTATATATTGTACATTGTTAAGATTTAGGTTCATTAGTAGCTGAATTCATTCTAAGTATTTTCATTAGGCCTTTTTTCTTGCTTTTTACTTTGTGCTCAAGTTACTTCATTTTTTGTTACTCTCTGTCACAAATGAATTATTAAAAGAAGTCATTGTGGGGTTAACTAAAAGGGTTTTATTAATGATCAAACAATTATTAAATGGTAATTAATACTGTTCACTCAGAGTGGGTGCATCTATCACACCCTCTCAAGAGATGTTCAGTAGAAAATTGCTAATTTTCGTAGTTGATGAACCTCAGTACTGTGTAGCTATTGCCTGTATCCCTGATTCATCATTTGACTTGATTTAGAAGTCCCCCTGTGCTTCAGTGAAAGGTTTTCATATAACCTGATGTTATGGTTTAACCCTGTCCAGCAACTAAACACCAACAGATACTGGGGTAGTAATTTTCCTGGATGGATACCTTTTCGGTGCTGTTTTTTCTTGCACTTCTTGTATTTGAGCTTCTAGTCTCCAGGTAGGTTCACCATCGCACTTTCTTATGTCCTCCCCCTGGTCATGGCAGATAGAACCACAGGGTGGCATGTGGTGTGTGTCACTGATAAACCTCTCCCCAAACACAAAAAGATTGATTCTTAATAGCCAAGATGTTGGTCACTATGAGTGAGGAAGACTTATCCTTCTTTAATTGCTGGGACAATTGCTGGAACAGTTTCTCCACAGCCACAACCCAGGGAGGAAGTGAGATTCTCTTTGAATTCTAAAGTTGGCTGGCCAATCCAACCACAGTTGGCGCTTTTGTGTCTCTCCAGCTCATTACTGCCAGGTTGTTGGTATACAATGTTGGTGCACTTCATACAAACTTTTACCACATGGGCCACGTGCATGGGATTTCACACGGCTTGTTGGATACCTGGTTGTGATATACCTCCATCACAGTTAATTCCCTCAGATACTGGATACCTCCCTTTGTGGTGGTCACCTTGCTTTGGGAATTTGTAGGTCCTTCCTTGATGGGATATCTGTCCACACTCGATGGAAGCTGCCTCCAAAGACTGAAGATTCTTGCCCCTTTTACAATCCTTTTGTCAGTGACCTTATTCCTAACAGGAGATCTCAGCTGCTAGGTTTCCTTACCCTCTAATTCCTGATGTTTGGCTCCAATATCCCAGCATCAGAATAACTAGCTGATTTGTTCACCTGGTTGATGGCTTCACATATCTCGCTGCTTGCTTAGGGATAGGGATTGTATGGTTTCTGTCTCATTTATGATTTCATTCTTTCCCCTCCTGTTCTTGTGACTGCTCTTCTGCTCCCTCTTAGGAGAAGCTTATTCATCCCTTACTGAATGAGTTGACTTCTGCTTTCATTGTTTCTTTTTAATTATAGACTTGACTGATATAGTTGAAGGCTGGGTCTCTGATTAAGTCACAGTGTCTATTGGTATGTTTTCAGATCCAGAAGACCCTCTCCTCGAGGGTGCTGAACAGTTCTAAACAGTGTTGGTTGGTGCAGGCCAGGCCCCAGTAGAGTTTGATAAGTTGTGCCTCTTTGGAATATCTTTTTTCAAACATTCTATCACTTCATCAGGATCTGGGAGTGAAGTCTTAGACCACTGGAGGTGACAATCTTTCTAGATACCTGCTCATATTTTCCTGCATGCCTTGTGTCCTGAGTAACCCAAAATGTTAGTTTTCTCTATCTATCTGTGCCCCAAAAATGTTACTATCTGTTTAAGGCCTGGCAGCACAGCCAGAAACAGAATGGTGAGGCCAGGGGGTTGCCAGGGCCCTTTTAAAAAGTCAGAGTTGCTCAAGCAGACCTCCCTCTTGCCTTTTGGCTCTACTTGCAACAGTAGCAACCTGACAAGCTGCATTTCACAATCAAAAACTGTTTCAGAGTGAAATTTGCAACACCTATTGGCAGTGCGAAGCTGGAGCCAGGCTGGGGTTGGGCCACTGCTCATCTGTGCTTGAGAGTCCATTTTCTTCTCCTCGCCCCCATCAGAACATGGACCCAAGACAGCAGCACTAACACCAGTGGAGTCCAGTAGATGGCAGGAGGAGGCAGCAAATGGCAGCACTGACCTCACACACGCCAGCATTTCCCATCTGCCACTAAAACTGTTTGTAAGCTCCTACCTTCCCAGATTTTTGTTCCAGGGGGAAGGTTGAGCTGAGCAGGGTTTGTCTGCCATCTTTTCCCTTTGCCTCCCCACATATGGTTGCTTGCGGAGGGCGCCATCTTGGGGAAGGAGTTACTCTGCCATTTTGAGTTTCTCTTTGTTCCTGGGTTATCTGCTAGATTTCAGCAACTTTGTAACTAGTGCCTATTACTGTTATTTTTTTGCCTGTTGCTATTTTGGTTTTTTTTTTAGTAAACTATTATTTTTTCACTTATATCTACTCATATTCATTTTTCCTTATTGGTGAAAAGGGATTGGTTAAAACTGTAAGGGGAGGTAACTCATTTTAGAGTGTCTATCTCTTAAATTGTCTTAAACCAAGACACCTTGCCACCCATGACCACACTGTCGTGGTGTCTGGGCGATATTCCTAAATTGCTTGTTAACCTTGGAAAAAGCCAAAACAGTATTCTAAGAAATACCAAAAGGAGTATTTTCATTACCCAAGAATGTTTAAGATACTGAAGAATTGCTATAATGAGGGAGAAAACATCATATAAGAAGGTGGTAAAGGTGCCATTCTCTATTTCCTCCACAAAAATCCTCTTGGAGGAAGTGTAATTGTTATTTGTTTCCATGAGGCAGTTCCTGAAGTACAGTATTGGAATCAGTACAGAGCCCAAATAGCAGATTAAGCTCGAGACTAGTATTTTAGTAATAAATATCCCAGGCAAAACACCACCAAGTGCTACAGAGCACAGAAAACTGCAAAAGCCAAAACCAGTGTTTAACATGTACAGTAAAAAAGGGAGCATGGCACACATCAAATAAACTAATGTTTAGAACAAATAGATCAATATTGGGACCAGCAACTGTTAACAGATATAAGTTCGTTGTAATACCTTCTGGTAAAATCTGTTATTCTCTCAAACTGTTTGAGGACCCTGCTGGATACCAAAAAGGACTGTTGTGGTTTAACTCCAGATGGCAGCTAAGCATCCCACAGCCTCTTGCTCCCTCCCTCCTGGTGAGATGGGGGAAGAATTGGAAGGGTAAAAATTAGACATCCGTGGGTTGAGATAAAGACAGTTTTAATAATCAAAAATAAATAAATAAATAATTAAAAGTTGTAAGGGGAAAAACCCCACCCACCAACTGACAAAGAGAGAGGGAAATAAAACACAAGAAAAATAAGTTATGCAAATGAAAACAGTTGCATACCACCAACAGACTGATGCCCAGCCAGTCCCCAAGCATACTGTCTGCCCCCTCATAGGAGCTACTATGAAAAAATTAAACTCAATTTTAGTGAAAACCAGTATAGCTGAGTTTGGGATTACACTTAAGGAATAACTTATACTAACCTTCCAGTAGTGAAACTCATTTGAATGTTTTAATGCTTTATATTTATACTCTTATTTGTATTTATTTGCATGTCTTCTCCAGGAACATTTCTGTAACTTCTTTTTAGCACTTATCTTCTTATCCAAATACTTAAATAGTAGATATTCCATAGACTTTATTATAGAAAATTCGGTTTTAATCGAAATATTATTTTTTTAGACTATTAAGGAAATCTTTGATTGTTTTTTACCTGTGTTTAGTATTTGGTCCCTCTTGATAAAAGAATGTTACTGTCTTCTAATGTTGTTGTGGTGGTTTTTGTTCTATGCATCCTTAGCGTACTTTAAAGTATCTATTAGATTCTATATGTAAAAATAAAGATAAGCATTCATGTGATATTCATACCTACTTAAACTGTGTGAAAAATGCACATGGTGTGCTTGGGATACCAATAAATATATCTTTCATGGTCAGATTTTCTCAAATGTTTTTCTGAAACTATGCTTAAGAATTCACTGTGTTCATTAAACTTTGTATTATGATTGTACTTCTAACATATGTGTTACTGTAACTCTCTTCAGTTTCCTTAAAGGAGATATGTTTATTGTGCATAATGAATTGGAAGATGGCTGGATGTGGGTTACAAACCTACGGACAGATGAACAAGGTCTTATAGTAGAAGACCTGGTAGAAGAAGTAGTAAGTAATTTTATATTCAAATCTGTTGCAGAACTGAGATTTGATTTTTATTTTTTGTTAGTTGTGTGTGGAAGTTAACATTGAAATGAAACCAAACTAGTGTCATTTAGCTGCCTGACTTTATGTACTTTTCTAAACCTTCTTGCAGTATTTCAATCTGCCAGGTTTTAAGTAGTTTAACAAACAATTAAGTCTAATTTAATATCCAAAGTACTTCTTGTTATCCAAAAAAGCTCATGTGCAAATGAATTTTGTGAACTTATTAAGCAGTTTCCTAAACTCACCAGTCCTGATAAATAACTTGCTAGTCATTCAGTTACATTCTTTTTGTTTGTTTGCTGTGAAATATTCATAAATCTATAGACTCAAATTTTGCCTTATGTCTTTGTTTTGTTTTTTTAAGGGCCAAATGTGGATATCAAAATATTGATGAGTTAATTATACCTAGAAGGGCTTATGCTAAGTCAGGAAGCTAATCGGGTGACAAAGATAATTGATTTACTGCAGAATAAGAGATGATTGAATGGACAAAAACACCCATCCTCCCACATGCTTTTTTTTTCAAAGTAGTTCACCATTGCTTTGGAGTCTTGATGATGCTTGCTTTGCAGCATATGTATATTGCTATTAGTAGAGTTTGCTTCACCTGTTCTCATATCTATATCAGGATGTGAATGGTTAAATTGAAATGGTAGTGTTAGAGTATCTAACTATAATTTTCTACATTAGTGATTGAAGTTCACAAAAGTTGAGATTTAAGTTACCACGTGTAAAGAAGGACTGGAAGAATGACAGAAACAATCCTTTGAAATAACGTGTTATGGCTGATTTTTCACTGAATTCCAGTGAATGAAGTTGAAAACCTCTTTACATGAACTATGCAATAAGCCATCTAGTTCAAAAATCTCTTGGACTTCTTAGTGTTGTTTATTTCTACAGAAGGTCTTAACCTATGAAGTTTACTTTTCTAAACTCAAGCATAATGTTGTCATGCACTTAATATGTTAATTTTCCTAATAGGGAAGAGAAGAAGATCCACATGAAGGCAAAATGTAAGGATTTTTTTGGTTTTTATTAAAAGAAAATCATAAAACAACTGTTTGTAAACTTTTGCTATGAGATAGGGAAGGTAAACCAAAGTTGAATGTACTTGTTTTTTAATCTTAAGACTTTTCTTCTATTCTAGCTGTTGAAGTTGCATAAGTCATTGACATGAAGTCTTGTATTAGTTATGCCTAATGTTAATGGGTTTTGCAGTGAAAAGCTTGAATGAATCTCTGTGATCACTTTACCTAGAATTTATTCAATGGAGGATGTGGTGTTTTCTGATTTGTGGGGGTTTTTTATACACATACAGTTTATCTTAGAGGCAAACTTTTTTCAGGTCTGCTCAACTCTAAGTGCAGGAAAGGGATCAAAGTATCATTTAGAGGAATGACAGTGTAATAGTAACACTTGATATTAGCCTCATGTGCTAGCACTTTAAATGAAAACCAGGAGACAGTAGAATAATTTGTTTGCAGTGAATTCCAACTTGTTAAATAACTTTAAAAAAAACTAATACAATTTACAGTGAACAATAAATTGATATAGGAAACTTGATTGTTATATGATTCTCAGTTGTAAAGATGAGCAACGAATGAAAGTTACAGAAAATTTCTAGTAGCTGGATAACTTCATCTGTCCTCTATTTGATTGCAATAATTGCAGCTTCTGCTTTCTGTATTTTTCACCCAGTTTGCAGTCTCCAAAGGACTGATGTTAGAAGAAGGCATTTCTTCTGGTGGTGTTTTCTTGGTGGTTTGTTTTTGTTCTTAGGGGAAAGAAAATTGTTGATGTGTGGCTTCAGTTTGCAGGTTTTCAATGTTGTGCTAGTCACTTTGGTATAGCAGCATAACAATAGTAGCAATGCCTTCAAATAGAGGAACTTTTTTTTTTTTAAAAAACAAAGTAGTTTGTAGTGGAATCTGGAAGCTTGGATACTCAATTCAGTTACTCATGCTGCTCAGAAGATTCCAGGGGAGGCAGAGATTTTGTTAAATATTCCAGTAGCCAGGGAGTTTCCTGTAAAGGTAATATAGAAAAGAAGTTAGAACTAGAGCTCTTTTTTGATGTGTAAGAGGCTTTCTTTTACACAAAATCACAGAATCGTTAAGGTTAAAAAAGACCTCTAAGATCAAGTCCAACCATCAACCCAGCAGCACCACCATATTCACCACTAAACCATGTCCTCAACTGCCATATCCATACATTTTTGAACACTTCCAGGGATAGTGACTCCACTTCCTTGGGCAGCCTGTTCCAATGCCTGACCACCCTTTCCATGAAGAAATTTTTCCTAATATCTAATCTAAACCTCCCCATGTACAACTTTCCCTTTAAGGCCCTAGTTTGGTCCCATTTTGGGCTATTTCACAGAATCATTTGAGTTGGAAAAGACTTCTGAGATCGAGTTCAGCCTTTGACTGATCACCATCTTGTCAACTAAACCAGAGCACTAAGTGCCACATCCAGTCTTTCTTGAACACCTTCAGGGAGTGTGACTCCCACCTCCCTGGGCAGCCCATTCCAATGTATAACAACCCTTTCTGTGAAGAAATTCCTCCTCATGTCCAACCTGAACCTCCTCTGGCACAGCTTGAGGCTATGTCTTCTTGTCCTGTCACTAGTTACCTGGTAGAAGAGGCCGACCCCTACCTGGCTGCAACCTCCTTTCAGGTAGTTGTAGGGAGCAATACGGTCTCCCATGAGCCTCCCCTTCTCCAGGCTAAACAGCCCCAGCTCCCTCAGCCACTCCTCAGAGGACTTACTCTCTAGACCCTTCACCAGCTTTGTTGCCCTTCTCTGGACTCACTCCAGCACCTCAATGTCTTTCTTGCAGTGAGGGGCCCAGAACTGGACACGGTATTTGAGATGTGGCTTCACCAGTGCTGAGTACAGGGGGGCAAATCACTACCCTAGTCCTGCTGGCTACACTATTCTTGATACAGGCCAGGATGTAATTTGCCTTCTTGGCCATCTGGGCACACTGCTAGTTCATGTTCAGCCAGATGTCAACCCAGGCTGTAGCGCTGCATGGGGTTGTTTTGACCCAAGTGCAGGACCTGGCACTTGGCATTGTTGAACCTCATACTGTTTGTCTTGGCCCATTGATCCAGCATGTCCAGATCCCTCTACAGACCCTTCCTACTGTCCAGCAGATCAACACTCCCACCCAACTCAGTGTCATCTATAAACTTACTGAGGGTGCACTTGATCCTCCCATCCAGATTATAAATGAAGATATTAAACAAGACTGTCCCCAACACTGAGCCTTGGGGAACACCACTAGTGACCAGATACAAACTGGCTGTAGCACCATTCACCACCACTCTCTGTGCCTGGCCATCCAGCCAGTTTTTTACCCATCAGAGTGCACCTGCCCAAGCCATGGGCTGCAGCTTCTCCAGGACAATGGCATGGGAGACAGTATCAAAGGCTTTGCTGAAGTCCAGGTAGACAATATCCACAGCCTTTCCCTCATCCACTAGGAAGGTCACCTGGTCAGAAAAGCAGATCATGTTGGTCAAGCAGGACCTGCCTTTCCTAAACCCATGTTGGCTAGGCCTGATAACTTTTTTTTTCTGCATGTGCTGTGTGATGGAACTCCAGATGATCTGTTGGTCAGGCTGACAGGCCTGTAGTTCCCTGGATTCTCTTGTAGATTGGCATCACATTGGCTAACCTCCAGTCATCTGGGACCTCCATGGTTCACCAGGATTGATGATAAATAATGGAGGGCAGCTTAGTAAGCTTCCACCAGCTCCCTCAGTACCCTCAGGTGAATCCCATCAGGCCCCATAGACTTGTGAGTGTTTAAGTGGCTCAGCAGGTCACTAACTGCTTTCTTCTGGATTGCAGAGGACCTATTCTGCTTCCTGCCCCTGTCTACCAGCTTGGAGGGCTGGGTACCCTGAGGATAACCAGTCTTTGTTATGGACTGAGGCAAAGAAGGTATTAAGTACCTCAGCCTTTTCCTCATTCTTGAGGACAATGTGTCCATCTCATCCTTCCCCCCCACATCCAATAAAGGATGGAGATTTTCCTTGGCCCTCCTTTTGTTGTTAATGCATTTGTAAAAATACTTTTTATTGTCTTTTCTGACAGTAGCCAGATGGAATTCCAGCTGGGCTTTTGCCTTTCTAATTCCCTCTCTGTATGACCTAACAACATCCTTGTACTCTTCCTGAGTTGCCCGCCCCTTCTTCCAAAGGTCATAAACTCACTTTTTCCCCCCCCCCACGAGTTCCTGTGAAAGCTCCCTGTTCAACCAGGCCAGTTTTCTTCCCTGGTAGCTTGCTCTTGCACCTTTGCCATTTCCATCTTAAAGTATGTCCAGCCTTCCTGGACCCCTTTGTTAGTAAGGACGCACTTAAACATGCATGCGTATACATATACGCTCTGCAATGAAAGGCCCTATTTCTAGCTTTCCTTTAAAAGACAGGATGAGCTTTCAAGATGTAGCATGTGGTATGTCACATGTAAACTGAATACCTATGCAACATCAAGGTGTTTCCTATAATCATAGGTATAAGGCTAAGACTGGATAGATTGCTGTATTTTTTTGGATGATGCTCTGATGAAGGATTCTGGAAAGTGCAAGGCATGAAACTAAAGCGATTCTTTTTTAGTAGTTAATGAAGCTGGAGATTATTTCCTCAGCTTCTAACCAAATTCAATTTTAGTTATTCTGTATAGTATTTAACTTTCATTAATGTCCTTGGGCTTTGTATTTCATGCTTCAAATAAATTGCTATCTGAGACTGGCTTCAAATATGCCTGTCATTATCTAGCATTTAAACAATGCCTTTAATCTAAACACATTTGGATTTGAACATCTACTGTGCATTGGACACCTGTACTCAAATAAGTTTATATAGATGTAGATATTTATTTTTTATTCTGTTAGTAGAAAAGCAGAATTGCTGAATAACATAACAGTTGCTTATATAATCTATATTTACTAGACTATTTTAAACAAAGATTAGTTCATATGTACCAGAGATTAATTCATAGGTGTCAGAGCCTTAGATGTCACAACTACTAAAAAGGAGAGCTGAAAGTCTCGCTTTCTAATTTTTCTCTTTATCTTTAAGATGGTTCCACGGGAAGATCTCCAAACAAGAAGCTTACAATTTGCTGATGACAGGTACTTTTATTTCAGATGGAAATACAGTGGTAGGGGAATGAGACAAATTAATCCTTTGAGACTGCAGGAAAACCTGTTTTTTCTTCTGTATGAACATATGAGCATCAAATCTGTGGTTGTTACTACATTGGAAAAAACCTCATGGCTGAGCATTGAGGGATCTTTTTATGTTCTCAAGAAAGGTTAGTTTCAGAATTCTGATTGAAATAGCTAATTTAAAAAAAATTGTAATATACGTAAATATATCTTGGACTTCATTAAAATGCTGAGGAGAAAATACTGTTCACAGAATCACAGAATATTCTGAGTTGGAAGGGACCCATAAGGATCGCTGAGTCCAACTCCTGGCCCTGCACAGAACTATCCCCCAAGAATCACCATGTGCCTGAGAGTGTTGTCCAAACACTTCTTGAACTCTGGAAGGCTTGGTACTGTTATATACTTATGGCAGGATGTATTAAACTTTAGTCTCCTCTTGGAGGAAATAATTTTTATAATGAAAACATCAAAATTTCAGACTCATACTGTCAAATAACATACCTTAAATATGAGAACAAAAATCTTTAGTTTTTTAAAAAATATTGTCAAAACTCATATGCACACCATATGCTCTTGTAAAGAGGGGACAAAAGTTTGGGATAGGTTGTCAGCTACAGCCAAATGATTTGGCATTAACTTTGGCAGTTTAGTACTATTTCATCCTTTTTGGGGGAAGAATGGGGATCACTGTTGGAACTTAGATCAGACTTTATCCTTTAAATGTGCAATTCCTGCTAATTTGTACAAAAAGAGCTTTGATAAGAGCTCATAAGTGACACCAAGTATCAGTTAATAATGCTGTATTATTATATCCTTTCAGTTGGTCAGGTGTGCAGTTTTCTTGTGAGGCCTTCAGATAATACCCCTGGTGATTATTCGCTTTATTTCCGGACCAGTGAAAATATTCAGCGTTTTAAAATATGTCCAACATCAAGCAATCAGTTTATGATGGGAGGCAGATATTATAATAGGTAAGTTTTAATAGTTGTGTGTATTTTACAGTTCTGTAAAGAACTTGTATAACATATTGCTGATAACTTACTGATATGATCATACAGTTTCAGTGTTTCTTAAGGTTATACTATGAGTTTTAACTAACTTGCTTAGTAGTTAGTTGTAACTAAGTACATTCTAAAAGCCTTCAAAAGCTTAGGTGTAACTTGTTTCTTTTGAAGTATTTTTCTCCTTCTGTAAATTATTTTCTTTACCCTATACTCTGGATTATGACATGTAATTAGGAGAATGCTGTGTTGTCTTGGAAACTACTATTTGTAGTAGGGAGTTTTGTGTATATGAAAGGGGAAAATTAAAATGTTAATTTTATTGGAGACATTCAGTAGAGATTTTAAAGTATAAACAATAGAAATGTGTATTGACAACAAAGGGAAAAATTACCTTTTTTGTTGAAAAAAGTCATTAAATTATTCACCTTAAAATATCTAAATATTTTGGTCAGAAGTGCAGATAGTGACAACTCACCTTTCTCTCCTGAGGCCATTGCCTGTCACATGATCAGAAATTTTCTGGACTTGTTCACTTAGAACCAGGACATTCTTCATCCCAATAGAGAATTTCCTCTCAATTCCAGCTTGGCTTCTGAGTGGATAGAGATCCAGCAACTGGTGTGTCTGAGAAAATGTTGAAATCTCCTAACTAAGAAGTTCAGTGGACTTCTTCATATGATTTCAAATGGACAATGGTTTGAGACTAAGCAATTGGAACCTTATTAACCTATATATATATCCCACACACAGACTGCTTGAGTATCTTCTACATTAATCAGTCTGGCTTCCAGACATCCTCATTGAAAATCAAGCTAGCTTCAGTCTCAGCCTTTGAAGGTAAATCCTCTTTTGCCCATTCTCTAGTTACATGGTGTATTAGGAGAATGATAGACTTCAAACACCCTAGGTGATGTCAAATTAATTAGCAAATTAGTGCAAGTCTTATTAGCCTCAAATGACTTTTCAGCATTAGAGAGTGTAGCTCTAGAAACTTACTGCAATAGGTTATTACTTCCCTCTGCTGGATTCACTAGAGAAGATTCTTTCCTTGACATTGGATGAGAAAGAAGAAGAAAAGATTAAGCACCACTAAGTTATGATAATATGCTTTTAGAAGGCTTTTTGAATATTTTTGTACCTAGGTTGCAAAGATCTTCCTCAGTGTGAGAGAACTACTTGGCTTTGAAAGACTTCTAGTTTTAGTTGAATGTTTTGGAGAATTACTAATATACTCTTAGGCTCAAATTCTGTCAAATTCGTATTTACTGACAGTTGATAGACTTCTTGGAAGTTCAAACATGCAGGATAATGATGCAAAATGGAGGTGGTAACTGCCCCAAATTATTTACCATAAGATGTACTGCAGAGGATGATAAATGAGAAGCAGAAAAAAAAAAGAATAGCTTTCTGTGGGCTTCTTAATTCTTGTACAGGTTTATTTGTTATGGACCCTGGAAGAAGGAAATCTTTAAATATGTGAAGACTAAGGTGGATTGTTGTATGAAACAGTCAGAAGTTGCTGAAAAGCATCAAACGGCATTAGATTCAGAACAGATATACAGGAAATATGAGTTTATGCAAGATAATTAAATTATATATGAGCATTTCTTGGGGCAGAGAGAACATCTGTGTTTATTCTTCATTAAAAAAATTAAGAGTTTGTCTTCAAGGTGAAAAACTAGAGGTTGAAGACGTGCTGCTTCTTTAAATGCATGTGTTAAACAGTTTTCATTGATCTTTTTTATAAGCTATTTCTTTAAATGCTCTGAAGGTATCTGCTTAAAATCCAATACTAGTATTAGACTAGAACTTTAAAAAATCATCCTTGATAGTAGTGTTGTTTCTCTTCAATATTCTCTTGCTGCTTTAGTGATTTTAAGTGGAATTAAAAAATGGATACAATAAAGCCAATCTTCTTTTGCAGATTGATTACAATTATAGTAACAAAAATTATAGAACAGTTTTTCCATACAAAAGTAACAGCCTGAAGAATAGTTAAGAAACCAACTCAAAAGTTGACTGTTATTTTATTTTTCAGGTAATATAAATATCCAGACATGGGACTGGAACCAATATAAGCAATGCTATGTATCAGACTATATTCCAAAAGCCAGCTAACGTTATTTTGGGTGATCATGGCAAAAAATTCCTGGGTACATCTTGGGAATCTAGTGTTCTGTGAGGCATAGGAAGACTACTTTTTCTACTAACCTTCTCCATTTGCATGCTCACCCACTATTCTGCAAATAAATTGCTCAAAACTTCTATTGATGAGTGTCGGGGTTTTAATCCCGACTGACGATGAATGAGGGGGGCGACGGTCCCCCACGAGACTCTGCCGGTCCTAGTTACCGCTGGGTTCGACGCAGAGAACAATGGACAGCAGCACGGGCCTTTGGGGTGGACTTCGATGTTTATTCTCAACTCCCAAAAGACCCCTGCACCACGTGTGCAAAGGCTCTTATACTCAGGTAAATGGCTGGAGGTGGATACAGTTTCACAGACCAATAGTGTGGTACATGGATTACACAATAAGCTGTCAGTCAATCACAAAGGTTAACTTGAGTGGACAGAGGGGAAAGGGTCAAATGTCCAATGGGGTGCCCAGGACTGGGTGAACTCCCACCCTCCCAGGGGGCTGGACCTCTTTCCAGCCTGGGTCAGAGTAAACTGGCAATGCAGGTACTTGGGACAGTTTGGGGGGGGAGGTACATGAAAAAGCTCTGATCAATAGAAACAAAACTAATTGTCAAACCACGCACCACAACAGATGAGTATAACTAACAAACCATATTTACACTCATGGAGATTTGCTTTCCTTATTTCTTATATCATCTCTACAAAACAGACAGTCTGTAGTCTTTTAGTTGTCTATTTGAAGGTCTTAATATATAGGAAATTTGAAATATATATTGAATGAATTATTTTGACTAGATATTGAAATAGTATTTTTCCATGGACTTCAATAAAACGTGTAACTTTTTTGATCTTTATGTTTATTCCATGGACAAGATAGGTGACTACTGGGGTACTTAGCACTAATGAGGCCACACCTTGGATACTGTGTTCAGTTCTGTGCCCCTCACTACAAGACACACATTGAGGTGCTGGAATGTGTCCAGAGAAGAGCAACGAAGCTGTGGAGGGGTCTGGAGCAGAAGTCTTATGTGGAGTGGCTAAGGGAATGGAGGTTTAGCCTGGAGAAAAGGAGGATCAGGGGAGACCTTATTGTTCTCTACAACTCCCTGAAAGGTTTTATCAAGGTGAATGTTGGTCTCTTTTCCCAAATAACAAGCAATAGGGCAAGCGGAAATTGCCTCAAGTTGTGCCAGGGGAGGTTTGGATTGGATATCAGGAAAAATTTCTTCACCAAAAGGGTTGTCAAGCATTAGAAGAGGCTTCCCAGGGCAGTGGTGGAGTCACCATCCCTGGAGGGATTTAAAAGCTGTGTAGATGTTGTACTTAGGGACATGGTTTAGTGGTGGACCTGTCAGTGCTGGGTTAATGGTCGGACTTGACTATCTTAGAAGTCTTTTCCAACTTAAATGATTCTATGAATATCTACTTTTTCGTGTAAAAATTGGCAAAGTTGGTTGAGGGGGCAAGGGATGCAATGGTGGGACAGGAGGGGATGTGATTTTACTAACTGCATATGATGAAATCTCAAACAGAAAATATATGCTTACTAGCCTGTGGCCACACCATCCTGAACATACTGTTTCATTTCATCTTAGAAGCTAAGCAGCTTTGGGCCCAGTTAGTACTGGATGGGAGACTGCTTGGGAATACTGAGTCCAGGTGTTGTAGGCTTCTAGAAAAGGGCCATGAAGATGATGGATCAGAGTATCTGTCATTTGAGGAAAAATGGAGAGAGCTGGGATTGTTCAGCTTTGAGAAGGTGGTGGTGGGGAATCTTATCCCTCTGTATAAATACCTGATAGGGAGCAAAGAAGAGAGAGAGAAACTCTTTATAGTGATGGCTAGTGTGATGATGATCAAACACTTGAAGAGAATATCCAAAGAGCTTGTAGAGTCTCTGTCCTTAAAGATACTCAAAACATTGCTGAACAAGGTTCTAAGCAATCTGTTATACCTTCTTTGAGATGAGGACTTGAACTAGGTGATCTTGGAGGTCCCTTGCAACCTCAACTATTCTGTGAATAGCATCCATATTTTACAGTTGGGTTTCTTTTGTTTATTTTTGTTTATGATGTGGTTTTGTTATGGGAGGGTGTGGGGTTTTTTGGTTTTGTTTTTTGTTTTGTGGTAGGTTTTGGAATTTGGGAGTTTTTGGGTGAGTGGGGTTGGTTGGATTTTTTTTGTTTGTTGGTTGCAGTTGGGACCTACAACGATTATCTAGTCGTGGACTGACCTAAAGTTAAAGCATATTACTAAGGGCATTGTCCACAGACAGGCATGGGACATCAACCATCTCTCTGGGAAAAGCCTGTTCCACTGTTAGGCCACAAATGCTTCCTAATGTCAAGTCGGAATCTGCCCTGGCACAACTTTGAAGCATTCCCACATGTCCTGTCACTGGATCCCAGGGAAAAGAGCTCAGCACCTCCCTCTCCACTTCCCCTCCTCAGGAAACTATAGAGCAATGAGGTCACCCCTCAGNTGCCTCTGATTGAGCCTGCTATCAACCAGCCCCCCCAGATCCCTTTCTGCAGGGCTGCTCTCCAGACAGAGTTTACACACTAGTTGAGCTTTGGCCTTCGATGTCTTCTCCCTTCATATGCAAACAAGGGCTCTGTAATTTTTCTGTGAAGCCTGACCTCAGTTCCAGAGATCATAAATTTTTTTTCCCTCTGAGCTTGACAAGGAGTTACCTCTTCAGCCAAGCTGGTCTTCTGTCCCGTTTGCTTGACTTGTGACACACTGGAATTGCCTATTCCTGTGCTTTTAAAAGGTGGTTCTTAAAGACTGACTAGTACTCATGGACCCCTAAGCCCTCAAAAGCAGATTCCCAGGGGACACTGGTAAGTAGCTCCCTGAATAGCCTAAAGTTTTCTCTCTCGAAGTCCAGGGTAGCTATCCTTTTTTCTCATTACACTGTAAACTCAACCATTTCATGATCACTGTGGCCGTGACAGCCACCTACCATCATGTCTCCCATGAGTCCTTCTCTATTTGCAAACAATAAGTCTAGGATGACACCTTTCCCAGTTGGCTCACTGAGTACCTGTGACAAGAGGTTATCTCCTACAAACTTTAGGAATTTCCTTGAGTTAATTGTCACAGCAATATGATATTCCCAGTTGATGTCAGGGAAGTAGAAAACTCCCAGAAGGATAAGGGCTACTGATCCAGAGATTTCTCCTAATCGCCTATAGAATAACTCATCAGTGCTATCATCCTGGCTGGGAGATTGATAGTAGACACCTACTCTGACAGCTGCTTTGTTTTCCATGCCCCAAATCCTCACCCAGAGTCTCTCAGCCACATTATTGTTAACTGTAAGGACTGTATAGTCACATCTCTCCCTTACATACAGTGTAACTACTCCACCTTGCCTGCCCTGCCTATCCCTCGTGAACAGCCTGTAGCCCATCATCCCAGCACTCTAACTGTGGAACTCGTTCCACCAATTCTCACAAATACCAATGATATTGTCACTCTGGGAACTGACCAACACTTCCAGTTCATCGTATTTGTTTCTCATACTGCATGTGTTGGTGTATAAGCATTTTAGATGTGTTTCTAAGCTGTCAGTGCTCCCTGGAACACCATAAATGTTCCCATTAGCATTGCCACCCTCAGGTGATGCCATGACAACACTTGGCTTACCTTCAGCTCTTCTGTTGGTATCCCCTTGCTACACTGATTGTAGTTTAAAGCCCTCTCAATCAGTCCTGTGAGTTTATGAACAAGGAAGCATTTCCCCTGTCAGGACAGATGGATCATGTCAGGTCCCAGCATACCTTGTGTCTCAGACTTTTCATGGTTATAAAAAGCAGTTTTCTGGTAGAGGCACCAGTCCTGGGGCTAGATATTGATGTCTTGAGTTCACCTCTTTCTTCTAAAGCCTCTCCCCCTTACTGGGAAGATTGAGGAAAATGCTACCTGTGCTTGCTTTTGGAGTATAGGCAGAAATGTAGTATTGCTTATACAGGTTGTGGAACTTCCAGTCCCATGTCTAGATATGCAAACTACCTGGGAAGTAAAACGATATTTGAATGTAAGGTAGCACTTTTTAATGTTTCACTTCTGATTTTAGAAGGTGGAGTAGGATAGGCATACCTATCCTACCACATATCTCATGCCACTTTGTCCTCATTCTGTTTTCTTTCTGAAATCTCACCTTCCTAAGAGAGAGTTTTCCAAAAACTTGAAAAATTTAGAAGAGATGCAGCAGCACAGGGTGATATATCTGTTGATTCCATGTCATAATAAGAAATATTGACCCAACAGTTATACGTTGAACAAGCTTTCAAACTGTCTTTAAATTGAGAGATAAGGCAATTTTCAGACTAGATGATGATTGGAGTTGTTGGAACACTTTTTTATTTTAACTTATAGTTTAATCCATGTTTTGATAGGATGAACAATATGGGCGTAACATGTTAATTCTTTTTCCTTATAATTTAATGATGAAATGTTCTGTTTTCTGTATTCTTCACTATTTGACATGTCAGTGATTCCAAAATCGGCCAGATAGAAACTTTCTAACACAGTTTTGAGTTTTAGAAAGCAGGCATTCTTTATTGCAGTATGCTGGTCACTCGGAGGATCCTTCCTCTAATCGAGTGCCCTGAGCATCAGAACAGTGTTTTCATCATGCACACTGATTACATATTCATTAGATATCCCTGCTTACTTGGCTTTATTTTACATAGTCACACCCCTTATCAGAAGTCTTTATATGCTTCTTCGGTAGTCTTCAATATCCAGTGTCCTTTTTAGGTGGCTGTTCCTTGAGCCCTGCTTTGGAGTAAGCGCAATATTGTTGTTTTGCATAACTTCTGCTTTGTCAGCTTTGCAGAGCTGAGCTGGCATCCTGCTTGCATTTTGCATGACTTCTGTTTGCCTAAGTTACATCCTTTATCTATTTCTCCAAGGCTGTGCTGTTCTGTTCTACTGTCCTTATCAGAGTAAAATGCTGTTCTGTTCTAATGTCCTTATCATCAGCCATTGGAATAACTCTTAATTCACCCATTAAGTATTAAAAGACTGATACTACTCATTATGATGAGATACTTTTAAAATTATCCAAGTAGCTAGGATCTGGGCAGCCTAATAAACTATGCTAAACATTTTACAATTACTAATGTAACTGTAGTGTAGTACTGAGACTCATTTATTTCTCCATATTGAACCAAGTTTACCCATTCATTTTTTTAAATTCATGCTTATTTATACATTCCTTGATGTATTTTGTGTAAGTAGTATTTTGTTGCTGTCAGATGCTGAAAAATTTTATAAATCCTTTTTTCCTGTAACCTTGATTATTTCTATGGTCTGTTCCATCTCATGCTTTGTATTTTACGTTAGATTACTTGGATGACTTGCAAATTCATTCTCAAGTGTATTTGATTATGTGTAGTATCTTTCTGTTTGTAATGTTTGGTTTGTTCAGTCATTTAGACTGCTTCAGTGGTAAGACAATAGATAATGGCCATCTGATTTGAGTGTGGGGGGGAGAAGAGGGCTAAAGAAATTGTGTAAAACTGCTTTATTATTGATTGCCCTCATGTTGGCAATAGCTGTTCAACATGCAAAATACAGTGAGTGATTCTTTTATGCAGTGTAGCAAAGCTTAAATTTTCATGGTGAAAATGGCATATGCATGTTACATATCAATAAAAATTTAAATTTATTTGGATTTTAGTAATAATGAGAAATTCAAGTCATTACAAACTTGAAAAAATAACTAATCTTCCTGTAAACATTTTTAGCTTAATGTGTATACACTAGTTCATAGCTTTAGAAGAATGAAATTGAGAAAAAGCAAATAGATTTCTTTCTATTGTTTTAGTTACATGTATTTTATGATTATTTTTATGATCATTTTTATAGTATCCTATATTTTTCCTTTAAATAAAATTTTATCCAGTTGTAATAGGCCAAAGATCTATCATGTGTGCCTTTTTGATTACATTTGCACACACAGCTAACAGTGTATATGAAATAAGAAAACACATAATGTATGTTTTTGTTCTCTTCTGAATTACCTCTTTATCTTCAGGTTTATATTTCATATATGAATGTTTCATCTGTGTTGATGTTAACTTCTCTTTATTACAATGTAACTTTCAATAACTGCAAAAATAAGAGCAATTCAAAGATATGCTGAATTTTAGATTGTGTCTGTCACTACGTCTTTCCTGATCCTTCAAAATAGAATTTAAACCTGACTTTGGTAATTAAAATGTAAGCTTACCCATGGAGACATGTTACTGACTGGGCATTTAATTTAACATGATGGTTCAGTGATTTAAAGTACAATCTACATAATCTGTGTTACAAAATGTTTTTATTTCCCATTCTTGTCTTCCTAGAGAGAACTTAATTTCCACAGTTTGAAATATTTTCCATTCCCCTTCCCTAGTTACTCTAGGACTTTGAAAATTATTACCAAAAAAATAGCAATTTTCAGCCTGTCTGGAGAGCTGAGAAATGCACGTTTTACTTGAATGTGGAAAAGGTAGTGTACTCATTTGGCATTGTGGTGGGTTGACCTTGTCTGGTTACCATGTGCCCACCAAGACCCCTTCTCACCCCCCAGCCCCTTCAGTGGGACTGGGAGAAAAATAAGGTGAAAAACTTGTGGGTCAAGAAAAAGGCAGTTAAACAAAGAAAAGTAAAGGCTGCACAGGGAAGCAAAGAAAAAACAAGATTTTTTTTCTCTTCTTCCCATGAGCAAGTGATGTTCAGATACTTGCTGAGCAGTAGGGCCTCAGTATGCAGAGTGGTTGCTTTGGAAGACAAACGCCTTAATAATGAATCACCTCCCCTACTCTTAACTTTTATTGCTGAGCATGTCATAC
>VYXF01002757.1:14827-31864 GCA_013397295.1 Polioptila caerulea | reverse complement strand
ATACAGTATGGGATATCCCTTTGGTCAGGTTGGGTCAGCTCTCCTGGTTAAGTCTCCTCCCAAGCTCTTGTCCACCCTCCAGCCTACTGGCATTTGACAAATGGAGTTGGAGATATACAGCCTTGATGCTGTGGGAGCACTGATCAGCAGTAGCCAAAACTGGTTGTTTATCAATACCTTTCTAGCTAAAAATACAGAGCACAGCACTGTGAGGACTGCTGTGGGGAAAGTTAACTCCATCCCAGACATACTCAATACATGCATTTTCAGCAACTGATTGAAAATATTCTGTGAAGTTTAGAATAAATAAATACAGTTCTGTGAATTTTCTGGAATTCAATGTATTAGTAGATTGTCATTGCTGCAAATGAGATTATGATGTTTAACACTTGATTTTTATTATAAATTTGTGAGGAAATGTAGTGTGATTGCATGTCTCATACAGAGGAAAAACTAATTGATTTAACATTTTAAATATTATTTTTCTTATTTGAACAGTATTGCAGAGATCATTGAACATTATAGAAAAGAACAGATTGTTGAAGGCTATTACCTTAAAGATCCTGTTCCAATGCAGGTAAAACTTCATGTCTGAGCACTTGTTATTGAAGGTGTTGACTTAATCCTCAAATATTTATAATATAGCAACTGAATTACTGCAGAGATATTCATTGTAGTTAAACAGCATCATCCCCTCCTGAATTTTTGAGTTTGTGTTTCTTTCATTTTAGTTTCATATGCATTTGTTTATCTATTGGCTTGTAGTAAGCAGAAGTTATGATAAGCTTTGTCTGTGCTCTGGGATGTAAATGCTCCATCTTGTGCCCCTAACTCTGGTCCCTGAACTAGACTGCTCTCTATTCTTCTGTGTCTAGTACCTTTCTTCCCTCAGAGAAAATCTATATGAACAGAAAAGCTTCACAGATGATCAAGGGGCCAGGATTACAGGGTGTGTTCAAGAACATTGATGCCCTGTAGCATAAATTCATCCTAAGAGACCACTGATAATAAACAAACTATATTGTCTAGTTTTTCATAAAGTTATAACTATTTCAAAAGTATATTTTTATCCTTTCTCCCTATCCTTCAATTTTCCTGTTTTGATGGTTAGAAATTTGGTTTTAATTTCTAACCTAAATAGTTACTCCTTTGTTAGATCTATTATATTAATTCAAGGGCATTTCCTGTATTATTTTTTAGTCAGCTCACTAAGATGAGCATAGCAAAATCTGGTTTTTGTCTCTTCATAAAATTCTTGTAGTTGCCCTACTACCACCGATTCCAGTGTGAGTTTGTGTTTCTTGAATGTAATGGACCAGAACAGCTCAGAATATGATGTCATTAGTAATTCCTTTTTTCTGTGAGAGTGCTTACCAGATTGCAGAAGGTTATCCGTGTCATATCCTAGAACGTTATCTGTGTCATTACTGTACCCACATTGTATTATATTGATTACTATTGGTAATTATCAACAAGAACAAATTTTATCTTGTATTATTAGACTTATATCTTATTATTCTGATTGTTTGGTTGTGGGTTTTTTGCTGATTGATTTGTCATCAATGCTTCCGAGTTTTCTGCTACTATTAGGTAACTCATGCTCTTCAGTGTGTTTGAGACAAATGTAAGGAAACTTGAATTCAGAGACTGATCCTTGAAAAGCTTCACCTAATAACTTTCCTTATTCTCCATCATTCTTTTTGGATTATGATGATCATCTTTTGGCACTTTGTCTGTCCAATTATGGTCCCTGTATAAATAACTTTCTCTGTGTTGACTTAATTTTCCATGTGAGACTGCATCAAATTATTTTAAGTTATTAAGATATATCTGTGACTTTCCTTTGTTAAAAAAATATATATTCGTGGTGTAATTACCACATAGTCATGCTCTGTTTCTGAAGAAAAAAAAAAATCAAAAGTCTTGCATGCTGTTGCTTCAATCTAATAGACTTCCTGATTCTAATTTTGAAATTTACTTTAAAACATTTTTCACTAGATGTGTTGTTTTGTATGTTATTTCTGTCATAGATATGTTACGGAGATTATATTGAGTTAGCAAAAACTTGGATATTGCTTCTATTGTCAGCCCTGTAATTCCTATTACTAAAATGTTTTTCATCTTGGCTTGTCATGTTGTTTAAAACCATGATTCTTATGGAATAGAGAAAAGTTAAGTATTTAGTATGGAACTAGTGCATATCACTTCATCTTGATACTGTTCTCACTGCTTGATAGTCTTGTTTTTCATGTTTTCTTATGGCTAAAGAACATTTGCTGATCAGCTGACTTGGTAAGGTCAAACTTGGCTTGGCTTTTGGCCATTCTAGCTGGGTAACTACATTTCCAGATCTTCGTTTTTTATGTTAAATTATCCTTTTTTGATGTCCTGTTTCTGCTTTCTCCTATTGCTTTTTGTTAGAATGATAGTCATTTAGGGTATGAGTGCTCATAAGATAAGTGAGGAACTGTGCATTAGCTATGTGTTAATAATTCAGTTTTTATTGTGATCTATACCATGCTTGTTGGTTCAGAGTTTATCCTTAATTACTCAGTCTCAAAATCTGTGGTAGAAGACAGTTAGAAGCTAAATAACTTTTAAGGATTTGTGTAAATTTTGCATAAATCACTGAAAGCTATTTAGTATTAAAAAACATAAATACAGATGTTACTTTTTGAAAATTGGTCTGTATTTAAACCTTGTTTCTCTCCTCATATTATAATTGTGGCCTAATGTGGGGTTTTCTGCTTCTGCAGAAATGTCCCCAAGGTGTTAAAAGTCCTTTTCCTTGCCCGAGATGAAAAAAAAGACGTAAAATCTTCGGTCTTCAGTTTTTTAAAAATTGTTTATTTTACCTTATCTAAAACATTGTTCTCTCTGTCCTGCCAAGGTCTTCGCAGCACGACAGTCCGAGGCGATCCCCTGCCCGAGAGGCGGTGGTTATCTTTTATACTAAAAACTACGTATACCTTATTTACAACTATTTTCCAATACCTATCACCTATTTTAGACAGTGTGTATTCTCTCTAAACCAATCACCAAGTGCCACCATCACAGCAGAATCATGGAGGAGAGGAAGAAGCCTAAAAACCATGTGGTCCCTCCATCTTGGCTTCACCCACCCCCATGTACTAAACCCCAAAATCTACTTCTTCACCCTGTGACAATCTTATTATTACTCTATTTAAATTTGTGAGACTTGTAGTTTTTCTTTCAAAGCTGGTAGATGTTCCCAAGGACTAAAATCCAAACCGCAGGTGTCTTGGGCTTGGTGCCAGGGCTTCCGAGCCCTCTGGGCCCCCTGCACAGGTCTCTGAGCTCCCCAGGGCAGTCAAGGACAAGCCCTGAGTTCCCACAGCCTAATCATTCCACAAGAAATAGTTATATTACATTACCGCCAAATGTATTATATTAAATTATATTGGTTTGTTAGGATACATGAGAGAATAAAGAATTGGTAGCATTCAATAAAAGTTTGGTTGCAGCTGCATGGTATGCAATTGTTTCACAGTGATTTCCTAGCTTAAAAAAATGTTGATTTCTTCCTTGTTTACCAGCATCAAGAACAAGTGTTTAATGATACAGTCGATGGAAAAGAAATCTACAATACAATTCGTCGGAAAACAAAGGATGCTTTTTATAAAAATATTGTGAAAAAAGGATATCTTCTGAAAAAAAGTGAGTTCTGTTTGATTTTATAAAATGCATTTTTTTTTCTAAAAAATGCAAATATGTATACAAATTTTTTGTAGTAGTGGTACTAGTGGAGGCAAAATTGAAGTGAGCAAAAGGTTTATGAAGGGCTGTGGTGGATCTATGATGAACAAGTTGAAAACGAGGGCTGAATGTTTTTCCAAAATGTACTATGGTTTATTTATTAAGTAGTTCAGAACCTTATCAGTTTTATTCAGTGGATGTTAAACAATGAGTGATTTATTTTTGTTTTAGTCAGTGGCTAAATCCACATTTTACTGGTACATCTAATTTGTCTTCCAACAAAGCTCAACATATAAATCTCTGGGTGTTAACATTTTTTTTAATGGTCATTTTTTGAATATGTATATGTTTGAGGCGTGGTTCTGATCCAGATTTTTATATACTGTATTCCCATTTCTGGTTTTTAGTCATTTTGATTTAAGATATTGTGATGCAATTTGTTATGCTGATCAGTTGGTAAGAGTTTAGGAATAATTTTCTCATGTAAAGAGAACTCTGTTTCTTGCTTAAAATAGCCATAATTAATTAGATTGCTTATAGCATCATATATTATTTGCAAACTGTATAGATGTAGTCTTCTCACTGATATGAACAGAACTCACACACTTGTTTAATCCTGTTGAGATTAATGAAAATGTTTAGTGAACCATCTAAAATTGTACTTTAATCTGTGAAGAGGGTCTAGTTTTAGCTACATGCTGAAAAAATTGTCTATGTATACTGATATTATTGCTTAAACATATTAACTGTATGTTGTTCTTCTGTTTGTATTTTGACAGAAACCTTACTGCTCTCTTTTTTCTTCATTTACAGAATTTACATTTTCTTTAAAACAATATTGTACTTTCCTTACAGGTAAAGGAAAGAGATGGAAAAACTTGTACTTTATATTGGAGGGAAATGATTCCCAGCTTATTTATTTTGAAAGTGAAAAACGAGCCACAAAACCCAAAGGATTAATAGACCTTAGTGTGTGTTCAGTCTATGGAGTACACGACAGTTTATTTGGCAGGTAGGGCACTGGCTATTAATTCTTGTACATACAGCAGGACAGATAACTACTAGTTTGAGGCATATACAAGATACAAACAATTTGTCACTAATGAGCAAGTTGGCCTGGCACAATAAATTTGGGTTTTGACACCTGAGCCCTGGTTCCTCTCCACATGTGGGGTTTTTTTTGGTTGGTTGTTGTTTTGGGGGATTTTTTTAGCTTTTGCTGATTGTGAAATGCAAGTATTGTGACTCTTGTTTCATATTGCATTTTATTCCATAGTTGGTGTAGATTGCAAGAGCATATGTAAACAAATTTAACTGATTAATGGAAACTTAAGCCATGGCAACTTGATTGCTAGTAACTGTTCATAAACAGATTCTAGTAAGAAATTTTGGAATTTAAGATTTTCTCATGTAATATGATGTGATAATGACTTGGCCTTTTGCACCGTCATTTTTCAATATTGTATGTGAATTGTTCTACATGTATTAAAAAGATTGTGAAGCACCTGTATTGAGTGTTGTAATCCGATTGAACCAAGAATTGATAAGATCAAGAATTTTATCAGTTCCAAAATATCTACATTCTTTTGTTGATATGTATTAGAAAGCTAAATTAGGTAGATAATGTGTCAGTGCTATTTAGGAATCAATAAGAATCAGATTAGACCAACCAATGTTAGAGGAACAAGTTAGTTCATATAAGCAAATATTTTTTAAAATTATTTTTGCAAGGGAGCATTTTCACAGTTTCATTTACTGTACTAAATATGTCAACTGCAAGTGATTTGATTATTGGCAAAGACATTGAGAATCAAACCACTTCCTGATATCATTGGTAACTAAGATGAAGGAGATCACACTTTTTTCATTGTTAATTATAAAAAAATATGAAGTCTTGTGCAATATAGAAGAAAAAGATGCATTTACTCCTGAAAATGTTTTTTTTTTTCATAACAGATAGAAAAACACAATAAACAGCAGCTCTGGTTATTCCATTCATCTTAATATTTATTAAGAGTATTTAATCAACTTAAAATCTTTTCACATAGATAATGTGAAGATAGATGTTTAAAATTAGTGGCATTTCTTAAGCTGCAAAGATCTGGTGTTCTTGTAGCATCTGATTTTTATACATTTTGCAATCATTTTGAGAGATCTGCACAACTATTGCAATGAGGAGCCATAGATATGAGGGTACCATTTAAAAAAATACTGAAATATTCCTCATGAAAGTTGGAAATTATACACAAAACTTTGGTGTAGACTGTAAACAAGGAGTGTTTTGGTTAATGGTGACTGTTGAGCAGCTTCTAAGAAACGCTGTACTATGGGTTAAAATATATTTGGATAATAAGTAACACTGAAAGTGTGGGTAGAAGGAGATTCATGGTTGCAACTGCTTGGGAAAGCTGTTGATGAAGAACTGTAGTTGAGACAAAATTTCTCTTATTTTTACCACCTACTTTCCCCTTTTTTAGAAGTACAGTGAGAGTTGTAGCTTTGCATGTCTTAAATAGCCCCTGACCCAGCTACTTTTTGCCCCCCTCCTCAATCCTCCTGTGTGCATGGCCAGAAAATGCCATGCCAGTATTTACCTAAACAATGGATGAGGAGAAGGGAAGACTGAAATATCATATGCAAGTGAAGTAAGATCCTTCATGTAACTCTGGTTGGGAGAGCCAAAGTACCTTGAAGGTAATGTGGAAGACTAAGTGTGCTTGTAGTGTGCAACTTTTAATGTAACAGTACAAAATATTTTTTATATTTCTTGACAAATGAGTGTACATACATAAAATGGAGAAGATGTTATACTCACATTTAAAGCTTTAAAAGTTTCTATGACACATATTTGATCATGATCCAGTACACATTTTATTGGTTGTGAGAGCTGTGTAACACATTCAGATAAAGAATTCCTGATGTTAATATAGTTTCCTGAACTCCTAAAACAACAAATCCATAAGGCATGATTAAGTGCTTGGGATGTAATGCTGAACCTGTGCATCATTTAAAATGCTTGTGAATAGTCCTCATAAAAGACTTGTTAATGCTATAAGATGCATTTTGCCTCAAGTGTAAGTCAGTGTACATGTATATTCAATACAAATTGTTCCAAGTTTCTTAAATATTCTGAAACAAACTAGTTGAACTACATTGCAGTTTTCTTGAAATTGCATCATTCATTCCAACCAAAATGCACTTTTGAAGCATGTAGAGACATTTCTTGTTGGGGTTTTTTTTCCAACATTTTTGTTTTGTTTGATTTTAAGGCCAAACTGTTTTCAGATAGTAGTTCAGCACTTTAGTGAAGAGCATTACATCTTTTACTTTGCAGGAGAAACTCAAGAACAAGTGCAGGTGAGAGCTTTTGTTGGTAAATATAATTTTAAAAGCAATTTTTTGTTTTGTAGTGTTTATTGATATTATCCTTCTCTAATAGGAAGCAAGTGTACAATATATGGTGGCTATGTCTACATTAGCAAATATTACCATGCAATAATAGCAGATCTAAGTTGGTAATGATAATCCAGCACCTACATTATCTATGCTTTAGGGATTCTACTTTGGAAAAGTTCTAGTCTGGTCCCATGGACTGAACTTGCATTAGTTTCCATTAGATACTTCTGGAGAATATATTTTGGAGCAGTTCAGTGCAAAAAAAAAAAGTTTGCTTTCCAGTACTCTTCCAACTAATGAACCAGAGCATGGCAAGTGGGAGTTTTGCTTCAAGAGCACATTCCTGAGAGCAACTAAAATGCTAATGCAGGTATGCCCACCAATCAAAATCTGTCGAGCCATTTACAGTTATTTGTCCTGTCTTAGGCCCTGATCTTGCACAAAATAAAGGGTTTTTTGTGTTTTACATTGGTATAATTTAGTTATTAGCTCTCTAACAGTTAATGTTTGCTGATTAAGAAATGTAGGAATGGAGTTTAATTCTCTAAAAATCACTCACTAATAGGAGAGCATATGGAAGATGTGACTATGTTCTTATTCATCAAGTTGTTTTGGTATTCCAGAGCTCTGAAACAGACATTGTGTGTCAGAAGTCAAGCTATGCATTTGATTTTATTTAAGAATATGTAGTAGGCAGAATATCCTGTCAGGACATTCAGAATATCCTGTCCTGTTTTCTGAACATTTGGTATAATCTGCTTTTGGTTTCGATTTGCTTAACATTCAAGATGTTCACTGCATTTATACAGAATACTGGGATTTCTTTTATAAAATGATTCTGGTTCAGGTAAGTCAGATGTTTTACTGATGCTTCTGTTCTCAGAAGTTACAGCTGTCTGTACTTTGTAACACTTCACAGAAGAATAGTTTTGTTGTCATACTAAGGAAAATTTGATGGTTTTCATATAATGTGGTAAATATCAAAGCAGCTGTCCAATGGATTGCATGTTGTCTGAGGTTTGTACAAACCATTAAGTGAATGTCATGTAATGTAGTGTTAGCCTCATATACATGACATATGTTAGCCTCATGACATAGCTAGTGTCATTGTGCATACTATGGTGCACTGTTCATACTTGCTGCTGTAAACTGTGACATTTAAGGGGATAGATTTTCCTGTTAAAAAGGAGAATAAAAATGACTGTATCTAGGAAATATTTAGATTAATTTAGAGTGTTTAGTAAGTTCTATGGTCTTTGCTTTTTCTTATTTAAATAAGAAAGCAAGCTGATAAAAATTTGATGCATAGTTGACAGTTCCTCATTTTGTGGAAGGTTTTGAAAGCTTAAACTTTGCTCCCAAAGTGGTTTACTTCAGAATAGCTGCAATATTGAATGTACCTGTATTTTAAATTATTAAATTGCAATTTGAGAGTAGCTAGCAGATCTTTGACCTACACCTTTATGAATGTTAGTTAAAGTCTAAATCTTGTGCTTCATGAGAACTTAAAAAATTTGATGGTGTAGGATGTGAAAACATGAGAAATGAGGCTATAGCATATCTTCCACCTTCCCAAGTATCTACTCTGCTTTATGTATTTGTGAGCAGAGAGAATGGGGGTGAAGATTATACTTTTCGGTGTTTTTCTGTTAATGCTGCTTTGTTTTTTGTTTGAAGCACATAGAGTAAATACAACTGCATATAAAAATAGAGGAGAGAATGATCAGAACAGTTTGACTTATCTGTTATTTTCTCAGAAACAATCAAGTCTTGCTTCATTTTATATACCATTTTTATTTAATTAAATATGACTAATCTGGAAAATTGATAAAAGTCACACTATATATCCATTAGTAATGCTTGATATTTCTAAAAGGAGAAACTCAAATTTGCAAATGTCTTTTTAGATTTACTGAGAAAAATATGAATTTTGCTTTTCTATTCAAAGTTTCATACTCTGAGTTGTATACAAGTTGGTTATTTTTAAGCTAAAGAAACAACTTCAGATACTTTTTGATATGTCAGTTCTATTGCAAGAAGCTGTATCTGACTTTTTGTTACACTTTATCTTTAAGGACTGGATGAAGGCTCTGCAGATGTTTTGCAGTTTAAGGAAAAACAGTCCAGGGACATCAAATAAACGTCTACGTCAGGTGAAGCTATATAAATAGAGAGGAGGGGGGGAAGAGGGGGAGAGATTGCCTCCTTGTTGCAAAATAATGATATATGTCAGAACTTTCCTTTCAACAATAGTAAATCTTGCATGTGCTTTCTTTTCCTTGGAGTTATACAGTACCTTTGTTAAACTAATGGGAATGACTTCCACTCTATTATGGTATCTATATACACAAAGAAGAAAATGGTGTTTAGGCAATTGGCAGATGTTTTGTTAGGTATTAATTTCTGATCACATTTAAGTAAAAGTGTCAACAATTCAGCATTTGTATTGTCTTAACTCTTACAGTTCACCAGATTTGACAGACTTATATCACATTTAACCTAAATAATAGTATAACTAATATATTCATTTTTCAGTGACAAATACATGCTTAACTGTGATTGTGGTATATATTCTTTTGGTTTCTTGAGAGTACTGTGGTGTCCAGAATTTCTTTCAGAGGTAGAGGACAGATAATCATAAATAACTACATAAGTGATGATTGAAGAATAATGGGAATCAAGAATCCCTGGTATCTTTGAACGCTATGAATGTTGGAAGTAGCTATTTTACCAGTCTATAGGAAAAGGAATACGTTTTATGGGTGAGGCTTTTTAGGAAGTGCAGAATTATTCTGTGGTCAACATTAAAGATGACTGAATACTTCTGAAGAAGTAAACTAAATTCAGTCAATTGATATATAAATGGCAGAAGAAATTTTGAGCCAAAAAAGTGAAACACCTACAAAGTGATCATCTGAAATAATTTTGTACTTGCAAACACAAAGCAAATGTTAGGCTACATGAAGGAATAGTATAGATGATAGGTACTATTTAATAATTATGGTATTCTCATTTAGGATACAGTTAGTTTTCATCATCTTATATCAAATGTATAAAGAAAATGAGAAAACTATAGGCTGGAATGAGTAAAAGAATTTCCAGGTAAATAAGTGTGGGAAATATTGAACTATTTAGAGAGGTGAAAACTATAAAAAGCATGAATGATCAAGGTAAATGAAGTGTATAAAGATCCAAAATCATACTTCCATGACTGCCTTACAGAAGTTATATCAGTTTCAGAGTTTCTCAAACTGTCCTTTGAAATTTCTGGTACTGAATATTTGCATTTAAATTAAATTTTGACCCGATCAAGTATGATATTTCCTGTATTTCACTAAATTGACTTCAGTTGATATCTGTAGATATTTGATTAAGCTATGAATTGCATGTAATTCAGAAGTTTGTAAAATAGTAGACTGTTTAAAATGTATTTAATGTAAATGAGTTCAGTGTGTTTACTTCTCAGTTTTCGGAAATTGAGTTTCCAAGTGCTCTTATTTTGAGAATCTATGGTACAGACTAATATCTTCCTTATAACAGGGAGAAAACAGTGTAGTATGTTAAACAAAAGAATTTTATGTAATCTACTGGGTTTTAGAATAGAATAGAATATTTCAGTTGAAAGGGACCTACAATAATCACCTAGTCCAACATCCTGATCAGTTCAGGGCTGACCAAAAGTTAAAGCATAGTATTAAGTAAGGGCATCATCCAAGTACCTCTTAAGCACTGATGGGTTTGGGACATCAACCACCTCTGGGGAAAGCCTGTTCCACTGTTTGACCACACTCTGGGTAAAGAAATGCTTCCTAATGTCATCTAAAGCTCCCTTGATGCAGCTTTGAAGCATTCCCACATGTCCTGTCACTGGATCCCAGGGAAAAGAGCTCAGCACCTCCCTCTCCACTTCCCCTCCTCAGGAAACTATAGAGCAATGAGGTCACCCCTCAGCCTCCTTTTCTCCAAACTAAACAAACCCAGTGTCCTCAACCACTCCTCATAGGACATTCATTCCAGCCCTTTCACCAGCTTTGTTGCCCTTCTCTAGACCCATTCAAGGACCTTCACATCCTTCTTAAATGGTGGGGCCCAGAACTGCACACAGTACTTAAGGTGAGGCTGCTCCAGTGCTAAATACAGAGAGATAGTCGCCTCTTTTAACTGGCTGGTTATGCTGTGTTTGATGCACCCCAGGATGTGGTTTGCCTAATTGGCTGCCATGGATCACTGCTGACTTCAATTGAGCCTAATCTGTTAGGAAAGCACAAAATGCAGCATTGTGTTTGCATTTGTCCATGGTTCTTATTTAAGATACAAGTCTTTAGCTTCAGCACAATTTTCTATGGGTAGAAAAGTTAGTAATTGCAAATCTTATAGTGATGGTTTTAAAATAAAAAATGAGGTAAAGCTATGGTACTGGAGGTTTATTTTCAAGTTGTTGCTCTTACTTTGTCCCTGGTGCCTCTTAAAATCTTCTTTCATTATTCCTCTTCCCTGCTCTTTCTATTAGGAAATGAAATTTTGTATTTAATATTTATTCCTTGACATTAAGCCTCCACATGGGGGGGGGGAAAGGGGAGAATTCCATTCTTTCTTAAATAAATAAATAAACTTTGTGTATTTTCTTTAGGTCAGCAGTCTTATCTTGCATGTAGAAGAAGCTCATACGCTCCCAGTAAAGCATTTTACAAATCCATATTGTAACATCTACCTAAACAGTGTCCAGGTAGCAAAAACACACATCAGGGAAGGACAGAACCCTGTGTGGTCTGAAGAATTTGTCTTTGAGTAAGTCTTAATCTTATTGAATTACTGAATTTCACTTGAAAGTTGCATTGCATTTAAGATTCTTTGCACTGTACTTTTTTGTATCTGCTTTTTAAAAATACTGTATGCATGGCTATATAGGATCCACAAATGCATGGATAGAACTTTATGTAGGAATCTAAGTATCTTTGTTAATATGATTGGCTGGTCATGATAACTCAGGATTGAAATAACTTTAGAATAAATTTAAATGTTGGCCAAATATAGTATTAATTGGGGCTTTTTGTCTTTTTCCCCAGTGATCTTTCATCTGATATTAATAGATTTGAGATAAGTCTTAGTAACAAAACAAAGAAAAGTAAAGATCCAGATATATGTAAGTATTTTTATGTAAAGGATGCATATATACTTTAACAATGGATAGAATTTGCATTGCGCTTTTCAAACATTGCCACAAGAGAATTAAGTATATTCTGTGACTATCATACAGCTGTATTGGTATGTTTTAGATGTCTGTTACTGATTTTACATTAATGTTTTTACAGTAAAAACCTGCATGTTTTTAGTAGTAAAATGCACAGTAATCCAATACTATATATCTAATGGCTTTTCTAGCTCTATTCCAGTATACCTATTGTGTTATACTGTGACCAGGTTTACAAAAAAAAGGAGAAGCTGTTAGAATTAATCTCCTTCATAAAATGTTAAGTTTCATTAAGTTAATTTCTTTAATTTTTTTTAAGATCAGCTGTGTGGAATTACTTTTGTCCTTCTCAGGGATTTTTGTTGCTTCCAGTGAGAAAGAGGGAGAAACAGTAGTACTTTCTTCACTTGAAAAGAAATTTTTAAAAACTCCAATTTGACAGTCTGTAGAACAAAATTTGCCTCAGTCCTTGTAGCATCTTCTTCTTCCTCCCATTCTATCTCATCGGTATTCCCAAGATTGTACTTTCCTCCTGTTATTTACACAGCTTCTTCAACTGTTTTGTTTCTATTTTTGTATTCCAGAAAACTACTAACAAGACTTATCAGCTTTCAAAAAACAAAACTAAACAAAAAACCCCAAACTCAACCCACCAAAATGAACCCTCCCCAAAAAAACCTCACACTTGAATTCTGAGCCACACAATGTGATTTTTTGGCTTTCACAGTATTTTGGTTCCCACCATAATTGTCTTGTTACTTCATCCCTTTGCCTCCTCTCTGTTGCCTGCAGAGTAGACACCCTCTCGCCCAACAGTTGTTCCAAGTACTTTTCTGTTGTGTTTAGACCTGTCCCAAAGCCTAGCACAGTACTGATAATGTTGCTGTTGGTTTTGATTTGCATGGTATTGTGTTACTGGACTGTTATGTTTGCCTCTGTGTCAATTTATTTATCTTTCTTTCCTCTCAGAGAAGAGATTTGTAAGGAAACTTTGATGAAAGTAGAAGAATTACTTTGAAGACTAAATGCTCTTGCCAAACCTAATTCAATTTTAAAACTGTTGCCCTTTCCTTTAACTACAAAATTTTCTGCGTAGCAGAAGGAAAAAATATGTATTTCATTTGACAGACAAAAGGACTTTCTGATTGCAGTTGTGACCTTGTTATTACTTGGTTCTATGCATTTGAGCTGGAAAATTCTTTATCTTGGCTAAAGCATTGGTTAGTAAAGGACCCTTTCAAAGGATAATTCATTAATGGGATACTTCAGTAACTTCTTCTAGAGTGTTTTTTAATTTCCTTCTCTTTGTCCAGATTAAGGAGACTGTGCTACTTTTAGATGCATCCAACTGGTGGAAGATTATAGATCTTTTTCTTACCTAGGTCAAGAGGATTGTCGATGTTTTTTGATCATGGTTATGTAGAATCTTTAAGCATAACCTAACAGTCCTTTCATTTTGGTATAAGAATTAGACCATATCAACTTGAATTAACAGGCATCTCTGCCTACATCTCCATCCCTATTAAATATTTGAAGTATGTGGGGAGAAAAACTGAGGTAAAACAGACCATATCCAACTTGTCTGTGTGCAGTGTTGCTTAAACCTCCAAAATCAAGAAAAGGAGTTGTTTACCTTTATGAACATTTCTCCTTTGTAGCCACAGTTTTCAAAAGTGGATTGTTCTGAAGTAGGAGTAATGTGAGGGCTATATTTTTTCAATATTTGTGGTGAGTTGACCTTGTCTGGCTGCCCAGTGCCCACCAAGTGCCTCTCTCACTCCCCCTCCTCAGGGGAACAGGAGGAGAAAAAATAAGGTAAAAAACTCATGTGTCAAGATAAAGGCAGTTTAACAAAGAAAAGCAAAGTCTGCACATGGAAGCAAAGGAAAAAATTTATTCTCTACTTCCAATCAACAAGAGATGTCCAGACACTTGCTGAGAAGTAGGGCCTCAGTATGCATAGTGGTTGCTTTGGAAGACAAATGCCTTAATAATTAATTCCCTCCCTCTTCCTTTTTCTCAGCTTAGTATTCTTCTTTGTATTGCTGGGCACAACACCATGTATTATGGGATATCCCTTTGGTCAGGTTGGGTCAGCTGTACTGGCTATGTCATAGAATCATAGAATGGCTGGGCTTGGGACTTTATAAAGATCATTTAGTTCCAACCTGCTGCCATGGGCAGGGGCACCTTCGACTAGACCAGGTTGCTCAAAGCCCCATCCAACCTGGCCTTGAACACTTGCAGGGATGGAGCAGCCACAGCTTCTCTGGGCAACCTGTTCCAGTGCCTCACCACCCTCACAGTAAAGAATTTTTTCTCAATATCTAATCCAAACCCATTCTCAGTTTAAAGCTATTACCCCTTGTCCTATCACTACAATTCCTGATAAAGTCCTTCCTCATTATTCCTGTAGGCTCCTTTAAAGTACTGGAAGGCTGCTATAAGGTCTTTCCACAGCTTTCTCTAGGTTAAGCAACCCCAACTCTCTCAACCTTTCCTCATAGAGGAGCTGCTTCAGTCCCCTGGTCATCTTGGTGGCCCTCCTCTGGACCCGCTCAAGCAGGTTCATTTCCTTCTTATGCTTGAGGCCCCAGAGCTGAACACAGTACTCTGTATGGAGTCTCATGAGAGCAGAGTGTGAGAATCACCTCCCTTGACCTGCTGCCCACGCTGCTTTTGGTGCAGCCCAGGATGCAGTTGGCTTTCTGGGATGCAAGCACACATTGCCTTTGTCTCTCCTTTCAGCCAGTTTTTATTTGCAGTGGTGCCATAGCTTGGTTTTGAAGTAATTTGAGAATATGCAGCTAGAGGACAAAAAAAGTCACTGTGATACACATATATCACTTCTGTGGCACTGGGAAATAAGCCTAATATGGCAGGTTATATGCTTGGCTCCTTCCCTCTCATATTCTTAATGAAATATGTGCTAACGTATTAAGTAGTGTATGTAAGCACTCTTGCATTGACATGGGTGGACTTTGAACAAGGGGGAGAAACTATGGAGCCTATCAGGTACTTGTTAATGGTAGTAACAACATATTGTCTACCAACACTAGGTACCAAAAAAAAGACATTGGTAGCCCCTTCTTTGAAGAACTTAGTGTAAGAGGTTCAAGTCCTTAACAGCTCCTCACTGCCTTGTAAATGGATTGTGCTAACATGAGTAAGCTGTGGGTGGGAAAGCCAGCATTTAATATGTCCATTATTGAACAATTTATTCTTTGTCAACATTTAAATAAGCTTTTATTCTGAATCAGTAAGTGGTTTTAGGGGGTTTGGTTAGTTGGTTCTGGTTGGGTTCAACAAAGGCTTTACAAAGGCTTCACTGTAAACTTAAGTTCATTTCCATTCTAAAAGAACCATAAGTTTTAACCACTTGAAGTTTGATTTCCAGATTATAATTATTAATCATCAAAATATAAACTTGTTACTAAATATTAATCCCTAAGCTTAATTTGCAAACAAACCATTAAGAAACCTCAGTTTTACCTTTTATTTTTGCTAATGTTCATCATGTAAAACATTCTTGGTTCAAGGTTGTTATATACAGTTTTTGACTGTGCTTGCAAAGAATGGATCAACTTTTGGGGGTTTTTCTGTATATTTGTTATTCTATCATAATGTGCTAGACTGCAAAGTTTAAACATCCTTAAATTCTCAATTAATGTCAGTCTCTTATTGAACATAGTCTAATAGTTCAATATACTTTTCTAAGTAGCAGAAAGTGTTCCTTAAAGATTTTTAATATAATTATAACAAGTATTCTGCAGTCCATATGTTGATGTTTCTGTTTCAATCTTTCAAGATCAAAATAAGATTATAATATTTATATTATCACTAAGAAGTGCTACTGTATAACCATGGGAAAAATTAAATCATCAGTGTCAGGAAAATTAATCCACCAACACCAGAGGTTTATGTCCAAAGAGGAGACAGATGATTCCTGTAACTTTATTTGAATAAAGGGAGAGGCCATGGGGCATTTCCCATGGGGTCTCTCAAATTTTTAGAGGATGCAGCCTCCTTTTTATCCTAATTTCCTGGTTGATCTTCCTCTCTCTTTCCCCATTGGCTGAGGTACTTGAGAGGTACAGACTTCACAAAATTCCTAATACCTAAGACCCCCTTCTAATGTATACCCCCCTCCCTTTTTTTTCTTTTCCTTGTGTCAATCAGTGGAATTCCTAGGTTCTTCCCATTTTTTCTTTCATCTCTCAGTATCCAATTTTATTTATCAGCAGACCTACAGTTTGTTTGTAAAGACAAATCCCTCATTCCTTTCAATCAGGTTATTCTGAATCCTGTCTCTCACTGTTCCTGTCAATGAGATACTTGCCTTATATGCACAAGCAAAACAAGAAGCATGTTGCTCAGCTGAGGACGTAAGAGCTTTGCTCAGAAGAAATATTTTGGGAAAGTCAGTTGATTATCTGGTGTAAAGACAGTCCAGTCTGCACTTGTGATAAGTAGCAGATGGTGATGAATTGGTTTATCCACTACCTGACTGACTTAAATGTGTTACCTTATCAATTCATCAACTCCAAAGAATATGAGATATTAAATCTATATTAGAAATATGATGTCATTCTGTTCCATTATCTGATTATGCAAATGATGACTCAACATACTGCAGAATTGGAGCAGTGGAACGTCTGCTAGAACTGTTCAAAGGTTTTGCAGAAAAGTGAGAAAGAAGTGTGTGATAGTGTTTTTGATTGTTTTGATTTTTG
>VYXF01002752.1:25606-37204 GCA_013397295.1 Polioptila caerulea | reverse complement strand
TGGTTGACCTCTCCGAGTTCTGCAGGGACTCGTGGTCCACCGTGCAGGTGACCTCGACCTCGTTGTCCTCCTTGGTGACACGGAACTCCACCCTGCTGGTCACCGTGAAGGTCTTGCCATTGGGGTCCTCCACCACCTCGGTGCCTGAGTCTGTGGGGACAGGGGACAGTCAGAGTGAGGGACACAGACCCCAGCAGCGGCGCGAGGCTGATGTCACACTGAGCAGGGGACATGTGGTCCCTGTCCCACAGGGTGCTGGTGTGGTCCAGCACAGGGCACCCTCCTGTCCCCCCATGGTGTCCCCCAGCTGTCCCAACCCCCAGGACAGGGCCACCCACCCTTGAGCTCCCTGTTGCCCTTCCTCCAGCGCAGCTGTGCCGCGGGTTTGCTGCCGGATGAGCGGCAGATGAGCCGGGCCACCTTCTCCTCATCAATGGGCTGCTCGTGGCCGAAGATCTGTGGCTTCTGGGGGATCCCTGGAGGAAGAGGAGAAGAAAAAAGCACAAATCTGTGAGCTGGGTGTGTGACACAGCGAGGGTGAAGCAGTGGGACCCGGGGACTGCTGGTGGGTGGGGAGGGGATGGGGAGCAGGGGGGGCTGTCCCCGTGTCCTACCCAGCACGGTGACCAGGGCCTTGGCTGTCCGCACGGGCATGGTGAAGATGGAGCAGGTGTACTCGCCCTCGTCGGCCAGCACCACGTCGCTGATGCTGATGGTCAGCTCGTTGGGGGTGGATCTCTCCAGCTGGATCCTGTTATCCCGCAGGGCTGAGGGAAAAGGGACAATGGGCTCAGCGCCACCACCCCCTCGGCTGGCTCGGCCCGGGGGGGCAGCAGGAGGGGATGTCACCCTCGGAGGCAGCTCCCCGCTGTCCCCTCGTGGCTCCATCCCGGAGCTGCCTCACTCCCGGCTGCAGCTCCGGGCTTTTACCTCGTTTTTCCCCGAAGTACAGGGTCTGCTGGGCAGGGTTGGACCACTGGAGTGAGGAGTCATCGGGATCCTCCACCTGGCACTTGAGCACCACCGTGCCCCCGGCCACCACGGTCTCGTCCGATGTCGTGGGCTGGCTCTCTGCACGTGGAGAGGGAGAATTAGGGGGGCCCTGGGTGTCACCTCCCTCCAGAGCATCCCCGAGCATCCAAGGAACAGCAGTGTCCCCAAAAGCCACCTAAGCAGGGCTCTGTGTGTCCCTGTGACCCCATTCCCCAGCAGGGAATCAGGCTGGGATCGGTGCTGCCGCCCCACCTGCAGCACCCAGGGGGACAGGGGACACTGCTGTCCCCAGGGCAGCTCACAGGGACAGGGGCACGGCCCCAGGGCTGCCGGGGGATCCTGACACGAGCAGATCCCTGCAGAGCAGAGGGATCCAGGATGCAGCAGGAGAGCCTGGCACTGGCTGGGGACACCCGGGGAGGCATCGAGCCCTGCGCCACAGCCCTGGCAGTGCCAGCAGTGCCAGGGGCTCCATGCCAGGCACTCCTGGCACTGGGATGCTCCATTTGCCACCTCCATCCCGGCAAAGGCACCCCCAGCCCACGGAGTGCCACACCTGTGGGGTGTCAGTGTCCCACTCCCAGTGTCACTCCTGAGGGGCAGGACCTGCTCCATGTCCCTCCCCAGGCTGGGTTCCTTCAGCTCCTCCTCCTCCTTCCCTTCCTCCGGGCTCCTGGAGGAGCGGAGCAGCCCAAGGGCAGGGAAGAGCAGCTCCAGGATCAGATAACCCCCCACTGTCCCAAGGACAGCTATTTTTGGGAAGCTGCCGTGCCAGGGAGCGGAGCTGCAGAGGGACAAGGGGGACATGGCACAATCCCCAGGCCCAGCAAAGGGAGAGGGAGGAACACGGGGAGAGCTGGGAGCACCTGAATTTCTTCATTTTCCACAGAGAAGGTGAGGGGAAATTTATCCTTTTGCTCTCACCATGAACTCCCCAAAGCTGTATCAGGAAAGAGGTTTTGGAGGAGGGCAGGACAAGGTTGCTGCCCTTTCCTGTTAAACTCCAGACAGGCTGTGCTGGAAGCACCCGGGGAAGGAATTTTAGGAAGGAAATCTGTGCTGTGAGGGTGCCCAGAGCAGCTGTGGCTGCCCCTGGATCTCTGGCAGTGCCCAAGGCCAGGCTGGACACTGGGGCTGGGAGCAGCCTGGGATGGTGGGAGGTGTCCCTGCCATGGCAGGGCTGGGATGGGATGACCTTTAGGTCCCTCCAACCCAAACCATTCTGGGATTCCATGAATCCCTCCCTGCCCGGGATTTCCAGAGAAGCATCAAACTGGGATTAAAAACATTCCCAGTGTAAAGACCCTTCATCCCCAGGAACCTCCCCATCCCCAGCGCTCAGTTTCATCCTCACTGTCCAAGATTTTCCTGCTCTTTGCTCTTCCCTGACTCCTCCCCTGCTCTCTCCAGGCCTGAACAGGGACCCCCCAGGACCCCCACACTGGGGGTGGCACGGGAGGAGCAGGATCCCACCCATGCCAGGGGACACATCGCTGTCACATCTCCACTCCGCCCTGGCAATCTCTCCCTCGGCTTGTTTTAATTTGGTTAACGAGCCTTTGTCCTGCTATGCTGTAATTAGGGCATCAGGCCTTTCCCAGCCGCTCTTGTCCCAACTCCAGCTCGGACACAGCTGAGGACAAGGGTCCAGCACCCACACAATTAACACAATTAGCGTCCGGCCCCGGGCTTGGCCTCATTAAAGAATTGGTGTGGGGAGTGGTTAAACACATCAAGGATGCCACCCCCACCCTGGGGACACCCCGGAGGGGACATCCCCCTGCTCTCTCCCCCCGGGACCCCACGCTCAGACTCCAATCCCCCACCCCCGGCTGTCCTGGGTGGGCAGCACGGCCCCCAAGAGCCCCCCAGGCACGACCCAGATCCTGGGGGGGTATTCCAGGCCTGCCGGGACAGATGGGAATGGCCAGGATTTAATCAACCCCCCGCAGCTGGAACCTGCTGGAAGTGACAGAATAGGGGCAGAGGCAGAGGAGGAGGGGGCACAGCACCCCCGGAGCAGCAGGACCCACCCCGGGGGTCTTCCCCTCCTCCCATGGGGCCCCTCTGGGCAGAAGCTGCCATGCCAAGGTTTGGATGGAGGCTCACAAAGCCTTCAGCCATCTCCAAACAGAATTCCAGAATGGTTTGGGCTAGAAAAGGACATCAGTTCCAACTCCCTTCCACAGGCAGAGGCACCTTCCACCATCCCAGGCTGCTCCAAGCCCTGTCCAGCTCGACCTTGGACATTTCCAGGGATCATGGGGCAGCCACAGCTTCTCTGGGCACCCTGAGCCAGGGCCTGTCCACTCCCACAGCACGGATTTCCTTCCTAAAATTCCCTCCTGGGACACTTCCAGCCCAGCCTGTCTGGAGTTTAACAGGAAAGGGCAGCAACCTTGTCCTGCCCTCCTCCAAAACCTCCTTCCTGAGACAGAATGGTTTGGGTTAGGAAAGGACAGCAGTTCCAGCCCCTTCCACAGGCAGGGGCACCTTCCACCCTCCCAGGCTGCTCCAAGCCCCAATGTCCAGCCTGGCCCTGGACATTTCCAGGGATCCAGGGGCAGCCACCACTGCTTTGGGCACCCTGTGCCAGGGCCTGCCCACCCTCCCAGGACAGAATTCCTTCGCAACTAAATCCAACCCAGCAGCACCAGCCTGACACAGCCCCGCATATCCCTGTGAGGTGTCCTAGAACCACCCAGGGGTCTCGGAGCAGGGACTGTCCCCTGGGTGCCACCCCTCTGCAGCCCAGCTCCTGGCACAGAGAGCTGGGACAGGTGCTGGACACGCCGGGAGCATCCGCCCTGCCCGTGCCAGCGAGCAGTGCCAGCACGGGACTGCTGCCACCTGACAGGGCTGGCACTGTCCCCTCGCCTCCCTCCATGGCACTGCCACGGCCAAAGCGTGGCCTGGGGGCTGCAGGGACCCCTCTCCAGCCCCTGCTATCACCCCACAACAGAGGCACACGTTCTCCTCAGGTGATATCCTGGCGGGCTGGGGACACGGCCGTCCCTCCCTGGAACCATCCAGAGGGTCCAGACCTGGCACAGCAGGGCTCAGATCCAGCCCTGGCTCCAGGGACTGGCACAGCAACCTCGGGCTGCCTAAAACCAGCCCAGAAAAGCCAAGCCCTGTGTGGGGCCCAGAGCTGCTGCCCGTGTTTGTTTGTGCTCCCCCGTTGGTGCAGCGGAGCTGGGGAAGCGCCGCGCTCCAGAAAAATCAATATTTCATTAATTAGAGCCGTGCACTTTTGCAGAGGGGCTGCATTCATATTTATGAGGGGAAAAATGATGTAGGAAAATGATGTCGACATCTCTGCTGCTCCTGGAGCCCCAGCATGAGCGTCTCCATCCAGCAATGACCGTCCCCAAAGCTCTGCAGCTCTGGGCCTCCAGCCCCAGGATGCTCACACAAGGAAAAATTGATCCTCTGCATCCCAGGAATTCTGCCACAGAGCCACGGTGCTGCCTGTCTGGAGAAGCTTCACCTGGAGCTTCCTCAGGGAAGCAGGGAGAGAGGCCTGGGAAGAGCCCAGCAGCTGTGGGGGCTGAGACTGGAGCTGCAGGATCCTCTCCAAGGAATGTCCACCCCATCCCAGCTTTTTTCCAGGCTGTGAAAGCATCTCTGTGGCAGAAATAACCCCAGGGAAAACCACCCACTGCTCCAAGCCCTCCAACGCCTCCTGGTTCACAGTCACGTCCCAAAAACATTTCTCATTTCCCTCCTTCTTTCCCAAGAAAACATTTCTCATTTCCCTCCTTCTTTCCCAAAAAAACCCCTTCTCATATCCCTCCTTCTTTCCTATTTACTCCGGGTTCAGCATCACAAAGATCCAATTCATCCCCGTGGGCACAGATGTTTTCCAAGGCGCCTTATTTTCCCCTCCAAGGACTTTGTGTTCCAGTAATTCCCTCCACAGCTCCAGCCCCGGGCATCTTTCCTGCGGGGATCCATGCGGGAAGCAGCCCCGGCAGGGCGGGAATTTTGAACTCATGGATCAGGAAGGCTCAGACATCTGCTGTGCACATCCCTTGCAGGCTGATTTCAGCAGGGTGTGAATCCACAGTCTGGAATACCCAGAGCCCAAATTCCAGGCAGCTGAGTTGCTCCAGATTTCCCAGGAGAAGGAAACCTGCTCCTGTTTGGGTGCATCTGCTCCGTTCCGCCTCGGATGCGGCGTCACCGGTGCTGTGACAGTGGCAGGACACATCCCGTCCCTCTGGCAGCTGCCAGGTGCCTCCTGCAACTCCAGCGCTGACTCCTTCCCCATTCCAGTGGCATCCAGATGTCCCTTGTGGCTGCAGGGTCCATCCAGACTGTCCCCAAGAGGCAGATCCCAGCAGGGAGTAGATGGAGGCCAGGCTGGAGCAGGCTCGGAGCTAAAGGTGGAGGTGGGAGGATCCAGGCTGATCCAGGACAAGTCTCCACGTGGGGACATCCCTGTGTGGTGTCACCTGGCTGTGCTCCGGGTACAGCCAGGATGCAGGAGCTGCTGAATCCAGGGTGTTCCTGTTTTCCTCATAGGGATAAATCCAGCCAGTAACTCCACTGGTGCCCAGAGTTCCTCCTGGCAGCTCTGAGCTGTCCCTCCCACAGGCTGAAGGGTTTGATCCCAGGGTGACAGGGACTGCCACAGGGATGCAAATGTTCCCCAAATGTGGGAAACACAGCCCTGAATGTGCTCCCAGCTCGGCTCTGCCATGGACAGGGATGCTGGGACCTGTCACTGCTCCAGGGCTCCCTGTGCCTGTGAGATCCAGAGGCTGATCCAGAGGGGATCCCAATGTCCCAGCAGGATGGGATCTCACTCCTTGTGAGGTGACTCAGGGGCTTCACAGCTTCCCACGTGAAACCCCCTCACCCCAAACACCAAATCCCAGAGGGTTTCTCTGTAAAAGAGCATTCCTGGGAAGGGGCACAGTAAGAGGGTGCAGCTTCTCATCACCTCCTGCTCTGAACCCTGGGGTCTCCCAAGGCACGGAGATGGTCCCCAGCAGCCCCCAGGTGCAGGGTCCTGGTCCAAGGGGCACTGACGTGGTCCCGGGCACCTCTGAAGCTGCATCTGTGACCAGAGGGGCACTGTCACCTCCTGCCAGACCTGCCCAGGGGACAGCCAAGAGCTGCTGGTGACACCTGACCAGGGTTCAGCAGCTGAGATACAGCCAGCAATTAGCATCAATCAGCAGCTCCAGAGAGGATGATTCCAAGTGCTCTGGGACCACAGGATGCTTCTCTCCTCCTCCAGCCCTGGCCAGATGCTCTCAGAGCTGACATTCCCAGTGTGACTCTAACTCCATCCTCGCTGTGCAGGGCTGACAAGCACCTTCTCCTCTCCTCTTCCTCCTCCCTAAACCCCACAGCCTGGGCCCTCCAGGCTCTCCCAGCACCCCCAGTGCCACAGGAGAGCTGTAATGGGATCAGGGAGCTGGAGAACCCCTTGGATGGCTCCACTCGGCCCTGTTTCCATGTTCCCACCAGGCTGGTGCCCTCTTCGCTCAGGAAAAGGCAGCAGCACCCTCAGGAAACCCCAGGACTTCAGGATCAGCTCCTTCCAAGGCCATCCCACGGCTCAGAGGGTCTCCTGCCACCCCACCAGAGCAGCACCAGAAGAGCCAAGATCCAGCTGGTCACACCCTGAATGCTGGGAAGGGGCAGAGCTGAGGGAAACCCCCCCAGTTCTGGGCCACCACAAATCCCCCAAGCACCCTGACAGCCTTTCTCGGTGTCACAGCTCCCTGGGGGGCCTCAAAAGGAGAGAATTTGCCCAAGACCCTGGGGCACAGGGCAGGGTGACCCCTGTGCCAGCACCCTCCCCCAGTGTGACAGCCAAGAGCTGAAAACTCCTTTTTTTGAGTGGGTTTTTTAGCTCCTACCCTAAGGCCAATCTCCAACATGACTGTTGCCAAGGGAACGAGCTCCGTGCTTTGACAGTTCTGTTTTAAGGATCTCCCTGCCCAGCGAGGTGTCTCAGCCCAGCTGGATGCCCTGGCACGGGCTTTGGTGGCTCTGCAGCCACCTCGACGCTGGCGGCACAGCCGTGTCCTGAGGAATTGTCACTCCCCACTGCCCGAGGATTAAACACATCGAGTTGTGTAAGAGGATATTTATAACAGAACTGAGGGATGGGGAAGCCCTGGCAGCTCTGCTCCTCTCCTGGGGGACAGCACCACCAATGCCTGCTCCCGACCTCCCAAAAATAGAATTGTGGAATAGCCAGAGCGGGAAGGGATCCACAAGGATCCTGGAGTCCAACTGCTGGCCCTGCACAGGACACCCCAGCAATCCCAGCCTGTGCCTGGGAATGCTCTCCAAAGGCTCCTGGAGCCTTGGGAATGGGATAATTCCCTGGGGAGCCTGGGCAGTGCCCCACCACCCTCTGGGGGAAGAAACTTTTCCTGACATCCAATCTAAACCCGCCCTGACACAGCTTCAGCCATTCAATCAGGTCCTGGTGCAGTGGAGATTCCCTACATCCCAGTGGATGCCCAGGAATGTGCTCTGCATCAGCTGTGGCCCAGCAGGTCACCTCTGCTGCTGCTGCAGTGTTCTGGCCCTTTTGGAGTCCCCAGAATCACAGGGAGACAAAAAAAATAAAGGCCAGAACCCAAAGCTGATGAGACTTGGAGAGGCAAAAATGGAGCCTGCAGGAGTGCCATGAGGGTGCAGGTGTTCAGAGAAGCTCAGAGCAGCAGCAGCCAAGGCTGGAGCACCTCAGGAGCACTCCTGGATCCAGTTCCTGTGGCTTCAGACCAGGGGAAGCAGAGCAGGATCCTGATGGCAGTAGCAGGGAGAAGGAGGAGCTGCAGCCCTGGACACAAGCACAGACAGCCCAGAGCAAAGCACATCCTGGCTCTGGAAACAGCTCCCCAGGGTATGTGGTGGTCCCAGCAAGTCCTGTCCTCTGAGCAGCACCTGGCCCAGGGACCTGCTGCTCTCCCTGCCAGTGGCCACTCAGACCAGCAGTGTCAGAACTCATTTCCCTGGAAATCACAGCAAAAGCAGCAGTCTGGAAAAGCTGAGCTTGCCAGCAAACGCCTTTTGAGGGGTTGTAGGAGAGGGAAAGCATCTGCAGCTGAAGCACCGCCTGGAGCATCACCCGAGGACGGGGCAGCACTCAGGATGCTGCAGGGACACAGGGAGCTCTCAGCTCTGCTGCTCCCCAGCCAAGCTCCCAGGAAATGCTGCTGCTGCCAGGTCTGCACCAGCCCTGCCACCCTCCAGCACGTCCAGACACCGCAAAGCCTCCGTGGGAGCCGCAGCATCCAACACCTGCCCACGGTCCCTGCGCCCTCGGCCGCATCCCAGCACAGGCGGAGCGTGACGCTGGGCAGGTGACTGGAATGGTTAAACACGTTCCTGCCCAGCCCTCCTCACTGCCTTGGCTTCCCCGCCTCCCTCTGCTGTCACCGGTTGCGTTTGGGTTGTCTGGGTCGGTGCTGTTGGCACCGGGGCTGCCCAAACGCAGCACGGAGCGTTCCTGCCTCCAACACCGCCCGGCTTCTCATCCTCCCCCCAGGACAGCCCCAGGTGGAAGAGGAGCTCTCTGGGAGGGGGATGGAGAATCCCAGCCCCTCACAGGTGGGTAGAGGAGCTGGGGCACCAGAGAGGTCACTTCCACCCCACCATCACCATCTGAAGAAGGCTCTGCTGGTCTTGGCTGCCAGTGCTCGGCCAAGAGCAGAGGGGCCAGAACTGGACCAGATGGTTCAAGCTGAGCTGACCCAGTAACTGGGAGGAGGAGGAGGAGCAGATCCATCTGACTGTGGGGGTGTTACAGTGCTGGCAGCACCTTCCAGGGCCCGTGGAGCCACTGAAGAGCCAAAGCAACAAGGACTCCACTCAATCTGTGCAGCACCAGGACTGGGGGAGCTGCACAGCCAAGGCCTCACCAGGGCTGGAAAAGCAGCGGGGAGAGCAGTTCAGGTGGAGACCAGGCTGGGCAGGGGCTGCCAGGCCAAACACTGGCACAGCTGTGCCCAGGAGAACAAGCCCAGCACCACAAGCAGAGCCCACCAAGCCCCCAGCTGGCACCACCACCAAAACCACCTCAGACACACATCCACATCCTGCCTCCCTCCCTCCCTCCGCTCCTCTCCTGCAGGGACCTGGATGGGCACCAGACACCCTGGATTGGCGTAAAACAAGGTTAGGAACCAACGCAGGGAAAACAAACACCAACAGCTCTGCTGCAGCTCCCTCCATCTGGCCGCGCGGCCGCCGTGCCAGCGCAGGGTTACTCCCCAGATGCAGCCGCCTCCGGTTCCCCCGGCAATTCCAACACCCCTGGAGAGGCGAGAACGTCAGGCAGAGGGAGAAGAGGCAGCGTCTTGCAGGCAGGAGACCTCCCAGGCAGGGAATCCTGGGCAAACAGGGCGCTTTTCCCTCCAAAGGAGAACGGGGACCCACACCTCGGGATGCTCAGCTCGTGCTCCGGCAGCATCGCCCCATTCCATTGGGATTTCTCCTCCCGCCTGCAGGCCGGGCCACCACGCTCCCAGCAAACAGCATGGGCCATGCCAAACCCCACGGCATTGTCAGGACAGCAGCAGAATTCCTGTCCCCTGGCAGTGATGCCAGTGCATCCCTCACCGTCTGGGCATGCGGCGGGCACCTCTGCAGAGCCTGATCCCAGGCTTTGTCCTAAAAATCCAGCCTTGCCTGTTGAGCCGAATGCATTGTGCCAGACAGCTGAGTGGTGGATTCTACGCTCTCCAGCCGGCTGCCTGCTCAGGGATGCTCTGCTCCCTCCCCTCTCCTCTGGCTGAGTGCTGATCCTGGCCCTGGAACAGCTCGTTTCCCCCAGGCAGCTGATCCAAGTCATCCGAAATCAGGCCAAGCAGGTAGTGAGTGATGCAGAGAGGTCGCCCTCCCTCCTTTTCGTGCCTCACCAGGGCTGTCACTGCTTCCTCGGCTCTGGAGCCAAGGGCTGGTGCTGGCACAGACACCGGGAGCATATGGTGAGCCCTAATGGCACTGGGAACGAACCGGGCTCCAGCACACATTCCTTGGGGAACAGCACCAAGGAAAGCAGCAATCAAAGGCTTCTGTTGCTCCAGACAACGCCGTCCACCACCCCACTGCACCCCTGGGCTCTCCCTGCTCCAGCCCCCCACATTCCAGTGCTGACGTCTCCCTCCAGGACAGCAGGACCCGCAGGGGTCACCTGCTCAGAGGCTGGGGATGGCAAAAGCCTTGTGGGTGCCCAGCCCCTCCCAGCCTACACCAGCAGGGCAGGCTCAGAGGCTGCCCCCAGGACAGCAGCTGGAAGCTCAGGGCATCTCTCCAGGACAGAGGGAGCTTCCCTGGGTGGCCTGGCCAAGCAGACACCTCCAGAGGGATGAAGCCACCGTGCAGGACAGGGACGGTTGCCCTGAACCTGCCTCTCTGCAAAGCCCTCATCTCACCAGTCTGAGGACACCTCCCTGATGTCCTCCAGTGCCCCAGGCAAAAAACAGCTCCAAGTCATCTGGTTTTGGCCCGTGGTGGCCTCCCAGAGCATTGTCCAAACAAAAGGGTTACACAACTCCCGAGCAGAATAACCCTGCAGAGAGAGAATGATCCTCACACACAATCCTCACACAAGGACAACCACGCACCAGCCCAAACACCCGAATGTGCCGACAGCAGCACAACGCCAGCCAAGAGCACAGACAGGGCCCACTTGTGCAGGACCAGTGCTCCCAGTGCCTGGGTGGCTTCCAGGGGCTCCTCCAGACCCTGCCATGGTTGTAGTGCAGCCATCCACAGTGCTGGAGGAATGTTCTCCCAGGAGGAGGAGAATCCATCCTGCCCCAGGACAGATGCCAGGGAGGGGATGTCCCCTGAACCACACTGAGATGGCTCAGGGGCTCCAGGATGAGACACCAACCATGAAGACATAACAACAACTTCTCTCCAAGCATCCCCCAGCCATCCATCTCCTCTGCTCCTGAAGGGTTTTTGGGGGTCTGATTGTCCAGCTGTGCTGGACCCTGGCCCTGGTGGCCAGGGCTGGGCCACAGCCAAGGCCAGCCCAGGGGGAAATCTTGCAGCGTCATCATCCGGGCTGTGTCCTGTCCCAGGACAGCTCCAGGTCACGGCCACCTCCCCTCCCAGCAGCACTCCCCGGGATGCTCAGCCATCCCCACCCCACAGGCTGAGCATCCCCACACTGGGGCTGCCAGGATGTCTCCACAGCATGGGGCTGAGCATCACCCACACCCAAGTGACTCTTTCGGGTGCCCGTGGGAGGACCGGGGCCAAAACCAGAACAAATCCCGGGATTCGTGGATGGGAACACAGCCACCAGCCTCCAGAGTCTGTGACAGCAACAGAGATGGGTGCGGGGGAGCTGTGGGGGCTGCGGGCTCAGCCCCTGTCCCCACCGTGCCACGCTCCCACCCGCACAGCCCTCGGGACCCTCGAGCCTGTTCCAGAACCCCCTCCCTGCTCCTGATGGGCTGCAGGGATGTGGATGGAGCCTGGATCCACCCCCAGCACCCCCAGACCACAACACAGCGAGTCTAGCCCAGCCCCTGGCCAGATGCTGCACCTCCCCACCCAAACACACACAGCAGCATCGATTCTGTCACGACAGACGACTCCCGACACGGCAAACGGAGC
>VYXF01002751.1:25160-42601 GCA_013397295.1 Polioptila caerulea | reverse complement strand
AATGAGAACTGGAACTTACTCTCTGACTAATTTAAGAGAGCATATAGCCTCAGATGAATGCTGTGGGGTAAGATAGGTTCAGAAGAAGCTCCTTTTGTCACATCACTAGGGAATTATTAGGAAGGTAGTGAGTTTTCTCTGCTGTTAGTTTTGAGTTTTAAGCAACATTGAGGTAATTTATACCATTACCACCTTGTAATTCTGAGGCAATTCAAAAGACTTGATGTAGAGTAATGAAAAGTCATTGAAGAAAGTGCTGTTTTAAAGAGACAATTCCCTTTTTAGATGATAATACAATCTTCAGATAAGCTAAATCAGAAAGAGCAGTGAATACTTCTGTTCAAGCATGCTTTTTTGTGTTGAATTAATCACATTAAAAAAAGAAAAAAAATGAGTAAGTTGGACAAGAATAAGTTATATTTTCATATATGAATGTCTGATGTTAAAATATAATTTATTTCCTATTGACACAACCATAACGAAAAAGTAAAAAATACAGTAAGACATGGAGAAATACCCAACAAATGATGTATTAAAAATGCCAAATAAAGATTTGCTTTGTTGTAAAAAAAAAGCTAACTAATGCTCTAAAAAATGCTAACTTTCTAGTCATTTAATCAGCAGCCCAAGGTTGGGCTTTCAGGTGACCATTGAAAAGTGGGAGTCAGAGCTCAGGAAACAGAGCTTTTCTTTGATAGGAGAATGCTGCCACTTCTTCAGTGAACACGGGAGTGTGTGCTTGGCATTTGGCTGAACACTCTGAGAAGGAGACAGCAGAGTTCTAACTGTTTTGTACCCATGAGAATTCATAACCTATGTATTCCTCCTGGAAGACCTTGAGCTAAAAGAGTACGCCATAAGCTTCAGACATTGCCAGTGCTTTTGATTCCTCAATACTCCATCTTATTTTTCCACTTGAAAGTCTGGGGAACTTGAGGAAAAACTGTTATTCTGGTAAGAGTCATCTTTTCCTCATAAATAATGGCCTACCTCTTCAGCTGCCATGAGCTGGGTAACTCCTCTGATTTAGTACTTTGAAGTACCTCCATGAAGATTTACTTCCATTTCTCATTGATCTACATGGAAGCGAGACCTACTTCCTCTCTCTTCTTGACATGGTATCTTGGCAGACCATTTCTAGTCTGAAATCCTATCTTTGGTACAGGCAGCTGCCACCTATATTGGGAAGTGTTCAGGGTGTATTAAGAAACATGGGATATCCTGAGCTCCCCCTCTCACTTTGTGGTGATACACACACAGTTGAGCGGAATCAGACAGGTTTGCTATGCACTATGCCAGATCAGTGGCACAGGTTACTGCCATTTTCATGCCCTGCTTGTCTCCAGAGGAGCTCTCTGGTGCCTCACTCAGCAGCACAGTCCCACTGGCGCACTCCTGCTCAGAGCTGACCGCTGCCCGGGTCAGCAGCTCTTGCCTTTAAAGCCTCCTCCTTCCTTTCAGCAGCCACTCATCCCTGACATGTGGGCATGTCATTAAGAATGAGGGGAAATAATTGTCAGCTTGTACAAAGGCTCACTTTTCGTGACCGGAGTTCATTGCTTACCTCCGTGACAGCGAAGCTTCGTTTCCCGCAGGGAACAACCTTGTACCACTTGTCATGCAGAACATCCATGAAGCCATGGGATTTGTATTGGCTGATCAGGTCAGAGACGTTTGAGGTGAATGGAGAGTTGGGGGGAAGACCAATGCCATATCCTAGAAGGGAGAACAGTACAATCATCTCTCTTGTTTGGTGTTTGGTTATGAACATACCTGCTGAAGTATGTTCATTTCAGCATGGAAGAGCAAGCTGGCATTCTATTTCAGCCAGGCAGCTCAAACCTGGCTTACTGCAGTCTGAGAATGCTGAGGCAAGATCCTTCTTTGTGCAAAATAAAATCACTCAATATAAACAGAAAAAGCAAATTCAAAATTATTACAGACACAGAAGAAATATATAAAACCGGAGGTTCAAAAACTTAAAATGGAGGCAATGCATGGACAAATATTTTCTCTAGAAACACAGACCTTTTCATGCCCTTGCCAAGGATTCTTTCAGCAATGCAAAAGGGCCTCAGTGTCACATAAACCATTCTGTAATATCCTTGCACTGTTAAAGCAGTGGATGTGAATGTAGCGTCAGATGTGACATTTTCTTCCTACGCATTTTCTGATGAGGAGCTGTATGCATGTAAATATATAGAGGAGCAATCTTCATTGTTATCCCACAGCCATTTAAAGCCCAGGGGCTATGTTTTCATTGCGCGTGCTTCTGCTCTGGCACTGATAGGGACTTCCAGATACTAATAAATGCATTTTTTTAGCCACTGTGTTGTCTTTCCCCATGTTAAAATGCTGGTAAAGGACTTAGTGTAAGTGAAAATGAATTCAGCAACTCTGATTGTGGTATTTTTATTTGCAGACTCTGGGGTTTGACTTTAGAAATTCCAGACAAATACCCTTGATCCCTCAAAGACATGCAGTTGCATGCCAATTGCCTGCAGAGATTAATTTCTAGTCAACTGTGGATTTTTGTTTTTCAGTTCAGAATTCAGAATTTCAGACTGTCTCCTTAAAAAGCCCTACAACAACACAGGAAGAAAGAAAAAAACCCTCACAAACAGACAAGTGCTGAATTTGCCAGAACAGTGGCTCACTTTTACAAGTGATGAGGTGATAAGTGTTCCTACAATGCAACAGTCTCCCTTGCTGCTGAGTTTTTTACATTGTGCCTGTAATTCCACCCGAATAGCTTTGCTCACATCAAAGGATTTATTTCAGAGTTGGAAAATGTTATGGATGAGGCACATCAAAATTCGCTCATTTGATCTTAAAGTGATTAATGTTATAACTGTTATGTATAAGATGGACCAAATTTGTTCAGTTAATAATAAAATGTAGTTTTAGTATGTCTTAATATTGTAACCACAAGTAAGCGAGATAGTGTGTTGCAAAACCTCACCTGAGGCACCACCGGACAAGACCGCAGCACCACTCCACCCTTCTAAATAAATACCTAACGAAGTATCGAAACCACCGAACAACGAAAGCTATTGTATCGAGCCGGAGAGACCGGGACCCNAAGAAGTTAACTGAATACTCAGACTGTACAGAAATTTAAACTAACCCAGGAGTCGGTATTGTCACAACATCGAACTGAAAGGATGAGGTCTGAATATTCCAAGAAACAAAAGAGTTCCTGGCCCTGGGCTAAATAAACTGTATAAAATCTGAGCGCGGTGAGCAGAAAATCGTGGACCTCACCGGACTGTTGTGACAGGGGCAGAGTCCTGGTTCACTCAATGCTCGAGCATTGCTTTACCTTATTGGGGCATAAAATTCTGTCATTTTGTTTCGCTAAAATAAATCCTGATATTTTTTTCTTTTCTTTTAATTTGGCATAAAACTCTGTCATTTTGTTTCGCTAAAATAAATCCTGTTATTTTATTTTCTTTTAATTTGGCTCCCGAACTTTTATTAATTCAGCCTGACTGAGTCGCCATCTATAACAGAAAATGTGATAAATGTGATAAACATCACATTTTCAGCGTACTTTTTTTGTAATTGGGTGATATGAGGTCCAGTCATCCAAAACAATATAGTTTAGGGTCTATTTGTTTGTTTCTTTTTCTATACTGAAATCTAATCTACTTGATTTGAAGTTGTGGAAGCTTCTGGTTTTATTTCAGCAGAGCTGACCTTTCCGAAAGGGATTTATCAGCTTTCTGAAGGAGGTTGTTTTACTGTGTGATGAGAGCAGCTGGAGCAATTGCTCTTGGAGGGAAGGAAAGTGGAAGCACCAGTCCTTTCCACTGGCCATCTATCACAAAAGTGGTTTCTAAAGTCTGCTACCCATGTGCTTACCCATGCTGGAAGCAGCTTCACACCAGCCTTGCTTCTAGGCTGCCTTCTGAGCTGTTCTTGCGAATTTCTCAAGGCTGCAAGGGGCCAAGCACCAGGGCAGGTTCTCTTCTCAATTAACTACAGATTCAGTGGGAATCTTGAGCTGACCTTTGAAATGGGAAGAGTATTTGTCTGCTTCAGATGACAGTGAAACTGCAGAACCGCATTTTGAACACGTTTGAACTGGGTTTTGAATCCATGTCAACAAAGTGAGCTGGCAGAAGAGAAGCCTCATTTCAGGGGCCTCTTTATTTCATGGTGAGCAGGGAAATGGACTTTTCCTTCTACTTGTCTGGAGACACGCTGTCTGAGCACTTGGAATAATTTCTATACAGAGCATGGCAACAGGTCATAGAATCACAGCATGATTTGGGTTGGAAGGGACCTTAAAGATAATTTCGTTCTGATGCCTGCCATGGGGAGTCTTCCAGTAGACCAAGTTGCTCAAAGCTCCCCCTAGTGTGGCCTCGAAACAGGCGGTAAAAGTGAGACGAGATCTCAAAAAAAAACACAAGAAAAGGCTGGAGCTTTAGTTCTGCTCAGTCACAGAGGATTTTGTCATAATACTCAAGGAGTCCTCAGTTTCACCTCCATATTTTTACTGAGAATACCAGAGCACAACAAAGCAAATTAAGCACCGGAGAAACAGAGCAGTGTGTTATAAAATTGGTTTACCTTCAATGGCAAAGGGTTTTCCCACAGTTAGGAGCTTGCAGTCAGCATCTATTGACACTTCATAATCTAAGAGTGCTTTATCCATGATGAAGGCATCAAGTTTCTCTGGATCATGCCTGTATTCAACATCAAAGTCAGAAACACAATCATTTCACAGTCTACACTGAAGTGACACTGAATATTTGTCTATGCAGTTTTCTCTAACATTACTGTATGAAAACAGGGACCAGGGGCACTTAAAATGAAAACTGATTTATAATTAGAAGGAGGGAATTGTGCATGAAATGCAAACTATATGTATTAAAAGCAGTCAGTGTGTTTAGGACATTTTTGCTCCCACAAAATACTATTGTTCTGAAATACAAGAATCACTATAAAATGTTGGACCTTGACTCAATTGAAAGTGAGCACAGGATTTTAGTGGAGAAGATAAAAATTTGCTAAAATACAGTTGCTGTCTTGGTTTCTTTGTGATGTTAAACTTGGGGGATAGTAGAGCAAAAACACAGGAGGATGACTTATTCAAAGATATTTCTCCTCCTTTTTCCTTGAATATGAGCTAAATTATTTTCTTCACCCAATTTATCTTTCCCTTGTGTTGTCTCTTCATGAACATGACAACTGAATTTTACTAAAATAATAATTTCTGAACAGCATGTTTGGACAAATAATGATACAAAAGAACAGCTGCAGTGCCTGTTCTCATCTGATGCCAAGACTGCACCTCCATTCCAGTCCCCTTAAAAGTCTAGGTGTTCTCCTGATGTGATTACTTAATTGATTTCAATCCATTGACTCCAATTTGACCCAAAGAACTGCCATGTGTCTTAATTATCAACAGGATGGGTCTGGGGAAAAATATATAAATAGGAAACAACAGGAAAAAACTGGAGGTGAAAAGTTCTCAGGCCATCTGCCAGGCAACTTCCAAGATAAAATGAATGAATGATTTCAGGCTTATTACCCCCTCCCCTTTTTCCTGGAAGAGTTGTGTGACCCCCAGACTGTTAAGCACAAATGTCTCCAAGGCATATTGACAATATGATTTCCTAAAGCATCAGGACTTTTATTACATTTTACCAGTCTAGTTCTTCTTTTATTAATTTTAATGAAAAGTTAAGATTCTTCCCACCACACTGAGGAACCTAATTGGCAGCTTTTGCTTGGACTGGATGTTATTTTCTGAATGTTTCTCACTGTCTCATGAAGGGCTCCCAAGCTCAGAAACTTGCCAGGAGTTTATGCGTTGCCCTCACCTAATGGCAGCCCCATACCCAGGTAGGCATTCCCATGGCCTAAGTGCATATTAATCCATTGAACTCTCATGTTTTGTGGGAAGGAGAGGATCAATGGTACATGGCATCCATGGAATGGTGATATTTTCTACTACATCTGTCTCTCTGTCACTATCTTTCCCTCTCCCCACCATCACCACCTCCCTCTCTCTAACTCTTGCATTTACTGTTAAATAAAATCCATATTTTTTACTTTGGCCTCATTTTCACCTTAATCCAGGCATCTCTCTTAATAATGTTAATAACCAGATCATAACAACTGGCTGGGGGATAGGTGCAGTGCTGCGTGCAGAGGCTCACTTCAGGTAGGCCACCCCGTCAGTGGTGGCAGGGACATTGTAGCGCCGCATGTACTCGTGCATCTCTGGGAAGCTCTGCCTCACGTAGTCCTCTGCGCTGCTCTCCCGCACTGTGCCGAATCGGAACCCTTGGGATGGGTGGTGGAGCTGAGGGGAGAACAGGAGAGGATTAGCAGTGCCATTTGCCTCCCATCCACACCAGCCTCAGGGACATATTTAGCAGAGATGGAGCATTGTTGATCCAGACTCAGACTTCAGCACTGGTCCTCTTTGGATGGGAGCCTGTTCCCATCTGGCCTGCTCCTCGCCCTAGCATGCCAACAGCTCCTCAGAAATCTTCAGCATTCGTGGTCTTGCCTCTCTGCGTGTTGTCCTGCAGGCAGCTTCCCACCCCCCAGGAAAAGCCTGGAAAGACTTACAGGTGACTAAATAGCCTGTTTGTGTACTCTCAGGGTTTTCTTAAAATGTTGAAAACAATCCCCATGAAACACTCTGAACACCCAGATGTAGGCGTTTATTTGGATTATTTGTCTCTATAACAGACAATGTCTCAGGCACTGTTATGAAAAGCCTCTGGGCTGTCCACAATCCACTTTCTGGGGGTTTGGGTACCCAGCAAAGGACATATAGCCTAGATTTGTTTTGGCAGAATGTTTTACTTTGTCCTTAGGGATGACATTTAGCCTTCTGCAGAAGGGTAGCACCCCCAGTTCATTTCTAGAAGTCTAGATATCATATCAAGTTGCAGCCCGTATTTATTTAATTTAAAATTTTTATTGTTTATTGTTAAAGTTTTAATGTTTAATGGTTTGTTCTCATGCTCCTCCATGTTCTCCCCAATTGGTTTATTCCTGAAGTTGCATATTCCCCTAAGTTACATTGCATGGTATTTTCCTACCCCTTGTTCCAGCTCCTTCCATATCAATCACTGCTTCCCTGCCCCTTGTTCTGGCACCCTCCTTGTCACTCCAACACTGAACCAATCCTTTGAGCACACCTCCCCCTGGGTGTTCCCAGGTGGTTCCTAAACCTCAGCACCCCATTGGACCATGTGACCTGCCCTCTCCTCCCACTTGGCCCGGCTGGCACCAAAGAAATGTAGTAACCCCATCACTCCATCCCTACTGACCCCTCATTGGCTTGTGTTTGGCACTCACCCCTTGTTCTGTCACTATGAAAAATACTGTGCATATCAGTTCTTGGGGCCCTTTTCTGTTCCTAACCACTTCATTGTTAATAAACTCCCTGTTGGAACCTCAGCAACAAAGAGCCCCCTCTTCCTTTATCCAACCCCTGACTGTGGTGAGAAACCTTCCACTGCAGAGCAAGCAGCTATAAAGGTTCAGCTGTCAGCAGAAACCTCATCCTGCAGCTGTACGCCACACCTGGTGCAGAGCCAGTGTTCTGTGAGCTAGCCTAGGCTCTGGCGGACCGCACCCGTATCACACTCTTTGCTGCCATTCCTCACAGACAAACGAAGGATGGAAAGGTCACCAAAAAATCTCCCCTGGCAGCGAGGAGGGAGAATTCCCCTCTGCATGCCCCAGGCTGCAACCATCAATATAGACAGAGTCTTTCTGAAGTTCTGTGCCCTGCCCTTCTCTGCCCTGCCCGACTCCACAGTCTGCACCCCAAGGAGCCCATTTCAGGTTTGACAGACCTCTCTTCTGGAAGTTTCAGTTTGCCTTTGGAGCATTTAGTGACGCCTGGGGAAAGTCTCAAGCTGCCATGGAGGAGTTAGGCAGCACCTTCCACTATGCCAAGCACTACCTTGAGCTGGCCAAGTGCTGCCAAGCCACTGTAACTAAAAAGCCTTCAGCAACCCACCACCCTCTAAGAGGTCAAGCTTTCAGAGCACAGGAAGCCAAACAGAGCTAAGGCTGAAGCAGTCATGCTGTATTTGCTTCCCAGGAAGCTCACGGACATCACAGCAGCTTGCAAAGATTATCCCACCACAGCCATGCTCTTGGCAAGGACCAAGCAGAGAGGCATTCTGCCAGTCCATCTGGCCCCTGCATTATCATCTAAGCAGAACAGAGTGCAGGGCAGCACAAAGCCATAAAAAAGACCTTTCCCAGTCTTCTCTTCAACTACCCCAGGGATATAAAAGAGTGCTTGTAGTTTTTTTAAGAATGGCAGAGGCAGGCTGTCACCTAGTCTGAAAAGGAACAGAAAAAGGTATTTTGGATGGGTTTCTGATGTCGTGGGAGCTATGAACATCCTGTATTTCTGGTAATTTTTACCTGAAATTGAAAATGAAAGTGGGTAGGTGGTTACCACCTTGTGGTCTGTTGATCTGGTCCCTCTGTGGCAAGCCAGGAATGAAACGTGCAGATAATTCCAAGTCTGTGGGTACGAAGGGAGTCCTGGAATTTTTTTTTTCATGTGTTCTGGTGTAGATGGATGCGGGACAAACAATGCAGGGTGTGCCTCCATCTGGAGCTGGCCAGAAGGACTTTGGGCACAGGGGGAAATGTTCTTGCCTGGGAGTGTGGGAGTAGCACTCAAGTACCAGAAGACATAAGTAACAGGAGTTGGGCTGTGACAATAAATCATGGATACTTCCAGAACAATGCTGCCAGCCCCAGTCTTGAGACACTGAACACAACCTGCCTAAAGAAGCAACTTGGAGGGAGGTTCATGCACTCTCTGTCCCAAGAAGATCATCACCACAATCAGGACTAATTTTTTTAATGTTTTATTTCTTTGCAGTTTCAGTGAAGAGAACTTAACCGACACTAAACCATAAAGACATCTTCCACGTCAACTTAGGTGTTACTTGTGAAGTCTGTGGCCCGCCCACCTAGTGATGCCAACTGCAGTGCAACATCTGATCTGCAGATAAAGTCTGACTTCACTGGAAAGCATCTCTCACTCAGACTGTCACAAATGTCTGCAGTTGGCTAAACTTTTAAGAATGAGAGAGGCTGGTACAAAAAGAGTAAACTGCACCTCCATGCAATTTTCTATCTTAAATCCTTTAGTGAGGACTGCCCATGCTTTGCTTTGTGTTGGGTATGCTGCCGAATTTCGCCCCAAATGATGACAACACTGGAATGTTTATTAGATCAGAAGTCCATCTAGCTTAATATTTTGTCTCTAGCAACACCATATGCCTTGTGGGAAGTCTTGCAAAGTCTGTATAAGGGAGCTGTTCAGCCACCTTTGTATCCAGTGCTCCACCTGCTTCTAGTAATCTGTGATTTTTCTCAAGCATCATTATGTATGTGCAACATTGTATTTGATCAAATCCTTTTACAAAGGATAAATGTTACTAGTTGTTTTAATCCCCTATGCCTTTCAAGGTCTTTTTTTTTTTTTTTTTTTTTTTACTTACTGCTGCTTATTCACAGGAGGAAAAATGTTTGCTTGCAGCTCTGTGGATTGACAGTGCAAAATGCTGCCAAAAGCAGTTCACTGATGATTTACTAAGACTGCTAAGGGTTATTTGCTTCAACAGAAGATAAGAACTTCATGATGGAAACAAGACTCATCACTTGTCATTGCTGCTTTCTTACTTTCTGTAGTCCTTTCCTGGGAGGATTGTGTGACAAGATGGAAACCACAAATACCTGTGTCCTGACAGGACAGGTAAATGCCACAGTCTTGCTCTGAATCTTGCCCTATTAGTTGTCTATTTTTTCTAATCTTTCCTGTTTCTCATGCTCTCTTTTGTTTCTTCAGTTTTGAAAGTCCTATACTGAAAGTCTGTTTTCTATAAATCAATAATAGAATGTTAATGCCTAAGACTTCAGAGCAATCATAGTCTTAAAAACTAGCATTTGAAGAATCAAGAATGGATTCTATGTATTTATTTTTTTAAAACTTGTAATTCAAGGGAGATAGTTATTTACTTTTATACTGGTAATTGCAAATATAAAGACCAGCTTAATGGAAGAAACAGGTGTTGAAATTAGAGTAATTTCTACTAAGTGGATTCTCTGCTTCTGTGCTTATACTGTGTTTCTTCATTCAACACTCAGTGTCAGAGATGAATAACTACCACAAAGCAGGTAAAGGGCACTAGGAAATGACAATTTTTGTATCCAGAATACCTGGAAGTTTGCTGGTCACTCAAGTAAGATTAAAATAAATGAATGCAATGGCTGCAGATCCATCTCCAAACACAAGTTCTTCTTGGCACTTGGCTTAGATAGCCTTGCAAAGACCCTCCAAAATATCATCTACAGCTGTAAGAATTGGAAAGAACAAGGTTTCTTCAGACCTGGAGGGAGACTCTGAGGTAACAGTGAAGGGGGGGGTTATGCACTCTCTGTCCCAAGGAAATCATTACCACAATTGTCCTGACTTGAAATTCATTGAACAAGATTAATTGTTCAGATTGTGAAGATTGTCATGGGTACAGATAATGCAGAGTAACAGTATGTCAAATAAAGATATTTAAGTTTCTTTAACTATCAGATTACTGAACCACAGAATCATTTAGGCTTAAAAGACCTTAAAGATCAGACCCCAACCACTAATTCAACACTGCTGAGCCCATCACTAAAATAAGTCCTCAAGAACCACATCTACAAGTCTTTTAAACCCCTCTAGGGATCATGACTTCACCACTTCCCTGGGCAGCGTGTTCCAATGCCTGACAACCCTCACGGTGAAAGATTTCTCTTCTGAAGACCCATTAGCTTTTATCAAGCAACCAGCCCTTTGAGTGTTATCTGGCAAGGCCACCACAGCCAGCTGCAGTTGGCTGTGAGCTTGAGCAGGGAAACACCAACAGCCTGGGCAGTCCAACAGCAAGGGTATGAACATAATCAACTGAGTAGCTGCGTTAAAAGCTATTAACTGCTTATTTATTTTAATATTTTACTTGTTAAAAGCTAAAAGAGGTTTAAAAAACTTATTATGTGCTGCCGGTTAGTCATTCTCCTAAAAAGGGTGACAGTTCCAGCAGCCAGCAGTATCATTTTTGCATCTCAAATACAGGAGGTTATTAATTTTTTATCAGTGAACTGAGTTTTATACCTCAAGCAATGGTGTATACCACGAGAGGCGATTCTTTAGGTGCACCAAGTTTTAGAAGCAGCTCCACTCTCTACCACGAGGAAGCTCTTGCACATGAAGTTGTGATGATGCACATGGTGCATTCATATCCCATTTGGACCTGGTTTAGTGTTTGGGGAAGACTCAAGGAATATAAGGGATATGGAGCCAGAGGGGCCTGAGTAATTGTCTTGAGCACTGAGTGCTTGGATTTCACAAGTTCAGGGCTGTGGAATGCCAAAACCAGAGGATCTTGATACACAGGACGGACAGGGATGGAAGGATCAGGAGTATATCCCATCTTCTGTGAAGGCAGCAATCTTGGGAGGAAGAACTAGGACATGCTGCTGGGAAGTAGAGGATTAAGGTGCAGGAGAAAGGCTGAAGAGCCATGATTTCTTGAACTGTGTCCCTGTGAACACTGCTGTCCCTGTGACTTCTCAGGACAGTATCTACCATAAGACACAAGGGTTGTGTCTGGCATTTCCAAGAACGAGTCTCACTGTTGAAGAAAACGTACTATGGGTATGGAAACAAACAAGAGGAAATGTTTTCTTGCACTGTGCAAGAAAACAAAGGGAAATGTGAATGCTGCCAAGCACTGAGGAAGTAAAATGGCTGTTGGGTCGCTTCAGCCCTGAGACAGGAAGGCCATGTAGTGTTTAAGAAAACACAAGAGCTTTACAGTACATCCAACTTCTCTGACAGTGCTATGACAAGCTTTGGGACTTCTTAGAGTCTTCTGTGCCTTGCATAACATGATGCTTCCTGACAAATTATGTTTGTGCTTCCTGCTGCTGAAAGCTAACACTGCAGCTACCAGTTGCCTCAGCTTGACCCCTTACTTCCAGATCTCCTTGGTTTGGATCTCCTTGTCTGCTGTTGTTAAAACATCTGCTGAGTGGGAAGTGGAGAACGTGTTTTATTCGGCAAGATGTTGAGATAAATTGGGCATCCGCATACTTCTATGGCTTGGGATGCCAATTATGCATGAAAATACCAACGTGATAAATACTAATGTGATGAAACCACAGCAGTAGAAACAGGAAAACACAATCCTGAATGACAGGGGTTTTGCATAACTTGGCATATTCCATTTTATGTAATGCATTGCCATTGCATTCAATGCTGTCAGCTGGGCAGAACACCTAGATGCCAACTTGAAAGGATACAGGCCCAGAAAGCTCCAATGCTGGTTGGGAATTAAAACTGAAAATGCAGCAGTTAATCTTGACACACTCAAGGCTATGGGACTGTGGGGTTTTGAGGCCTTTCTAGCAGGCTCTGGCTTTTGTATGACTTTTCAGTACCACAAAGCCAAATGATTTGCCTCAAGGACTTTCTCGCCCTTGATGCCCTGGTCTAGTTTAGTATAATTTTGAAGTTTGCATCCCATTCAGTTGCCATTTATTTTTGCAGTAAGAACCCCAGATACAGAAAAATTATGGTCTTAGGTCCACAAAAGTAGGCAATACGATATTGCCTTCTGATCCCATGGAGTTTGAGCTTGCTAGGACCTGTGAGGAGACAAGAAACATCTAAACAGAGTAGCCATTGGGAAGGGAAATTGTGGCTATTTTCTACAAGCAATGATGTAATTGAAATCTAGGAAATGCCTTCCCAGCATCTTATTAATGGGGTGCAACAGCTGTCTCACTGAGTCTGGTACAGAACCATTCTGTGAAATGCGACTGGAGGAAAAATGCTTTGGGAACTCCATTTCTAATCATGATCTCAACTCATGAGAAGCATTTAATTATTCATTCTGTTGGCCTCTTCAATGCTCACATTCAACTCCATGAACTACTTTTTTTAAGGGAAATTAGAAAATGGCAACCCAGTACATAGCTGAGAACAGTGCTAGTGACTACTCACTTCTGTGACAGAGCTAACGTGGGTTTTGCTTTTACCACCACTTACAATGGTGCTTCTTAATTTAAATAAGGTAGAGAAAGGAGGAGCATGGCTAAAAACATTCTCTAACTTTTCCAACAACTTCTGAGGAAAAACTGTGGTGCAAAAGGTTTTAGTAGCTCACTTCCACAACAGTGCTGGTTATCTGGTGTAACACCAAGTGCAGTGTTTAATGGGCACCTTGTGTATCAGCAGAATTGCCAGCATGATCTCTGCCTGGCAACTGCTGCAGAATCTTGAAAATCTGCTCAGTTTCAGCTGCTAATCACTGGAGAAGGGTAGCATTAGGCAAAGAACAGATGTGGTTTTAGAAATCTGCTGTTCTACAATGACACTTCTGTCTTTCATGTAAAGCAATGGTATTTTACTTTGCCTTATGTAACCCAAACATTAAGGTGGTTTCTCAGGCACCAATAAATTTCTCATAGGCCAGTGAGAAAATACAAGCAATTGGAAGTGCTAAGCAAAGTTTCAGGGAAAAATGAACAAAAAAATAAAACAATAGTAACAAAAATCCCGACCACAAATCAATATAAAACTGTTCTTGGGCTTTCCTTTCTTATCTGCAGGAGTTTTTGAAAATTAACTAGTAAAACTAACTAGTGAATACTTATGGGGTACAGAGGGATATGAAAGAAAGATATTCACAGTGAAGCACATGAATTTCAGATTTTAGCAGATGAAAATTCACAGCTCAACTTCTGGAAATGGAAGTTTTGATCAGGAACTCTCCTATACGTTCAGGCTTTGGAAGCTGAGAGGTTCCCGGGGCCTCCGGGAGAGGGTGTTTGAAGAATACATTTGAATCACAGCTTTTGCTTCTCTGTTGTAAAAAGCTCACGTGGAGCTGATTCTTTCCTTGCCAGGATAATGAGAGATTTCCTTAAAACCCTGTCACTTTAAATCCAGCTCAGAGAGGTCATTACTTAGCGTAAAATCAGACAGCTGCACTGAAGTCAATGAGCAGCTTCAATCTGGAAACAAGTGCTCAGTCCACTGCTGACAGTTTATTCTCTTCACTGCAACAGGGGAATACGTGAAAGGAAACTGTGACATGTCTCTGCTGAATATGAACCTTTGTGTTCATGGTCGCTGTATGAATGCTGATAATTAAATATAAGACCTGCTCTGCTCCTTTGTGTGTTGAAAAAGCTGTTCAACTTAGGAATGAGACCGAGGACTCAGGTCTGTGGTTAATTTTTGCCCTGATGATTCAGGTGCTGGGCAGTGTAAAAAGCTCTGTAAGAAGAGCACTCTAGAAAATATGAACTTGCAGATAAGTTTATCCCTGTTTCTTAATAACATTTTAGGAGTTTTCTGGAGAGAGGGATCTTTGAGCTGTGATTTATTCTGGGAGAGCTGAGGACTCTGTAAGGTAGAAAGTGTAAAATATTGTAAGAAAAATGGGTAGACTGAGGGAAAAGAAAGGATATAATTCCCAAAAGGCAGTAGATCACTGCTTCCAATTCCACTTCAGGAGCACAAGGCAGCTGTAAAGATGTTCCAGATGGAGCCACTTCATCCAGCATGTTCTTCTGCTTGGTCCCCGTAAAACATGGCTAATGCACTCTCAGGCAGGTGAAATCCTTTTCAAATTACAAGCAAGTGAAGGAGAGCTGTGTGGCTGAGAACATGTTCAAGCTACCAATGAAGATTTCTGATTAGGGAATTCCTCTTGTCCTTCCATCCTGAGTCTTCAATCTCTGGATGAAAAGCTACCACAGATTTCGACAAGCACCTGAGGGCTGAAGGAGGAAACCTCATGTGGCAGCAACTTGAAGTGTAGGTAGTTTACCATCTTCAAAATCGTCATCTTTGAAATCCTTTTTCTTACAAATTTCTTCTGCTCCAGATGTTGCTGGTTGAAGGTCAGTCCTCCTACCCCCTGGCCATATGGCAACTGTCCCTTGCGTGCCAGGGCTGAAAACAGTCCTCTGCCTAAACCTGTAATGCAGGAAGAGTGCTCTGTGCTTTCCAGGAAAGGAAAAAACAATTAAGTTTGTGTTGTAAAGGGGTCATGAGTTATCAGGATGAAGAGGTTTCCAGTTGTAGGTGATGGGACTGTCTACCTGCACAGCCCTAATTTCATCAACATTTTATTTGCTATTCACTCTGGGTTCATGAGCATCAAACGAAGAAAAATCAGAGGGAGTCCTGTGTCACCGACAGATCCAACATGGGAACAGAAAGGGATTTTTTTCTTCTTGGAATCAGTGAGGAATGTGTTAAGCATGAAGGGTAAATGAAAAGTTATGGCCATATTTGGATATACCCTGACCTCTTGCACAGTGAAATCTAGACATTAGTATTTGACTTTACCTGGTGTTCAGTCAAATCTTAATGCACTCGGTGAAAACCACTATTTCTTCCAGAGGACTTGGACCCTTGTCATCCCTGAAACCCAGCAGATCAGTGCAGGACTTCCATCTCCAGGAAGGTGAGCCAGATTATCACTCTAGTCTCTGTAGATCACAATGACTTTTATGAACAATAATGAACATTCTCCAGGCTGCTAATTCAGCCACACAACGACCTTCCACCTCTCAGGTGGTAGGAGCAGCTCATGTACCTTCACTGTTCTCTGCTACTTTTTGCCAGTTACTTCAGTAACTTCTTGTAATTCTCCACTTGCATTATTTCTTGCAAGGGTTTGAGCCCCACCTATGATGAGTTGGTATTTCTGGAGGTGGGTTCACTTTCCTTTCTTCAAAAAATGTGATGACATTTAGATATTTAGCTTGAGAGTAAGAAACTGACCCCCACATAGATGGAAAATGCTAAAACTCACTAATTCCTTCTGGTGCTTGAAGAAGAACCTTCATGGCCATGCAGAATAAAGACAGCACAACTTCTTCTCTTTCACACCTACCTATAAATTCTTTAGACCAAACAGGGCAGTTGGTGACAGCAAGAGGCAATGTGTGTAGTTGAAGACCTCAAGCACTAAGGGTTAATATGCAAAGATAACAAAAAGAGAATTGTTGGCAAAAAGGCATAAAACAGCACATTTCATTGGGAAAGGAAAGTTGATTTGCAGAATGTAGCAGTGCATTGTCTGATAAAATGGGTACCAGAATGATGCAGATCTGAGCTGGACAGATTATGAGCCTCCAAAGTTGTAACTTTAACAGGAAATCTTTAATTTAATGGGAAGCTAAGACAAGTGTTCACCACCATATATTGCATGGGGAAGCTAAGGAAGTCAAGATTTAACCTCATTGCAAGTGCCTTTCACTCCTGTACAAGACAACTCTGCAATTCTTTATTCTGTCTGGAGATTGACACTCAATTTTGCCTTTGTCTGAGAGCTTTCCACTTTGCTCTCCATGACACTGAAAGTCCTCTTGAGTTCGAATCCTTCATTGACTCACTAATACTCAGAAAATCACCATCATGTATTAATTAGCAGGCTTTGATGTTGCGAATCATGACTTTCTGTGCCCAGTAACTTCCTCCACAGAAACACATGCTCTGTAGTTTCTTCTTTTAATTGTAAAAAGAACTTCATGGTCCTGTACAATTACTAAACACCATGGCAACCATAAGATTTCTTTAAATTCCACTGAGTTTTGTAACTTGATTTTTTGCTATACAATTTAATGCATTTAATGCATATTTAAATAAGTGTTACTTCATTATCTTTTGAACATATAGCAGTTAAAGTGGTGCCCCTTAAAATGACACATCTCAGGCTGCTGCACTGAAAGACCAACAGTGTTACAGAATTATAGTAGTAATTTTAGTGTTATTCCTACAAAAAATTCATTTTTCAGGAAGAAAATTGATGAATAAACACACAACACTTATGGCCTCACTCTAAAAGTTGCTGAACTCAACAGAAAATATCATTAAAAGGAGTATTTGAATCATGCCTTTAATGATGAAAGAGGCCTGTAGAGTGGCTTTACCTTTCTTCTTCTGTGATTTGGTGTTGTTAAAGCTCATCTGCAGTTATTTGCCAGTGGTATTTCTCAACAGTTTTAATACAAGTACAATACAAAGTATTCAACTGATATAATAAGGGCCATAAGGCCTCTAAATTAACTGAGATGCTCATAAATCAGAAATGAGCAGAGAGCTTGCACCCTCACTTTTTATATATCTAGATGCAAATATCTGTGTGGTGGTACGTACTGAATTCCTGATTAACAAAACCTCAGAAATACCTTGCCTGGGTCACTCAACATGCTTAGTTTTGTAATAAAAAGATGAGCATCTCATAAGGGCAAGTCTTCAGGCACTGAAGGAGAAGATCAGAGATTTCTGGGGACTAATCCCAATGCACACCAAGGCTGTTTAAAAGACTTGCTGGGTGGAACTTTCCAGAGTGGTTGTAGGTGTCTGCAGTGTA
>VYXF01002751.1:1183-25051 GCA_013397295.1 Polioptila caerulea | reverse complement strand
TTTTTTGGTGAGTTTTGAAAACACTATCATTCATGGTAGAGAGAAGGTGGCACATCCCGAGTACGGATAAGGTGACTTTGTCCTGAAGCTAGTGCCTTAACAGCAGACTACCTGTACAAACTATAACTGTAAGGGTATAGCAGACAGAGTAAATAAGGTCTTATGTCTTCATTGCAGACATGTAAATTTAGGAGAGACACAGCAGTGAAATTTCTGGTGATGGGACCCACAGGAGTGGCCTTTTTTAGTTAAATGAAGCTAAATAGGTTCAATATTTTATGTCAAAATATAATGCAGAAAGGAACTTTGCCACTGCCAAGGGGTGTTTTTGAAGGTGAAGTGATGCAGAGAAGTAAAAACATAACCAGAATAAATGAACAGGTATGGCTACTAAAGATGGGAAAGAAAAGCTGACAGCTGTCACAAAAGTCACAACAGGCAGAGAACATCCATAAAGCTCATTAAATTGTTGAAAGAACAACACTTTTTGCAGAAAGGAAATCCAAATGTTGAACTACCTTACAGAAGATCTGCCCAGCTCCTCTCCTTCTGCTGCTGTTTGCTTCCATCTTGGCACATTTAAAATACTTCTTCTGCCCTATGGGCTTCCAGGATTCTTTTGCCTCAAATAACGTGAACTACCCAACACACTTAGGACTTCATGGTACATCTCCAATATGTGTTCTTGCATCAAAAAGCCAAAAGCAAGTCCCTGCTTCAGGTCCCCTTCGCCACTAAAAAACCCTCCACTTTCTGGGGAAATCCTGCAGAATCACTTGCCATGAGTTGTTCTGCGGAGTAAAATGTTTTCTTTCTAGGATTTATGCATGGCTGTACCAAAGAGTAAATTATATATAACTGAGCAACTTGGTGGAGGGTATGCCTGTCCACGGAAGCTGGGTAGAACCAGGTGGTTTTTAATGTCTCTTCCAACGCAAACCATTCTGTGATTCTGTGATCAGACCATCCTCAAGGTAGGCTTCTGGTCTGCATGCCTGGAGGAGGAATATCTGAACCTCGGAAAAAACTCAACTCTGCTTCCAGAGTACCTGGGCTGCCAGGCACCCCGACAAAGAATAATATTATAATTATTCTGGTTTGAAAAACCAAACCAGTGGGGGACTTCAAGTCAGAAATACAATTTATTAGGAAAAGGAAAAATAAAAGAAGGAAACAAAAAAATACATGCAATAAGGAAAAAGAAAATCTCTGGCAGATACAACCTGACACCCTGTTGGTAGCAGTCCAGTTGGAGTGGTGGTTGCAGTCCTCCTCGAGTAGCAGTTTTGGCTCTGTTGAAGTGGTATTCCTGTAGAAAAGGTGCAGCTCTCCGCTGAAGGTCCAGTGGTGGGTGCAGCTCTCCGCTGAAAGGTCCAGTGGTGGGTGCAGATCTCTGCTGAAGTCAAGTGGTGAAAGATGGGCCTGATCTTCCTCTGGGAGTCCAGTGGGGGAGGCTGCTTGATGTCCCAAGTCTCAGGTTTTTATCCAGATAGAGGGGCTCCATCCCCCCTGCATGGAGCATTTTCCAATGGGATGATGTAAGTTTATCAGTGGACTCAATGGCCCATTAACAGAAGACCTATCCCTGGAGGGAGGATGGGTCAAGGGAGAGAGAAGGAAACTGCTCTTGCTTGTTTCTTATTAGCTGGCTTATCAACAGAAGATTACATCACTCCCCTCCCATCCCAGTTCCAAGGGATGGTAATAGAATAATACACCCCTGATTATATTTTGCCCATGACAATAATATTTTTGTGCAACCTAAGAGGTGACATTAGAATAAAAAGTGAAATGAGCTTCTGTGATTTAGATGAGAGAAGTGATAAAAGTAGATTAAATGATAGGAAAACGTTTCTTCTCTATCTCCTCTGTCTGTAGACAAGCTTTTAAACTTTTTTGCCATGTACTATAAATAGCTTCTTAAGAGGAGTTCAGGACATGGATGCATGTTCCACCTGGGCAGCCAGCACATTCATCCTCTAAGATCAAGCTTTCCTCTTGACCCTTAACAGGAGGCTGAACATATTCTAGTGGACACAAAAGCTGTATTTTCCAGTTTCCACTGGCAAGAGATGATGTCTAAAACCTGTACAGTTAGAAAATGAGGGGGAAGGGGGAAGATGTGGCCCCAAACCACCCGTTTTCTTAGAAGAATTAGATTTTACAGTGGCAGGACATTGCTTCAAGATCTCTACAACCTACTGGTTCCTCTTGTACCTCCTAGGAAAGGGGGCAGTCACCTCTGATGGACACTACAGGAGTGTGGGTTTGGTGACCTGCTCTGGTTAAGATTCTTACACAGAGAATACATAGCAAGTTCCCCAAATTCAAGACATACATATTCCAGTAAATTAATTCTTCTTCCTCTCACTTCTTTCCTTCTGCTCTGGTTCCTGTCTTGCTGGGTGCTCCTCCTTTCAGCAGCTTGATGATATTTCTATATTCTCTTCTGTATCATTAGTGCATTTAAAGGTCCAACTGAGATAGCTCTAATTCTGTTCTTCCTGACTATTCACAGCCTCAGATGGGATTTGCCATTTATGGCTGACTGCCTGAAGAAATTACATGTCTTACATCACCTTGAGAAGGCTGCTCCTCTATTTTGAGCTTTGTTTCTAAAATAAATTTCAGAAGTGCAGTACAAAGGGCACATGCATACTGAAAGCAGCAGAAGGATGTTTAGTAGTATATTTAAATTAAACAGGTTATTTCTCCCTCCTTCTGCCTTCTTTTTGAAATGAGTCTCCACCACTCATAAAAGAAAGAAGTAAACACATCTGGGAAGAAAAATCCAAGCATAAGATCTTTTAGTCACATAAAAAATGCTTTAAGTAACTAACTAAAATGTGGTGCTTGTAACTGTGCGACTGCGACTGCTGTAGTCCAAACATTTCCTAAACCTAAGCTTTAACTCTTTGAGAGAACTTTGAATAGCCACAGCTCAGGCTCTGTGTGAGCAAAGGTTAAACCAGTGCATTTTCTATTACAACTACTCTTTCAGACCACGACTTTGGAGGCAAATGCATGAATGACATACACAAAACTATTCTGCAGCTCATGTAATGGAAGGCGATCTTCTTTCCTAAAATCTGTGTTGCCTTATTTCCACAATGGGAACTGGTAACTACTCAGAGGCTTAGATTTATTCCATAAAGCAGGGGAAGTGCTTTTCTAGGGAAGGCTAGTATTCTCACTGATGTAATGGAATCAGTGAGGTTACTACCTAGGAGTCATCGGTGTTCCTGCTCTGGACCAAGATTTGTGTCTGCAGTACCTGACATGCTTCAATGTTCCACACTAAGCTTCAACAGCACAGCTTTAGAATAATTTAATTTTCCTTGGAGCGGCAGGAATTTCTCAATATCTGTTTTAAAAACTCTGCATGTGGTCTCAATAATGATGGTGAAAAATAAGATGTAATCTGATGCAATTTGACTTGATTTGATGGATGAGAAGATTCCCATGCAAAGACTAGAGGACTAACCTCATTTTCAAATCAACACTGTAGCTTCACACCACGGTGTAACAGAGATATGTTTGGAGCTGTGAAATTCAGCTGAAAGCTCTCATCTGCTTCTTCAGAATACTTTGAAGAAATCACATATAATGGATTTTAGTGCCTTATATTGATGAAGATATTATTGTAATATTTATGACATTTTTTTACTGGGAGGGGAATGGCAGATTATTAGAAACAATTTGCTTTAAGCCATAAATCAATTTTAGAGCACCTCAGATCAGCCACAGAACTACTGTTCTTTGTTTATAACATTTTTGGTAGAAACTATCTAAGTAACATTGCAGGGAGTGAGTAAGGCACTTTACTTACAAAGCCAAAACTATCTGGTCATTAGCCTGACTGCCAAGTTTCACTAATATAACAGATGGAGCCTGACCTTTCCTGCCTGCAGGGACACAGAGTTTACAAAAACAAGATATATGCTCTGTTCTCCTGTTATTAAAGTTACTTTTTTACAGGGGCACAATAATCTATCAGTTCAGTCCCTTGAGACAAACACATGGTGGGATGGTCTCTGTACCAGCAGTTAGGCCATGAGTACAAAACTGTGGGTAATACAATCATACTTTCACTGCAGAAAGTGCTACATGAGAAAGGGAAATCCACTGTTGCCATTGTGTCCTCTGGAGCAACTGTCAGGTGCAGAAGATGCTCTAGTGTCACCTACAGATGTCTAGTCTCTCTACAAGCCTTGCTTTCCTGATCACTACTTAGTGGCAAATAAATTAAGAATAGTCTTATAAAACGACAGGACTTAAGCTCCAACTGAAGACCCCTTGGGAAGGCAGAGAGAGCAGGTGGAGGAAGTACTGGGAAGTCCAAGCTCTTTGCAGATGGGTTGTCTACAACACTGCTCATCTCCTCCCATGACGGCTCCCCAGCAGAAACAACACCGCAAATCAAATGACTACTTGTAAAGTGAATTCCACTGTTTTGAAGCATAAGGCAGGATTTTTCAAAATATTTCAGTTCTGCTATGTTTCATTTAGCATTCATGGGGAATTTTGCCAGCAATGCCTATGCCAGCAGCATTATGACCAGTGAAATACTTGAAAAATACTACCTAGAGAGGATCAATGGTTTTGTCTTTTTCTGTGCAACTGTTTTGTTTGAGTAGATCTCAGGATGACCTGAATCATCCAACTGATTTAAACGACTCCCATCAAAGGAAACTTGGAACTGAACTCAAGCCCTTAATCTGCATGTAGAACTTAGTATTCTTCTTTGCAGTGGACAACATGAGAATATTTTACCTTTCTCCTCACCTTCAATCTCTTAAATCTGTCCCCCTACACTCTTATGGGTGTTTAAAGGTCCTATCTCACTGAACTTTCCTCCTGAAATGTTACCAGGTTGTAAGTAATTGCAACCACTGTTTTCCACAAGGATCACTTTCCGATTTGTTTGAAACTATAAATTATGCAGCAGTGAATTTTGAGTGTAGAGAAGAAAAGGCTGAGTTAGTAACAACAGACATGCTTTACCTTTGGGTCATGTATTCCAGAAAGTTCTTCATAGATCTTCTCTCCCACCATGACAGCAGCTAGGTTGGCTGTGTACGTCGACAGACAAAACAAGCAGAAAATAGCCCAGAGATTCATTAAAAACCTTCCAGTCCAGCACTTTGGGGGTTTGATGGCAGCTGTTCTTCCAAACAGGATTGCGTAGCAGACATTGAGGGCAGAGGAGAAGGAGAAGACTTTGTTCCTGTTCCTTCCCTTAGGGGTCATTCCAAAAGGACTTTTCCACTCATACAAGGTGAGGAATATAGCTGTGATGTGAAGAGCAACAAATATCCCCAGCCACATAGTCCAGTGAAGTGGCCACATAAAGGCTCCAATAGGAGCTGCAGTGTCTTTGGTCCTCACCAGGATCCCCAAGCTGGTTGAAAAGAAAGGGCTGGTGAAATCAATCACTTGGCTTCGGGCAGTGTTGATGCTGAATGATGTCACTGCCATGTGAGCTGCACCAGCAAGAAGGTCTCCCACCAGCCCTGTCCAGTGGCCATTCTTCCAGGCACCATATTTTCCATCCCCAACAATGTACAAGTCAAAATCAAAATTCATATCCTCAGCCAGCTTCTCCAGCAGGTCAATGCAGTAGCCATAGCAGCACTTCTTCAGCTCATTGGGAACGGTGTCATTGCCCCCTTGGAGGGTTTCAAACAAGTTGTCCAGCACACCTGAATCATTGGTCAGTGGGTCCAGGCACAGCTGCCCTGCTGGGCAAAGACCTTCATCATCTACATCCCTTGTAAAGACAAAGGGATGCTCAATCAGAGTCACCACCCTCAGGTGCAGCCGAGTAGGGTGTTGCATGTGACTTTTATGTCTCTGTGCCTGTTCTGGCCATATCCCATAGTCCATGATGATCTTCCCTTCCTGCCATCTCCCCAGGCGTGTCCACATCAGGTTTCCAACAGGGTCATGCTGCAGATTCCAGATGAAGAAGTTATTTTCTTGGCTGACAATGGATGAGCCCTTCACCTTAATGTGGCCACTGAGACCATCAAAAGTAGTGTTGGCTAAAAATCTGTTGGAGTGAGAAAGCAGGGTAATCAGAAGCAAACAGCTGAACCATGAATTTATAATGAACAGATTAGATGGGGATGTTGTTGAACACCTGGACCATTAATAGCACATAGATCCTATGGCACAATGAACCAGCCATATAATTTATGACTAAATTATATGGGGATGCTCCCGTACGTATCTAATGCAGATGACAACTCCTTCGGAAAGATGCCATTTTTTACTTACTAGAAAAAATGAGTACAAGAACAGTAATTTTTTCAGTTACTTTTGCCTCACAAACTGACAAAACATAGGTTAGTTCTAAGCTGAACTCACCAGATCTGCTGTCATTTTCCTAGATAAAAATATGTATGGAAATGGAAGAGTGGAAATCATGCATGCAATGTCCTTTCAAGAAAAATGCTATAATCTCAGATCTAGCTTACATAAGAGGGGCTACTGAAGTGCTGTCAACAGCTTTCAAGTACTCTCGAGTGAACCAATCTGGATTCAAAAATGCAAATTTGGCATTGGTAAATCACTGTTAGACACTTCAGAATAAAGTAAGGGAAGAAAGTGAAAGATGATTGCTCTAGGACAGTCAGTTTTAATTCTTACGAAAATGAACACCCAAAAAAGCAGTTTAAAAAAAAAATGTGCAAAAGTAATGTTCTTAGAAGTGCAATGCTGCCATTGAAGCAGATCTCATGAAGCATGCCAGTTTTGCACTGCATATTTTGCATTGAGAATTCTGGGCTTTTACTATTCCAGGTAGTGACAATAAAGTTGTGTATTTCCTTTGTATTGGAAGGCAGTGTTTGCTAGTAGTTGTCCTCCCTGCCTGCTGAATTCAGCTCCTGGCAAGCCATCATCAAAGAGGCTAAAAATTACATGGGTAAAGGAGCAGGAATTAAGTGTTTGAAGCAGAAAATCCTTTTTATTGTGAGCACAATCACCAGCTAAACTGCATGCCGCTAACAGCGAAGCTGCTATGCATTTGGCAGGGGCTGCACAAGCCTTTCAACATTAAAAACAACTGAATTAAATTGCTGCTAATATGGTCCAAGGAAAGTCATGCGCATTTTTTTCAGTAAGAGGCATTCAGAAGACAGACTATTCAGCTGTTGTAGCAGAATATAGCACGTCACATTAGTCCTGAGAATTGGATGAAGCTAAGTGTTGGTAGAAGCATAAAGGCCGCCATTCCACCCTCAATAAGGAAGACTGTCCTGGTTTGGTATTGATACATATTTTAGTATAAAGTAGTTCTGTGTTAGGGCCCTGTTAGCTTCCTGTGGACCTGGCAGAGAACCAATCAGTAGCCAGCTTTAAATATTGACACATAATTAAACCAATGAAAGAGTTGGATCACCTTTGTGAGCACACATTTTAAAACAAAAACTCTGGGACTATCTCTGGTTTATGGCTTGGAAGAGGTAACAAGGGGGCTGCTGACTGGTCTCACTCCACTGCGGCCCCCGCGGCCCGGGGGGGGCGGGCGGGGGGGGGGGGGNCCTGGTGGGACTGGGCAGGGGAGGAGAGGACACAGGCCCCAGCCAAGGCTGGGCTGTGGCTGCTGACAACTTGGCAACATGAGCCCTGCCCCGCCACTGACCCAGGCCAAACTGGGGTCCGCTGACCCCTGTAAACAGCTACAGGACAGGCAAAGCCTGCTCTGCCATGGCCTATGCAGCCTCCTCAGCGCAGCCTGAACTGTGACTGCTTTGGCCAGTCTTTCCCTCTGCAGGTCCTGGGTGAGACATTAACTCTTTCAGTGCACAGATGAGACCTGCAGGGCTCAATCTTCTCTCAGGTGAGAGAAAAGGACAGAGTGAAGACACGTAAAGAAACAACATGAAGGCACCAAGGTCAATGGAGAAACAGTAAGGTCCCAAATGGGAGGAGTATGAGGAGATGCCTTATTTTTAGGCTGAAATTCTATTGTAAGCTATGGTGGTGGACTATAATATACTTAAATATCCCCTTTAAATCATGGAAAAAGTATGGGGAGGTGGAATGTTGAAACTGTAGACCTGAGCAAAGGCTGAGTAAGTAGACATCAAAATAGCTGTGATCCCATGAGAAGGTGAACAGAGAGAAGTAAGAGTGATGAGAAACCCTTTGCCCCACAGGAAGAAGAAGAAGAGAACATCTGTTCCCAGAGATGAAGGTGATTTTAAAGACAGATGAAGAGAACTTTTGCTTTTGAACAGTTAATCCTTAAATAGCCCCATAAGTTGACATGGCCCAGAAGCACAGCTGTGAGATGGCAAGGAACTTCACGAATGCAGATTCCTGGGTGGCTGCTATTCGTGGAAATTGAAGCCACAAGAGAACTGTTTTCTTGTGGAGAATTCTCCATAGCACAAAGAGAGATGCTTCTCTCCCTAAGTGAACTGAAGAGAGACCATTCTAGTGAAACAAGGAACTAGAGGTGGAAAACTGACTGAGAATTCTGGGTGTTGTTTCTGTTCTCTGTCAGTGGGAAGGAAAGAAGGTGTAAGGAGAGGAGGAGAAGTATTCTGGAGGTTTTATTCTGATTCTTATTATTCTTTCAGGTTTTTTAATAAATTTACTTTATACCTCTCAAAGTTTAGGCTGACTTTGCTCTTCTCCTGGTTGGGAAATCTCAAACTGGCAAAAAAGAACCACTACAAAGACATACACTTTTAAAGTAGCATTAACCATTTATCAGTAGTTACAGAGGATAAAAAATAACCTTAAAGTGATTTGAAAATCAATTGCAAGTGTGTGTGCATGCATACTTCTGTCCAGCCTCTACACTTTATTTTGGTGACTTTTGATGATTTCTGATGGGGTTTCAGCAGTTAAAACTCTGCACTGTGTAAGTCTCAAGGTCATATCAATTTTACCCCTTTGCAAAGGTAAATTTATGAAAAGAAATGCTTTAGTTTTGAATGTGGTTTTGTGTATGATAGCCTTCTCCGAGTCAGCTTCACAGGTCTTGCTCAGTCTCTTTTGAGTAGGTTAAATTTGGAGAAAGATGACACAGACAATACTCTCAAAAGCAGATGATCTGTACATGTCTGGGTCTGGAAATCACTCCTGAAAAGGCAGACAGCTGTTTATAAATATAAACATATATAAACTATAAATGCAGTTTTAATTTTTTTAAATCCTTTACCATTTAGTCCAATGTTAAAGGACACCATAGCTTCACTAATCAGTGGCATCTGCCACTGTTTGCCCACTGCTTCCTTCCTAATCTGTGCTTCCTATCTGATGGTGTAACTTTCCTGTTTGTGTATGCAAACACTATCAAGACAAAGTTTATGGGAGCAGGCCTTCTTTAGCACTAAAGAAGGTTTATGTGCCTATAAACTTATTTGGGTTTTATCTCTCTCTTACTTTTATCTCCCTCAGTCTCTGTAAAAAAATTGTGCAACTTCTTTACAAGCCTTGCTGGGTGTACAGGCCGAAGCCATCACTGTGACAGCAACAGTAATATCACTCCATGTGTGTAGATGGGCCTGCATGGAAATTTTTTATGACTTGTGCACAAAAGACTGTTAGCAGTTCACAAGAAAGCCAAAAACTGAGAGAGACAAGTCTTCAGGTGGAATAAGCTTGCCAAGTTCCCATGAATTTGGCCCCATGTTGCTAGTACAGCATGACTTGGGCATGGGAATGCTGCAAAGCAGGTGTTTTGGGAGTAAATGAAGTGGAATAATGCATTACATCAATTTTCTGAAGGTAGAATGAGACCAATGGAATTAATGCACGGTGCTCCCTGACCCATGCAGCAGAAGTAAGCACACCCAGGAGGGCATAACAAGCCCTCTGTACCTCTCCTATGGCGCTGTTAGGGGTGGGTACTGAGAGAGATTTAACAGCATTTAAATGTACAACTTCACCACCTCAAGTTAGCAGTTTACCCTTGCAGCTGATTTGCATGTTCTGTATTTTTTTGTAGTGACAGAACATGAATCAAAATAAATGATGGGAACCATGCTGGAGAAGCATTTTAACACCACTTTGTTTTATATGCAAGCAGCTGTGGCTGCTGAGCATTTGCATTTACTGTGAGCAGCACCAGTGAAACTCATGCCAATGACTTCAAGTGAAAACTCCTTTACTTGATAACTTTAGGAAACAGTTAAGAGGCTCTGACTACATTTCTTAAGCTAGAAATCTCCAGTTTGAATCTCTGGGAGTTACAAGTGCTGGGTACTGCAAAGACACACTGGCAGTATCTGAGCAGTGCTGTTTCAGAGGAGCTACTGACAGATGTGTATGGAAAGACAGCCTGCACAAATTTCAGAAGGTGAAGGGTCAGATCCTCAAGTCTGACAGCTGAATTAATTTTCTTGATGCTGTGTCAATATATGGGAGCTGACATTCACATTGCCAGTCTGTGATAACTGCATCAAAGCTAAATCAGAGTCACTTGAGTTTGAACAATAAATCCAAAGTGTGTAATTTGCCCATTTCAGCATTGTTTCTCATTTGCTTTGTTACAAGAACTGCCCTTTAGATATTTAGCAGTACTATCACTCTCCAGTAGAAGTATCTTTGTAGTATATTTAAGAATGACTAAATGAAATTATTTTCTCTCAGGCTTGATGGTTGGGTCATTCCACCTCTCTTTTTGGGAAGCTTACTGGAGGCAAGAACTAGAATTGGCAGGGAAAAAGAGAAGGTTCTGGGGAGAACTTTTAGCAGCCTTGCAGTACCTAAAAGGATTCTAAGAGAGCTGGAGAGACTTTTTACTGATAGGACAAGAGGGAAGGGCTTCAAACTGCCTGAGGGCAGGGTTACATGGGATACTGGGAATAATTTCTTCCTTGTGAGGGTGGGGAGGCCCTGGCCCAGGCTGCCCAGAGAAGCTGTGGCTGCCCCATCCCTGGAAGTGTTCAAGTCCGGGTTGGGCAGGGCTGGGACCAACATGGGGTAGTGGAAGATATCCCTACCCAGAGGAGGGGGTAGAATGAGGATGATGTTTAAGGTCCCTTCCAACCCAAACTATTTTGTGATTTTATGGATCTATGAAATAGCAGGCTGATGATATTACCCAAGAAGCTGAGTTAAAGCTGTAAGACTATTTAAAGCTATAAGACAAAGCTTTGAAATTTTAATGCCTTGTTCCATCAACAAGGATGTTCTCATGAGCAGGCAAGAATAGATGAGGGAATCAATCTCATTGTAAGAGGAATGATGGACAGTGACTTACAACAGTAAAATCGTCAGGGAGTTATACATCTATACCCACATCCACACAAGATATAAGCATGCTTTGCCAAGCACTAGCTCATTATTCTGCTCCTGGTGCACTTAAATGTCTGCAAAGCCAAGGGATGAGATCAGTGCTGGCATAAGAAGCTCTGGCTGTGCCAGAGAGTGGGGCTGATGTTCATCCACCCTTTGCACAGAGGGGAGGTGGAGGTCTGTGCACTGCTTCTTCTCCATCATCCCTTTCTCCATCCCCACCCACGGCAACTCCAAGGCTTCACACCAAGACAGGTGGGTTCATTCAGACAGAAAAAGGCACTAATTTGTTAACAAGCTGTTAAGCATCAGACAAAAGTTTCATCTCTGGAGGCTAAAAAAGCCTAAAAGCCCTGGGGAGATGGGCCAGGTTGGTCCAGTGAAGCCATCCATGAATGTGTCACACCTGAGAAATTAATGGCACCACTCAATAATTATGCTGCTGACGCAAAAACATCAGTTCTGGCCATCAGGTACCTGTCTCACTCATACACTGGAAAAATAGCTGCACTGATTTAGGACAAGGGTTTCTCTAACCAGTTATTTTCTCTTTAACAGGGCTCATAAGCAAATATATAGGGAAAAAAACCAAGGCTAAGCACACAATCCTTTCTTTCACTTCCACAATACCTTTACCAATATGAAGGGAAAAGAAATTTCATAGATGTGAAATTGTATCTTGTCTCTCAAAATGTAACAAAAGATAAAGGTTCTCTGTAGAGAGTGTGATAAATGAACACACACTGAGTTTTTTTCCTTTGTTCAGCAAAGTTGGTCACTGTTAATCACTGTTACTGTGTACTAGTTACTGATGGTTAAAAAGTTCTTGTTAGTTAAATTCTCTTAATTGTTCCTTCTTATCTTGTATCTGTACTACCTCCACGATCGGGAATTCCTGGAATGTCCTCCATAGCTTCCCCAAAGTGGCACCCAGAGCTGCGTATATTACCATATGCAGATAAAGGGACACAAGGCACCCCCTACAAAGAACGAGCCAACATGTAAAAAAAAGAACTAAAAAGGAAATATCTTGGCAGTCAAGATATGGGACTACTTAGCTATTCCACATGGATAATGTTGCCATAACTGAAAAGTCACTAGACTGGCATAGGACCCCCAGACGATGAGGCAACATGCATCTTCCTGGAAGCTCCCGTGAGAATGGAAGTCCTAGCTTTGTCCCCAGGCAAAGTTGATCACCTCCTCCTATGCGTCACTCCTGGGAGCAGTGGCAGTGTGCACGACCCCTCAGGCTCCTCACCCAGAGCTGTCTTCTAATAAAGGCATCAAACAGGAGTTTGGCCCTTATTTATAACAGAGAGCAACTATTATGAATTATTTTTCATTAATACATTTAAGTGTTCTACTTTTGTTTTCTTTTTTCTTAATCCCTTCTTCAAACCTCAAAAGTCTATTCATAAAATTGCTGTCTCCTTGTTACTCTAAGAAGCCTCCTGCTGACTTTTACTTTTCAGTTATGATCTAGTTAAAATATCCAGAATAATGAGGGAAAATAAACATCACAAGTCACTGGGGTATCGTGAGTAAGTCCAGTGTTTATTTCCCAAGCCCTGTTTCACTCTTTGGAAAACAGAGTTTTTGACTCTGAATATACAAGTGGCTAAGGAAACGTTGGGGTCTCAAATGGTTGTGTTTTGATCAGTGCTGTTAATACATTATTGTGCAGACATATCCAAGAAAAAGTTATGTTTTTCAAAAAAAGTTTAACACAAAAAGCCTCAAGAACTTTTATCCTAACTCCATCCAACAAAATCTTTATGTTAAAAAACAGATGTAATAGGGGGAAAACATGCCACAGTTGCTGGATAGAGATTAAGTGATTAATTCATGTAGTTAGCCAAGACTTTTTTGCTTGTTTTCAAAAACAACCATGCAAGTTTTCCACTCATATGTTAAAAACTATAATATTTCTAGACAGGAACACACAAGTAGTTTTGAGATTAACATCTATATAATGACATGCAGCAGCATGTCAGACAGCACTTTGTACTTCTGAGTGCTCTCACCAGAAGGAACCCTCTGAGGAGACGAAGGTGCATTTTTTTCCTCTCTTTTCCACGGAAACATCTATCAAGGGCTACTATACATCTTTACACTATCTGAGGGTTTAGTGCAAATATTCTGTGTTTTATCCACTCAAAATCTCTGAGAATTTAAGAGTAGCCACCATGAATAAATATAAGTTTCAGAGCATAGTCTGTAACCTAGCCTATGTTTACTATGTGATCTCTACTTCTGTGGAAGTGATTTCTTCTATCAGAATCTCGAAGTTCTGGCTTGTCTCCCACTGTGGCAAAATAAAATTTCATTATCTGCCCAGAAATAAAGAAGCAAGCAGGAGGAAATACTGAAACAAATACGTGTTTGTGAGAGAGGGTTAGCAGCATGATAGCTGACCCACAGAGAATGGTGGGAGGGAGAAGAAAATTATTTTTCTTGCAATACATCAAACATTATCTAAGGGGAAAACAAAAAGGTAAAACTTACTTTGACAAATACTGGCCTGAAGTGATATTCCTTTCATCCGTGTCCATGCAGTTCATTGTACTTGGAATGAGAGCCAGTTCAGGCTGGATCATGGTGGCTGCTGCGACAGCCCTGGCTATCAGCTCCATAGCGTCCTGCACGTAATGCTCGAAGACTGACTGAGTTGTCTTGCCATGAGCAATGAGACCGAGGGGGAAACCTTCTGTCTTCAGCTCTTCCACATTCTGTGAATCCCCAATAATCCAGTGCAGCTCTGGAGGCATCACACCAAACTGCGTGGTTATCTCAAAAATCCTCTGCGTTTTCTCCATGTCACACCCAAACATCACCATGGTTGATGTCGTGTCTTTGACGCTCTCCAGGTAAAACTGCAAATAGTTAAGAAGGTCACTGGTTGAAGTGAGGTTTGCTGTGATGTTTATAATGGACCCCAGGTGAAACTTGGAGCTCTGTTGTGTAAGGAAGAGAAAATCTGTGATGTTCCACTCCTCCTGGCATAGCATCAGGCTGAAATTGTACCAGTTGTTCATTGCGAGGATCGAGAAAGTGACATCAGCATCCGAACTCAGTGAATTTTCTAAACTCATCTGCAGGTGAAGGGGGTTCTGAGGTTAAAAAAAATGAAAGACAAGGATCAGAAATATACTGGACACAAGCTAATGAGTCTGATTAATTTTTATACACTCCTTTAGTTCAAAATAACCACCTGCCAATCAATAGAACTGTGAGAGCAACAGAAAAATTTACACCCACCCAGCTTAAATGGACTGTGATTCATGGGCCTCCTCTACTAGTTTGACTCATTTGCAGCAGTCATTTATGAGCCTGTTTCTGAAAATATGTTTTGCTTTCTACCCATTTATCTTTTTGGATTTCAAAGCATTCTCAAGCAAAGATTTCTCTGCATCCCTAACAGGGATAGGAGAAGGTATTTCCTTACTGCTTCAATTCAGCCAGGCCCATTTACAAATGGATGTTGAAAAGCTCTTTGGTAAAAAATTAGAAAAAAAAAAGAAAACCCCTCAGTTCTTTTTATTATAGCGCTTTTTTGTGTGTGTAGTTGGGGCAAATATACCGGTCAAAAGATAATTAGTATTATAAATTAATATGTTACAGATATATGAGTAACCTAATAAAATGGATCACAGTATACCATCAAGGCACATCATGTACTCCAACAAAACACGACAAGTTACTGAATGCACAAGAGGCTAAGATACACAGACTGTGATTTCTGAGCTGGAAAATATTTGATAAATAGGCATTCCATACTAATTTTCTGCATGTCATTGATGTTATTACAGAATTTAACCCATTATGCTTCCCAACACCACTGCCCCTGGCTTTATTTTTTCCAGAAAAGGAGGGAGGATTTGAGAACTCCTCTGTTCTCTTAAAGTCATAGTTCTTCTTATTTGATCATTCTTTTCCCTTATTCTTACTCCTCTCCTTTCCCTGGTCTTAAGAGATAAATTTTTATTTACAGTTTTAATAAGAAAGGAAAGAAGTTAAGTTAAAGAATCCAAGAAATTTCTGGCATTTGCCCGGAAATAATTATCTGCCCTACAAAAATGATTCTACTAGGCTTTCACCTAGCATACTATATATTACTCCAACTTTGCTTTTAGTTGAAAACTTGACATAGTCTTCTCTGTAGCTTCCCTAAAGAATTTGTATCGCTTTACACTGGCATTCAGTTCCAGCCATGAGACTGCCCAAAAAATGTCATGTCTGTTCCAGAGCATCTTTTGGTCCATGAGATCTTCATTGTGACTTTATGTCAGCATTTGTCTGTATTGCCATCCACTCAAATTGTATATTACCCCACACAGGTACCTGGATTTTATCTTTTTATCCATTATGTTACTAAACACTTTAGATTTATTCATCCTTCTCTTACATCCTCAGTAGTTAATGTGTATTATATAGGGGACGAAATCTTTCCAAAGGTGATAAAAAATGTAATTTTGTTTTTAAAAGTACCTTACTGATAGTAAGTCCCTTACAGGATCAAGTTTGCACAGATCTTAAAAATGTTATTCTGAATTCAGAATAATATGAAAATGAGTCAATTTACACTAGTTTTACTAAATAAAACCCTGGGCTTTCCAACACAGATATAAGGATTGAAATGACAAAAAAACCCCTCCCAAACCATGAAGAGCTATATCAGTCATAAGCAGCAAGCCCTCATTGTGGTAATTTGTAGTTAGATGAACTTATCATCTGTTTTCCAGGTTGTTTAAATTCAGAGCTTGATAAAAAGAATGCTGTAATTGAAGATGTTCTCAGTTCTTTTTGTTATCTCTTGGGTTTGGTACCTGTGGCCCCTTTTTAAAAAAAAAAAAAAAGACACAAGAATGAGCTAATTAAATGGATCACTGTCCACAATTGATGCATATCATGTACTGCCAGCAAGACACAAGAGGGATGATTCTTTGATAAAAGACAAGTCACTCAGTGCACAAGGAGCTAACCTGTGCAGAATTTCTGAGTTCTGAGTTGGAAAACATTGCCTACTAATAAAAATACATGATTAGTTCAGGAGGAAATAACGCAATGTGCATAGTGGGTTTGGGAAGCTAGTTTGAATAAATTAATCCCTGCAAACTGAATCACAACAAACTTTTTTTCTGAGGTTATGAGATAATCAGGTAAATTTACTCGAGTTCGTCTCTCACTGCAAATAGATGGGAGTAGAAAGGATTTGCCTTGTCCTCTTTGTCCAAGATAAAGGAGAAGTACAAATATTTTTTTCACAATGACCCACCTCCCATCAGCAAAACTCTGCAAGCTTTAGTTAAGTGTTTAAGTGAGTGAGAAGAAATGAGTTTTCCAGTACACACAGAACATACTCTGTGCACATAACGGACAGCACACAACGTGACCATACCTTTGCAAGGACAAGCAAACACCTTCAGTATTTCAGAAGAATGAATACAGTAAGAACAGTACTACGCCTATTATGGGATAGGCTCAGGGATCAACTAAAGAAATCTACCAGATGCAGAAAAACAACCAGAGAGTGACCGATATTTGCAGCAACAGCTGTGTCCATATTGTTGTACCCAACAGCTCAGGAAACAAGAAGCAAACTGGAGCTTTTGTACAGCCTATTTTGTCCTCGGTCTGGTTTTGGCACCTGGCCATAAGCTCTCTCATAAGCTGCACTGGCTGTTAGGGTCCCAGCACATTTGGGGAGTAGAAGTATCCAGGAATATCCCAGTAGGGGTAAGACTTTGATAGCACTGGCTTTCCACCTCACCTAGCAGGTTTAGCTCTTTGAAGACCTCTGTGTCCTCATGCCAAACCCAGTGCACATGTGTGGTTTCACAAATGCAAGACTCCTTCTGCTCCTTAACAGAACCATTCTTCCTGTATTACAACACTCTGAATTGATGAATATCCACACCCAATGATCACTGAGCATTATCCTGGGCCCCCTAAGCACACATGGTCCAGAGAAGGTGAAACTCTACCTCGGGGGCAGAAAAATGAACCCAATTTTATTCAACAATTCAGGTGAAGGCAGTTTCCACCCGACTGAGAGGTCTCAGGTGTATGGCTGGACTCTCCTACGGAACCATATCCACAGGATTAGTCCTCAGGAGCTCCAGCTCTGTGATCCCTGTCCTATGTGAAGCACACCTGGGTGTGTCAGCATGGTCCAACAACCTATTCCCATGCTGAGACACCTCCTCTCTTAACAGAGGTATTATTTGGGATTACCTAGCTTGGACTGAACCTGCATGTAGAAGTGTTCCTGGAATTGAGACCATCTGTGCTTCAGCCATCACCATCAGGAGCCCACAGACGCAGAGACTCAAGCACTTATCATCACTCTGATTTATTAACTGCTAAATTCCCTGCTAAAATGCTTGAAGATAAACATTCAGTTGTGAAAAAGCAGCAGAGTCTCTTTTCTCTATTAGGAGTATTGGACTGCAAACTGTCTTCAGAATTTTTCTGATACAATAGCATACATAAAATTTAGTCACCAGGCATTACTTCTGCTTAGGTTTCAGCTAATTGTCTCTGCACACCTGTAGGTGTTGGGGAGGAAGAGTAATCAATGTTTCCTTTGTACTAGGACTGAGGGAAGGGAATGCTTCTTAATGCCTTCCTGATTATATTCTGAAAGATTTGCCATTTGTACATAGGCTGCCGTTGAAGAAAAATACACGGAAGCTACATTTCAGTAGAGAGCCTTTGATATGATTTGACAGTGTTCCTAATGCTTTTACATATTTTTTGTTGATTTCTCTCTCTTTAAAGTCAACAATTACTGCTTTTTAATGAAGAACTTCTACAAAGTATTTAGTAAATCATTCAGTAGTTAATTGCTGAGACAGTGTAATCTAACAGTGAAAGTTTCTGACAACTGAAATTATAATTTAGATGTGTACAACTTTGTAGTAATCATGGAACAGAGATTTATGAGATTCCATCTGTGTATTGAACTCTGCTTCATCCTTATTAAAGCTCTTGGGCAAACTCCTTCTTTACCTCCCTTTGAAATTAGTAGAGTTAACTATTTCAGTTAAAATGACAATTAAAGCTAAAACAAGTCTTTAAGTTTGACTTTAAGCTGCCATTGAAGATTGGTGATCTGCACCAGTTTTTGTTCAAACTACACAGACAATTAAACCTTATCTGAATAATGCTAATTGTTATCTACTTCTAGTAATTAGTATGCATTTACACAGTGCCACTAGCAGAAACATGTTCTATGTCCATGAGTGTCTAATTTTTTATTGCACGTCACCAACTCTTCTTTTATAAACCAGCCACAACCACCTGACCTCACTGTTTATTCAGTAAAGGAAAGGCCTAGAATCCTTAATTTCTGACTAATTGCCTTTGGATCAGATACAGTCTTTCCACTGACTTTCAGTGGGCTCTGGACCGAGCCATTCATGGAATATTAAGCTTTATACGGTGTCTCTTCTCCTGCCTGTCAGCAGAGACTGTAACTACTGATTTGCTTTTTGTAGCCCAATCAGAGCAGTTTCTACAGGATTTTACCATTAGCTGAGACACCTGAGAGAGCAGGTTCAATTAACAGCTGAAACATGGTTTGCATTTCATTAATGCAGCATTTTCCAGGCCTCCATTTTATCAGTCTGCAGACCCATCCTTGTAAATTTTGCGAGCAAGAGTGCCTGACCTGAAGGATCTGGTAATTTATCTCTTAAACTGAATTTGTAATGCTAACTAGGTATAGTCATAGAGATTTTTTTTTGACATCATAATAACTTCACTAGCATTGTTAAAAGCATAGATGTTGTTATAGACGGTGATCAAATCAGGCCAAATCAATAAATTTGTGAGAGCCAAATTAGAGAAAAAAAAAATGAACGGGATTTATTTAGCAGATCGAATCACAAATTTTGCCAGCCACAATAAGGTAAGACAATGCTCAAGCATTGGGTGAACCAGGACCCCTGCCCCTGTCACAGTGGTCCGGTGGGGTTCACAATCTCTTGGTATCAGTGTCTAGGTTTTATACAGTTTTTTTTAGCCCAGGGCCAGAGTTCCTTTGTCTCTTTCTCCCTCCTGGAATATTCAGACGTCATCCTCTGCTGTCTGGTGTTAAGACAATGCCGACTTCAGAGTTAGTTTGAATTTCTGTACTTTCTTAATATCTTGTTTAATTCTTCCCAGATCTCCTCCTTCCTACGTTCTCTTTCTCCGGGAAGTCCTTTACATTTGAGTGTGAGTCCATGCCTGATTATATCAACCCCTCTGGACAGTCCTTTGCATTTGAGTTCGGTGATGAATTCTCTCTGGTCCCACTCCCAGATATCAATCTCCCTTCGAGGAATCATCTTCTAGGTGGGCCCCGGGTTTTCTCCTGCTTGGCACAATGGCTCCTTTTGCTCGAGCGGTTTCGGTACTTAGTGGGTGATTACAGGGGTGGGGTAGCTCGGCTGTGAGGCCAGCCAGCTTTTTAGACAGGGTTACAACATCCGATGTTTGATACTTTTTACTTATATCAAAAGTTACAACACATTAAACTATTTTTATTAAATGAACGAATTTGATACACTTCATTCATAATAATCCCTTCTCCTTTTTATTAATCACAAATTCGTGAATTAAATGTATTCATGTTCTATTTCTGAATCCAAATCCTCCTTTGGTTGTTCTATGTATTGTTTGTATCTCTCCCTAGCCTGCCGTAAGTGTTCCTCTAGTTGAGTCAGGGTGTCTGCGGCTAGGTTGGTTAATTCGCTTTCTTCTATAATCATTAATTTAGATATTTGTTTGGTGTTACCTGTGGCCTTTTCTGGGTCCATGGGCATGGCGGCTACTTGCATCCCTTGTACTACAGTGTGGATCAGTCTAATAAGACAAGGGACTAAACAGGGTAAAAATATGACACCAGCTACTGAGCTTGATATAAAGAATATAAATTTTTTCCACCAAGCTCCGTCAAATAAATTATTCCACCATGAGACTTGGAGAATAGAATTCCATTTTTTAACTGGTACATGGGCAACCCTTTTTATTTCAGCAGCCAGGCCTCGGATTGTTTCACTGTAATCATCAATTTCAATGCAACATTCAGATTCATTAAATCTCCCACAGACAGCCCCTTCCTCAGCTAGGAGATAATCCAAAGCAATCCTGTTTTGATAAACGAATGCCCGCATCTGTGTGTCTTGTTTGGATAATAATTCTAACGCGTCTCCGGTGTGATTTGAGACAATTTCTACTACTGCTTGTAGTCGGATTAATCTATTGAGCAGGTATATGGGGGTCCTGTACCCCCAGCTTCCATCCTGGGCCCAGGTAGCGGGCCCATAGTATTCAATGATCCTTTCTGCCAGCCAGTCTTCCCCTCCCCAGACTTGGTTTCCCCCTACTGAGGGAAATTTTTCCCTTATGCCCCTTTTTCTTCTCCTTAAGGTTTCATATAAGGGAGCTCCCAGAGAATCGCTCTCCGTTCTGGCCAGGGTAAAGAAAACAGGTCGCATTACACCTCGTGTACATGAACCCTTCCATTTCTGTGGTAGTTCGCTGTATGCTTTCCTTCCACAGATCCAATACATACCATCAGGGGCCTTCCACTTAACTTCTGTGCTACCTGGGTTGTCCCAGTATCCTCTTAGTTCCCCTAGGGACTGGTAGGGGTTAATTCCAGAGCCTTGTTCCAACAGAGCTCCATTGTGTAGCTCCATTCGCAGTTATCTTTCCTATCTTGGCTCCAATAACCAGCCGGAGGTTCTGGCTGCCACACCTTGCTTTGGTTATCAGAGTTAACGGTTAAGGTGGATATGCACGGTGTGTATCCTGCAATTTCAGTGTATTTCCTTCCCTCCCGGCTGATACAGTAAGTCCCAATTACCCTTTGTTCCAAAACCCACCCTTCTGGTTGCTGAATGGTTTTTGATATCTGGGTACTTTTCCATCTTAGAAGTTGTTCGGGGGTCAGGCTCTCTCCCTTCCAGGGCCATTTCTCAGCTGATTTTAAACCCCCACATACCCAACACTTACTCAATCCCAATTCTGTGACTATTTCCTGCATCAGATCTATAAAGAGATTCTGGTTGGACACAGACAAGCCCCAGTTATCATACTGTTTTTCCATCATATCATATTGTTCACTTAAGAGTTTTCAGCCTCTCCCTTTCGAGTCTTTTCTTTTTTGACTCGGACTCTTGCGTTTTCAGTTCCAGAGTTATCTGTTTTATTTTTCCCTCTGGATCCACTCCTTCATTATTCCTAAAAAAGCAGAAAGTTTCCTCATACTGGAGGCATATTCTCCAGTCGTTTTTGTCTAGGAGATCTGTCATAGCAGGTTCATTATTGGGTATTAGCTGGTTTTGTAAGTTTCTGCCCACCCAATAAGACCTTCCCCCTATCACATACACTTTGAGTTTAGTTTGGTCATAGCATATGGGGTTTACCTTGTGATATGCTACAAAAATTGGTGTTCTTTTTCCACCTATCCACACCATGCAGTTGTATCGGTTGCAGGTAAGGATAGCTGGTCTCATTATTTCCCTTTTGTGTATCTGGTGGATTAAGGGGTTTGACTTTCTGCTTTCCATGATTGCCTGTTCTTAGTAACATGTAATTTGTCCCTTTGTTTTACACAAACCATATCGAGTGTCATTAATCAAGCAGTATCCACTCCTTTTGCCCTGGGGGCAGCCCTTAGGATCAGGATCCTTGGAGGTTTCATTCTGTATGCGCCTCCTCATGGTACGTTGGAGGCACTGCCTGCAATAATTCGTTCATTCCCCCTCTCTGGGGTGGATTTCTGTGTGTGCCTAACACGCCACGAGGCTCAGAATTAGCAGGACGACCCATAGGAGATGCCCTCTGCCCTTCCCATCGCCCACAGGGTTGCCACCTGCGGCGCTGATTTCCATCTTCTCAGCAGCAGGTGTATCCTTCAGGGTACCCTCTTCTGATCCTGGCCTCGTACCTCCTTTTAAGGGCTCCCCACTAACTCACTTTGATGGGAGTGGTCCAGCACGGTATTTTAACATTTTTTCGGCACTCTATGGCTAGAGCCTGGGCTTTGGAATTTAGTTTCCCTCTGACTCCGTTAACAAACCAGTGAAACCACTCCTCAGAATCCAATTCAATTGCTCCCACCCAAGAGGCAACTCCTAGAAAGCAGGAGTTTTTTTTCACGTTTCAGACACTTTGTACAAAGCCCCCTTGGTCTGAACCCGTAAGTGCAGTGAGTGACCCACACCCTTTCACAATAAACACATTCAAGATGTACGAAGGGATAACAATTGCAACCTTTGATGCTACAATTTATCCTTTCTGTCGTGTTCATTTACTGGGTCAGTGCAGGGTTAGTTGAGGTCCCCGGGGGAGGAGGTGATTCTTCACGCAGGGTTCTCTTCTCATGGCTTGACTCTCTTTACTCGGGAGGCGTGGGTCCACCCTTTTCCGGCAGTCTGGATAGTTGCGTCTGTTGTTAAAAGAACCAGATACGGACCCTCCCAGTGAGATGAAAGAGGAATTTCTTTCCATGTTTTAACCAATACTTTATCTCCTGGTTGTATTCTGTGGATTCCAAAGCCTAGCGGTGAATTTTGCATCACAATGCCTTGTTTTCGTAGTTCTTGGAGGTTTTTGTTTATTGCTATCAGATATGGCTGTATTTGTCCATCCTCCAGTTTGGGGTGACCCACGGGCATACCGTGTTCGTATGGCATCCCATACCTCATTTCAAAAGGTGATAGCCCAGTCTCTGTGTGGGGCATTGTTCTGATATTTAGCAGACTCAATGGAAGGCATTTTACCCAAGACATTTTCATTTCTAACATTAATTTGGAAAGTTGAGCTTTGATAGTTTGATTCATTCTCTCAACTTGCCCTGAGCTCTGGGGATGCTAGGAGGTGTGATACTCCCACCGGATCCCTAAAGCTTCTGTTAACTGCCTGATTACCTTTGACGTGAAGTGGGTACCCTGATCCGAGTCTATAAATTTTACCAACCCATAGCGTGGTATAATTTCTTCAAGTAAGTGTTTGGATACAGTCTGGGTGGTAGCCCTAGAGCTTGGAAATACTTCCACCCACCTCTTTAATTTGTCTACTATCACTAATAGATACTTATACTGTCCTACCTTTGGAAGTTCAGTGAAGTCCACCTGGATCCTTTCAAAGGACCGATATGCCACTGGGTGGCTTCCTAAAGCCACTTGCTTTGTTCTTACCTTATTCACTCGCTGGAGGATCATACATCCCTGGACTTCTTGTCTGGCTAAATCGTATATCCCTTTGCACCCAAAGAATCGGAGGAACTGCTCAGCGAGAGCCTGAGTTCCCCAACGGGTCTGCTGGTGTAATCTCTTAAGAATTTTCCTAGTGTAACCTTTAGACAATNTTCCTTTAGTCTAAACAAGGCTCTCAGTACCGCGTAAAGTTCACATGCTTGGGTGGACCAGGCAGCACTTAGGGGCCCCAATTCTATTGTTTCCCCAGTTTTACCATCTATTACCACGTATCTTGATTTCCTCTTACCATCGATTACCCGTGCTGATCCATCCACAAACCATTTTTCCCCCTCTTCCAATTCTTCCTCTTCCACATCCATTCTGATTTTAGTTTGTAATTCTACTATTTCGG
>VYXF01002750.1:133-19490 GCA_013397295.1 Polioptila caerulea | reverse complement strand
CCTCAGGGGTTGGTATTGGGACCGTGCTGTTTAACATCTTTGTTGGTGGCATGGACAGGGGGATTGAGCAAACCCTCAGCAGATGAGACCAAGCTGTGTGGTGCAGTTGACACACTGGAGAGAAGGGATGCCATCCAGAGGGACCTTGACAGGTGGGCCTGTGCAAACCTCATGAAGTTCAACAAGTCCAAGTGCAAGGTCCTGCACCTGGGTCAGGACAAACAATGGGATCAATCCAGGCTGGGGGATGAATATAATGAGAGCAGCTCTGCTGAGAAGGACTTGGAGGTGCTAGAATATGAGAGGTTGGACATGACCCAGCAATGTGCACTTGCAGCCCAGAAAGCCAAGTGTATCCTGGGTTGCATCAAAAGCAGTGTGGGCAGCAGGTCAAGGGAGGTGATTCTCCCCCTCTGCTCTGGTGAGACTCCATTTGGAGTACTGCATCCAGATCTGAGGTCCCAAGCACAAAAAAGATGTGGACCTGTTGGAACAAGTCCTGAGGAGGCCATGAAAATAATCAGAGGGCTGAAGCATCTCTCCTATGAAGACAGGCTGAGAGAGCTGGGATTGCTCAGCCTTGAGAAGACAAGGCTCTAGGGAGACCTTGTAGGAGCCTTCAAATACCTAAAGGGGCTACAAGAGAGCTGGAAAATGGTTATTTACAAGGGCATGGAGTGATAGGACAAGGGGGGATGGCTTTAAGCTGAAAGAGGGTAGGTTTGTGTTAGATATTAGGATGAAATATTTTACTGCGAAGGTGGTCAGACACTGGAACAGGTTGCCAAGAAAAGTTGGGGCTTTGAGCACCTTCCAGGTGTCCCTGCCTATGGGGGAAAGGGGGAGGAGTTTGAACTAGATGATCTTTATGGTCCCTTCCAACCCAAACCATTCTATTATTCTACGTCTGGGGGGTTGGGTTGCACCTCTAAAGATTTCATATAATAACTGGGCACACAACAGACAGACAAACTTTAAAAGATCCTGCTGTCTTCTGAGCTGGCTACTCGCTCCTGTCTCTGTACTTTTGGTGTTTGTAAAACATCCAAACAATGAACCAGACTCCAAAAAACATTTTCCAGCTTCTTTCAGGGAGAGCACTAACCCAATTTGCTGAGCAGCCAGGCAGATGCATTTGTACAAGGGAGAAAATTCACAGCCAGAGGAGGCTGGCAGGTTTTGAAACATAATTTGCTGCTTCTGAAATTACCTGTTTCTGTACCAAGCACTTCACCCACAAGAGAACTCTGGGTTCAAAACATTGCAACCAGAATAAGCAGGGTCTTGAAAAAATCCTGTCTCCATAAAAATGCATGCAAGTGAGAATTATAAAGGAACACGGTATAGTTCTAATGCTTTAACACGTATTCACTTTATCACCACAGGAATGTCCTTCAGCAGTCAGTTTTGGAAACAAGGTGGCATTACCACAAAAGCCATAATTACATCAGCCAGAGGAACTGCACATTCTCTCTATTCCTGCACACATTGTGCCCTCACCTTCTCCTCTGAACACTGGTGCATTTCCAAAGCTGCTTCAACAAGAAGTGGATCAAAGCCCTTCTCACAAAGCTGTCCATGTACAAACAGGTAATCCAAAATCTGTGGGGAATGAAGAAAAGAAACAGCTTGCAGAGCAGCATTTGCAGCACATGGCTGAATACCATTTTTGTACATGCAGAGGAGCTTAGCACAACTTTATCCCAGGCTTCATCAGGGACTCAGATAAAGTCCTTCCTAGTAGATCTGAGATGGTCTTATGCAAGAACTTGTTCAGAGAAAGCAGATGAACCCTTCTGGTGTTCTCCCACCAGCTCTGAACATCATTTGCTCTGGTCAAAACAGTCTCACAAGGCAATCTTTAGAAGTTTAACTGTGCTTTTTATACTACAAGTTTTTAAGATGAAACTGAAGATTCAACAGTCAAAATGTCTCAGCTTTTAGCTTCCTCTCAGCCAGTCACAAGAGCTAATGCAATCTGAAAGCATTCAGCCCTTAAAGATCAACTCAGCATACTAGTGAGTGAGCTGCAAATCCCAGCTCACACGCATAGAAACCACTGCCAAATTTATTATCTGTCTTCAATTTTGAGAGGTAGGGGGAAATGTCTTATAGGTAATGCTAGGTCCACAAAAGAATACAGCTTGCAAATACAGCAGGATTTAAAACCACCATCCTAAGGGACATTTTTTCATTTTATATTACAGTTCACTGCAGCACACAGCTTAAATCACTCTTGATGTGTAGGTAGTGGGCAAGTAGATCAGCTCCGCAAGGACTCACTGGGACGCTCCTCCTCCCCAGGCAACAGGCACAGTCCTGCCAGGCAACGCTCCGCACACAGTACACCTAGGGTTTCCCACACAGAAAGTTTGGCCACACTCTTCCTGCTTTAAAATGTTTGAAGCGGATCCAAGACACAGAGCCATGCTTCATCCTGCAGTGCTTAATGTTCAATGACCTGATTTTAGCAAGTGTTTGAGGCAACACGTGAGGAACATAGCACACAAGAAAGTTGGTCAGTGGTACCTTACAAGAAGCTTTCAGGGATGTTGTAAGCCTGCAAGGGCAAAATCCCTCTCTACAAGTAAACACATCAGCATTGCAACCCATGCTCAGAACAAGGGAAGTTGGCTGTTTTTTTTGTCACATGGCACTAAGCATGGCATAGAGCCATGCTAAGCTTCCTTTGGATGGTTTTGTGGCTTCTGGGAAGGCCCAGTACCTCTCCCAGCTTGACATGGAGCTAAGGGCCCATCACAAGCTCAGAGCAGCTCCTACCCAGCACCCACAGGTGTGGTTGACTCAGTCTCTCATCAGAAACAAGTGTGGTCACTCTTTTCTTTGGTTTTGGGAGCCTTTATTACCAGCTGACAACTTCTCTAGTGGTTAACATCACAGCAGTTACAGGTTGCAACCCCTTGTTAGAATAAATATATTCCCCCTATACATTTTGCAAATTTAGGTTTGTTTCTCAGCAGAATCAGCATCCAATCAAGGGTTTCTTCCCTACTCCACAAGCTCATACCTGGTCTATGTTCTGCCCCTTCTTCTTCATGGCTTTCAGGACGTCTTCAGATGCATATCCCATGTTGACAACTGTCTCTATGCACTGCCTCTCACTAGCAGAGAGGGCCTGCTGTAGTTCAGGAGCAGGGTCATCTGACTGCTTTGTGCAGCTGGTATTATTGGGCACATTAGACACTGGGAAATTTTGGTGTGTTACCTAAAGGGGAAAATCCAGAGACAGGTGATGGTCATCTTCTGCATCCCCTCATCCTGTTTCTGGCTAGTGCAGAACCAGGATACCCCATGTAATTAATCCAAGAGGCTTTCTAGACTGCCCTTGGAAAGTTACTGTTAGGATGAAATCAAGCAGTGCACAGTCTGATTCCCACCGTACTTTTTTTAACCCTCAAAACAGCAACCAACAACCCAGATTCTTTCCAATATACCCTCTCCTACCAGTGGATGAAAAGCTTTTGGTGCCCAACCATATGATATAGTCAAACTCTGCACCTCAGCAGAAGCATGCAGATTGCTTCCTTTACCCCAGTTTACTCATCACCTATGATTTTCTGTACTCAAAGGAACACTACTTCTGAAGATTTTCAGAAACATGATCCAATGCAAGCACACAGGTATTTGGGAACTTACCTTAAGTATTTTTGTTTCCTTGTAGTCTGGGTGCACCTGTTGGACAACACACAAATAAGATAACTATAAACATTACGCACCAGTGAACAGAATTTGCTACAGCTGGGGAGGAAGGGTTTTATGGGAGAGATCTGGGAATAAGTCTACTATATTAGGGAGACTTGTGGTCTGATCAGACATGTGAGATGCAGACATTACACAGTTATGTGAAGTTATAGAATAGACATCATAAGGATAATTTCTTCTTTCAGCACTCTATAAAAACAGATTATATGTCAAGAAGGATGTGTCCTCTCTCATAATAATTGTAAGATTGTTTATTCTGTCACTGTGACTTCTACGTGTTCACAAAGCTCAGTGTAACACGCTGGCTGAATGACAGTGATAATTTTTAAATCATTGCCTAGAGACTTTCCTTATTTTTTTTTTACCATGAGGAGTAAGAGAAACACATACCTCTTTTCTACTCTCAAAGCACTTCATTTCATACACCTGTGATGGATGCGCTCAACCCCCTTAACTAAACCTGCAGTAGTTTGATACAGGCTCCAAAGGAGGTAAAGGTCTGAGCTGTAGTTCTATGAAACACAAAGGAGCAGAGAGCATCAATGCATATGAGCTTGGAACATGATTGTGCAATTAACACATGAATAGTGTGTGATTTTTCAAAGATGCCTTTATCAAGGACCAAAGAAAGTTGTGGGTTTAAGGAGTCTCATGCATACCTTTCCCATAATATGTAATTTGACAATGAGCCAACCACTTTATCCCATAAATATGACAGTCTAAGTGAGCCACCTTTGAGCTCTCCCTGCTAGGCAGCATGGCTGCAGGGCAGTCATCTCCTCTTGAGCTGGGACGCCTCTCAAGGTTGCTCCTGGAGGCAAAGACACTTTTTATCAACAACAGATCTCTGGATGAGTCCAATTTGAGTTGTCTATAAATTGCAACTGGACTGCACACCAGCGACTCTCCTTTTGAGCTGGGATGTCTCTCAGTTTTTGAGATTCCTTACCTGAGGTGGAGGTAACTCTTTATTTCACAACAGATCCTTGGTGACTGATAGCATGCTGAATTAATACTAATAAAATCCATGTAGCTAATTCCATTAGACATAAACCATTGTCCAAGCCTGATACTAAAATTTGACCTAGATGCACCTAGGCTCTGTCAGGAGTTTAGAAACCAAGGGGGTCCGCTATGAACCTTGTGACTCAACAAGAGGGTCTCTCTTACCCTTTTGTATCTTTGGTCTCTGTAAATGATTCTAAATCAATTCTAACTTGATTTCTTTTGTATGTTTCATTCATGTAGTAAGTAATAGAGTGAACCTTTTCATCAAACTTTGTTAAATCGCACTTTTATAAATTCATATTAAAACCACTTTTGCTAATACTTTTGATGGCGATTCTTTAAGTGATCTAAATCACGTATCCACACCACCACCATATATGACCAAAATGGCACACTGGCTAAAAAGAGCATGTGATTTTTCTACCAGTGCCCAACACTTGGTCCCATTCTCAGTACACCAACAAGGCTGGATAATGTTCCTTGCTGTACACCTGCTCCATTTCTGCAGAACCAGGCTGCCAGAGGGCAGAACCAACCCTCTATATTACTTTACCCAAGATAACAGCAGTGCAAAGTCAGAACTCTGCTCCTTTCAATTAATCCATTTCAAAGTCTTCCTGCATTTTAAATCAAATTTTAAAAGACTGCAAGAAATTACTTTGGACCAAGGGCCTATGTTTATTGCCTTTCCTTAATATCTTTTTAAGCCAACGTAGATTGCTTGAAAGCTTGTCTACATCTTTCAGAAAAGCCTTCTTTGGGCCCAAACTGAAAAAAGCAAACAAACAAACATGAAACCCCAAAAAACCAAAAAAAACACCACAACAAAAAAACTATCCATAGAAAAATAATTTTGAGAATATATGTTAGGATTTTGGCAAATTCCATCTGTTGGGGGAGGGAAGAAAAGAGGGGGGAGGGGAAAAAGGCCTTGTTCAGCATTTCTACCCATTTTCATCTCCAGGGTAAGAATTTATCTTCTAGGACACACAGCCTGAGAAATCATGTTTGGTCGGATGGACTGGTTTCTGCAAGAATCTCTCCTCATGGTGGTAGAAGAGTTCAAAGCTCTTCACACACCCCTTTCTTCCAGGCACTTTTTCCAAAGCAAAAAGCACTAGAATATGGGATACACTGAACTGGGGTTCTGGAGTAGCCCTGGAATCAGCTGGTTATCAAACTGAAGGATGATGCTTTGTTATCAATGCTGCAGCCAGGAAAACCAAAACTGCTTCTTAGACTAGAGATTCAAGAGTCCAGGACCAACTCCTCTTCCTCAATGTACTAGAGCTTGACCTGTGTTTGAGGTCAGCGATTTCCAGTGGAGGAGGGAAATAGCTAAAGGAATTTTGGGGGACAAAGCTAGGACTGGTCATTCAGCAGTCATGCCCCCTTACATCTCAAACTTGCATTTCAGTGCCCTTCAAGAAGCAAACATACATTGCTTTCAGTATGCACTTGTACACTGTGGCTACTTTTAGGGACTTTATAGGCTGGGAGTCCTGTCTGCAGCTGGTGTGCCTGCATACATCATACTACTGCAGCAATATATATTCTGAATGGTCTACCAGGAGCACCCCATCCTCCAGCAACCAGATTTTTTAAAATGCATCCTACTAATCAGGTCTCTGATCAGCTTTGTTTGATTCCAACCTGTTGACTTCACTAATCATTTCTCCCCTCTGCCAATGCTGCAAAAAAGCAAACTAGTGAGCTGCAAAAAAACCCAAACAAAACCAACCAACCAAGACAAAAAACCCTCCACCATAAACACACTGAGGAGAGGAGACCACCCAGAACAAAATCAATGTAGTCTCAGAGAAATCACAAGTTTATTTCCATCCAAAGAACCCTAGATCAAATCTACTGGTAAAGCATCAACTCCAGTGGAAACTCCAAATCCGAAGTTACAATTTCTAGTCTTGTGAGAAAAAAAATTCTATATAAAAAACACTGTGAAATACACTGGGACATATAATTGTTCTGAGGCTTTCTAAAAAGGACAGGCTTATTCTTGTGTAACCTTGAAGGGAGACATGCCCCTTCTGCTCCCAGTCAGAGAGATGACTGTGACTTCCTTCTATCATTTTCACATTCTGAGGACTTTTGTTCCATTCACTTCAATTACAATTTCAAAATTTTGTTACATTTACAAATCATGTCTAAGGAAGAACTGGACATGGCACTCAGTGCTCTGGTCTAGTTGACAAGGTGGTGATCAGTCAAAGGTAGGATTCAATGATCTTAAAGGTCTTTTCCAACCTAAATGATTCTGTGATTCAATTTCTTGCAACCCAGCTGTCCTTTTCCAGCCACTGGGACCATATTGTGGAAATATGAAACAAGTACATTCTGAAATTTAGTTCTGTTGGCATAACTATTTCTTGGTTTGCTACTTCCAAAGTAGAAACAGTTTCAAATTAAGATCTTTATTACTTCTCCTAATAAGACTATTTTTTGTTTGTTTATCAGTTTCCTAACAGCATTCTTGAGAATATACTTTCCCTCTTAGTCTTTAATAAGTTTTAATCCAGCATAGCGATTTGAATAGTCAAGAGTGAAAATGTGGTCATCTAGTTGTAAGTGATCTTTCAAGTTAATCCCTAGAGATGTGTCATACTTCAAGCTTTCACCTCTGAGCTACATATGATGATAGTCACCTCTCAAACCTGTGATCTGTAAGTGAGCAGTTGCTCAGCATGCTGCTGCTTCTGCCAAAGTTTACTGTATTAAATTTGTTCTAGTGATCAATAAACAGCTGTTTTCCTGTGCTGACAAATACACTAATAGTCAGAATATTGCAATTCGCAATTAATAATGCATTTACCTAAGTATGAAAAGAGATGAGAGAACAGAAGAGCAGCAGTGTCACTTGTTTCAGAGCACATGGTGTCACAAAACCCTGTAGAATGTCAGTAAGGCCACAGAACCACTGAAGCATCATTTATATTGGACAGAAGCAGCCAGATTATTTTAGAGCCAGATAGAGGATTTGACCATACAGCTTTCACTAGGCTTCATGAGTACTGGTGTCCAGATCTTAGGTTCTTTGGGGAAAAAAAAAACAACCAAGCTTACTTATGTGCTGGTTTTGGCTGGGGTTGTTAGCTTTCTTCACAGTACCTAGTATGAGGTTGTGCGCTGAAAAGACTGTTGATAACGTAGAGGGGGTTTTTATTATTATTGAGCAGGGTTTGCAGTGTCAAGGCCTTTTCTGCTTCTTCTACTGCCCTGCCAGTGAGGAGGATGGGGATGCACAAGAAGTTGTGAGGAGATACAGCTAGGATATCGACCCACAACTGACAAAAGGGATATTCCATACCCTATGATATCATGCTCAGCATATGAAGACAGGGGAAGAAGGAGAAAAGCGGGAGACATTTGGAGTGATGGCATTTATATTCTCAAGTAATTGTTATGTGTCATTTCACAGCTGTAAAATAGCTGAACAACTGCCTGCCCATGGGAAGCAGTGAATTAATTCCTTGTGCTGCTTGGCTTGTGCACACAGCTTTTGCTTTCCCTAGTAAACTGTCTATCTCAAGGCAAAAGTTTTCTAGCTTTTTGAAGGAGACCATACAACTGACCCCACAACTGATTCCAAGTATGATCACTCTATTGTTCTTCTGTACAACCTTTATACCACTCATCCTCTATGCATTACACCTGTGTGCCCTCTCCACCCTTCTGTGATTGGTCAGTACACCTCAGCATTCCAGATTTCTTTACCTTTAACACTGCTCACCTGTCTTACACAGCTGTAGCCCATTAGGGATGAGACTCGGCCACAGCCCCATTCCCAATCACCACAAACTGTGTGCCTACAGCTTTTACCCTTCCGATTCTCTCCACAATCCTGCTGGCAGGGGAATGAGAAAATGGCTGTATGTGGCTTGGTTGCTGGTTGGGGTTAAACCACAACAGTCCTTTTTGGCACTCAACATGGTGATCAAAGGGTTCAAGATAACAGATTTTATTGGAATGTGTTAGGACAAATTTATAGCTGTTAGTGCTGTTTATTAATTGGCAGGCTCCTGCGCTTGCCATGGGCTCGCTTGCCTGACTATATTAGAGTCTAGTGCTTACTAGTGTCTGGTTTTTGCTTCCACTGCTTGCTGTAGTGCTGTGCTGCTCATCACCTAACTGTATTGTGCCTGGGAATATTTAGATAACAGCAATGGTGATGTGCCTGGGCTGGCAGATGGCCAGGGCACTGCTGCTGTAATGGAGAGGCTGGAACTCCAGTGTGAACTCTAGTTGAAGGGACTGTGACCTATGGATGAGTCCACACAGGAGCAGAGATCCACCTGCATCCTGTGGAGGAGCCTCATACAGGAGTATGTGGATACCCAAAGGAGACTGTGATCCTATGAGAAGCCAGCACTGGAGCAGGCTCCTGGCAGGACCTGTGGAGAGAAGAGCCCATACTTGAGCAGGTTTCCTGGCAGGATTTGTGAGCCCATGAGGGACCCACACTGGAGCAGTTTGTGAAGAACTGCAGCCCATGGGAAGGACCCACATTGGAGAAGTTTGTGGAGGACTGTCTCCTATGGGAGGGACTTCATGCAGGAGCAGGGGAAGCAAGGATTCCTTGCAGTCCTTGGTGCAGACGGTGGTGAGGAAGCTGTCCCCCTGCAGCCATGGAGGACTATGCTGGGGACTCTACTAATGGTGGATTCTAGCAGGAAACCCCTTGTTGCAGCCAGGCTGGGAACAAAGGGAGTTCATTGCAATGTTAAACTCTATAACCTGGCCCAAAAGGACCAGAGGTGGAGATTGTTATGGATATACCTTTAAATTGTTGCCAGACATTATTTGAGTTGTATGTTACTGGAATTACTATAACAGTGTCATGGTTTAAGCCCAGCTGGAAATTAAACACCATGCAGCCACTCGCTCAACCCCTCCTCTCTCCCATTCCACTCCAGTGGAATGGGGAGAAGAATCAAAGTAAAACTTGTAAGTTGGGAAAAGAACAGTTTAATTATTGAAAATAAAGTAAAATACAGCAATAATGGTAAATGATGATAATAAAAAGGTAAAAAACAAATTATGCAAAATGCAATTACTCACCACCTGCTGACCGATGCCAGACTTTCTTCCCCCACCCCCCCTTCCTGAACCCAGATTGGCCACCCTTCTGGGTAACTCCCTGCAGTTTATATACTGGGCATGACATTTTAAGGTTTGGAATATCCCTTTGGTCAGTTTGAGTCATGTGTCCCAGCTATGCTCCCTCCCAGTTTTTTTTTGCGAATCGCCTTACTGGCAGAGCGTGAGACAAAGAAAAAAAGAAGTCCTTGACTAAGGATAAACACGACTTAGCAAAAAACTAAAACATTGGTGCATTATCAACACTATTCTCATTCAGAATCCAAAACACAGCACTATAACAACTACTGAGAAGAAATTTGCTCCAGCTGAAACCAGGACAAACAGGAACTACATGAACCAATGGAGGAGAGAAGCCTTAAAAGCAGCAGTGTCCTGACCTGCAGACTAAGGATATCTGTGATTATCTGTGATCACAGATATCTGTGTATTATATCAAAGAATGGAAAGGAGTGGAGTGGTTACCGAGGTTGTATTGGATAGTGTAGGACCTGCACATGATGTAAATACTGTGGAATAAGGGGTGGAATGTGCTGGTTTTGACTAGGGTAGAGTTAATTTTCTTCACAGGAGCTAGTATGGACTAGTATGTTTTGGATTTGTGCAGAAAACAATGTTGATAACATAGAAATGTTTTTGTTATTGCTGAGTAGCATTTGCACAGCATCAAGGCATTTTTGCTTGTCTGCTTCTGATTGTCTCTCCAATCCCGCTGGTGGGGGAGTGATTGAGTGGCTGCCTGGAGCTTGGTTGCTGGCTGGAGTTTAACCTCAACACTTACTCAGATTTCTACTCTTATTCATAGAGACAATAACTGGTGTGAAGTTAAGTGTCCCCAAAATAATTTTGGAACTTGCTACAAGTTTGAAGAAATGAAACATCAAATTCCTGTCTCAGAGCTGTATAGCAACCAACTGTAACATGAGTGATCCAAGATGATCCTCAGGACTGCTTTTAGTATCCAGAAAGCAATCCTTCCTCCCTCTTTTACAAGGAAGAGGGTAAATACCAGGTTTCAGACCATCATAATTTTCATCCTTTTAAAAGGTTAGATTTTAAAAAGTATCTCACAAGGAAAATAAATAAATTAAACGTTTAAAAAAGACAATTCTTTCACTCCAGGTAAACTGCAAGCACTTTTTCTCCCGAGAGACAAACCACGTGTGTTTTTTAATCTGTGATTGCTTCTATTCCTTGAAAAGCTGGCATTTACATTATTTCCAGCAAATATATAAGCAAACCGAGGAACAAATCTAGAAGAGATTTAATTCAAAACCGAAGAGCAGTTCAGAATCTTATATATCTCAGTTGGATAAGACAAAACACAGGACTGTACAAAGATCTCATATGCTTAGCTCAATGGTCTGCAACTATGAACAAGTACCAAAAAGCTGAAAGAAAAGTCACCAGAACTGGTCTAAAAATATCAGATTTAGGGGAATGTGTGAAGTAACTTCATGCTGGCAGTAATCTGAGGTTCAGAACTGCCAGCATGAAGACCTGTTTAATTGATCAATTTTCAACATAAATGAAGATGAACTACCACACATGATCTACAAATCTCTCCCATTAAAGGAACCTAAAACCACAGGACATTTTAGAAGCAACATCTATCTCTGCACCTCCACAACTCCACGTCTCCCCAGCAACCCCAACTCTAATCCACTGCGTGTTTACCATAATCGCTGTGCTTTGAGATGATTCTTCTTCTGTAAAAACTGTTGATGCAGCCAGGGAAGGCAGTCTGGATGAAGATGATAATGTTGATGTCTCCATGCCACTGTCCTCATTTAGAGCAGAAAAACCCACCATATGGTGTCCATTCAGTTCACTGGTTTTACTCTGAGCGTAGGTCTGCAAAGAACTGAGCAAAGTGCCGTTGCGGAGACAGGTAGTGCTGTGGAAAGTGCTCATAAGCTTTGATGATTTCTGATCACTCTCATCAGAGTCAAGTTTAGGAAAGGACAGGGATTTGATGTTGCTCACTGAAGTGATAGGGGACAGGGACACCTTGGAAGACAAGGACATCTTTTCACAGTTTCCCAACTGTGGTAAAGTGATAAAGCCATTTGGTTTGTGAAGGGGTTTGAAGTCCAATGTAGCCCTTTCTATGGATGTCAGAACTTTCTCATCTTGCAACACAGACTCAGACTCTACTTTGGGCAAAGTATTATCTAATAGCTGGGCAACAATTGGCCCAGTAGTACCAACATGAATTTCAAGAATATTTTTTAATTCTTCCTTATCATTGATCGTTTTTAATTCCAGTTTGTCAAAAGGGTCTTCTTCACATTCAAAATCAGCTGGGTTGAAGTCTGCTTTTGGATGAGGTGGACTGAGAACCTTTTGCTTCACAGCACTACTGTTGGCTGGTGTGGGAGTAAGAATACTATTGTGCTGCAGGCTAGCGAGGATGGGGTTAATAGGAGGAGGCATGACTTCAGGGCAAGGACCCTCTGAGAACCCCATTTTGGTGATGTCCTCTGAAGCAGCTTTTGAGTTTGCTAGTGCTTCTTCTGCCTTGTGTTCAGCTTCTCTCTGGGCAGCTTCAATTTTTTTGATATCTTCAGCCCATTCAATTGTTTTCTTTTCCAGTGAGAAGTCATACTGGCCAGGGGTGGAGGGGAAAGGAAAGGAGAAAAAGGAGAAATTGTATCAGGATCATAGCCACTACTTCTAACAGCAACATAAGTAACAGAACAGAGCTACATGAATTACCATGGAGAGGCATCAATTTTTCCCAGTACCTCTTGTTTCCCAGGATATCTTGTCTGTAGGTTTACAGACTGACAAAACTAAAGGACCTCAGAAATAGTTCATTTTGCCTCTAGTACTAAAACCTGTCTATAGTCTAAAGTATCATATTTTGCCTCCTTCCGACACTTAGTTTTGCTATAGAGCTACTGATCATCTGTTGGAGGTTAGAACTTTTTTGGTTTTTTTCCTTTCTCTCAGGGAATTTTCTCCCATCTGTTGCCTGAGAGATAATAACCGGTACTTAAAAGAGACAAAAGAAGTGGTCAAGGTGGGGGGAAAGGGTGCAGCTGGCTGCAGCCTCTTAGCTGAGGGGCTTTCTTTTGGAAGGGCAGAGATACTGGGAGATTTTGGCTGGGGGGTGAGGGGCTGGGCTCAGCTCCTCTCTCTCTCTTGCTCTTGGGATTTGAGGGGAATGGTCAAGTTGCTGCTACCACAGGAAGAATTCGCTGCCACCACAGAGTCCAGCCGAGCACTGCTTCTTCTTTATCCTGAGTGAGTCTCTGCTCGTAAGACCACAAGATGAATTGGGACTGTAGTAACACCTGATCTGACTAGTAAGGACCTTCACCATCTATTTGGGTGCCTCAAGGGAAAACCCGTGACCCCGATCCCATCCCCCTTCCCAGACGGTGCATTTCCTGGCTGTGTGCGGCAGATGCTATGGAGAAGCCTGGCTGCAGCTGCCAAGCCCCGCTGCTTTCTGCCGCTGCCTCAGACTTTTTCACTACACTCTAACCCAGCACCCTGTGTCCACTCGACCCCTCCCCAGCTCCTGCTAAGGCTATGGAGTTTTCTGTTACATTTTGTTTGCCTTTCTGGGGTGTGCCTGCCTCTGCCATTCTAACCACTGCTCCGAGGTTCCTGCTACAGCTCCTTTTGCAATCTGGAGGAGCACCGGGCCCATCATGAGTTTGTAAAGGAAGCCCCTTTTCCATCTCTTCTGCCTGCACGTCTGCCATTACTCACGTGGAGAGAGGTGGCTGAGCTCACACCACAGCGACCCCTGCGGCTGCNNNAGTAAAGAACTGTTATTCCTTTTCCCATATCTTTGTCTGAAAGCCCCATAATTTCAAAGTTATAATAATTTGGAGGGGAGGGGGGGGGGTCACATTTTCCATTTCAAGGGAGGTTCTCGCCTTCCTTGGCAGACACCTGTCCTTTAAATCAGGACATCATCCCAAGATCAGTTTCACAGCTCTCCCACCCTCTCCCCCCAAGAAAACAGATGCAGCAAGCCTACTAGATAGCCATACCCAGATTTGGCATCACTGAACTACCTCCTGTCCACAAGTTCCACAAGTCATTCAAGAGTACAGCAGAGTATTTTTTTTTCATCCAAAGACCAATACAGCATTACGCAGTTCCCTCAAATATATTTCTAAGGGATTTGATATTATAGTTTTATACCCACTAGTTTAAGAGGTATTGGTATTACTTCAGTGCCAGTGGCTCACCAGCAAAGGACATATACTGGCTACACCGATGATGACAACTACCTGCAGTAGCAAATTTTGATGCAGTTACTGGCATGGTGAGATCTCACAAGCTTTTCTCATTTAACATCAGCTCCTTCAGGGCCAAGTTAGCACAGGAAGGCGTTCGTAAGCTACTCACTATCAGTTTACTGGTTATAGTAGTGGCCTGGTTGAAAGGACAACATTCTGAACAGACTAAATTTACTTAAAGCTTTAATATCTTAGTAAGAATTAACAACCTCAAATGCTCTTTAAATAACCAAAAAAATGATCAAAAAACACAGCCTACAAGTTAAGTCCAGGGCATAACCTGTGATTCACAAGAAGTTATAAGATACCCTTGCCAGGATAATGGCACATAACTGAAGTGCTCTTGACTGCTAGGTCATACAAATTCCTGTCTCTAAAGAGCAACAAACCAGCAAGGCTTGCTGGGCCTCTACTAAGCTTTTCTGGGACTTGCTATGTGTTGCACCACGTCCTATCCTATAGCAGGCTCCAGTGAGATCCTGGAGACCTGTTGTCTCAACTGCATAACAGTTTTCCATTCCCTTAGCTCTACTACTCCAAGAGGCGTGATACACAATTTATCAGCAAGGCGACTTTGAAAAACAAATCGCTGACAGAAGTGCTGAGCACTACTCATTATACATTCTTTGCTATCCAAGCAGACCTATCAGGAGTTTGTTTGTGTGTGTGTGTGTGGCTATATACATAGACCAAAACTGACCAAGTTTTTTTTTATATTAAAAAAGGGGATATTTATATAAAAATATATAGCTTTGGAGAACTTTGCTTCCTTGCACTTTTATTTTTTTAACAGCTCTCACTACAGCTGTAAAAAAGTCAAATTGCACTGCAAGATGCATATTCTACATAGTTGCATCCTATTATGCAGGGTACTTCAGTCCAATTGGACATATTGTACTTGAGCCTCAGCACGGCAGGAAAATGGAGACATAGCACAATGAAGCCAGCAATAGGACATTAGTTGCCTTTAGCTCTTCCACACCACCTTAACTGGGTGGAAATATGTATATTAGGACAATCAGGTAATCATTTAATGGTTATAATGAAAAAGCCATGGTGTAGGGTAATTGAGATAGTCAGCTCTCCAGTGGATGAGTTGCACGGCAGAAAAAACAAATTTAAAAAAAAGAAAAAGGGAAGAAAAAAAGCAGAACTATCTGTCACAACTGAAATGAAAACAATCAGTTTGGACTGCCAAGGAAAATCATGGATCCAAATAGGAAAATATAGTTCAATTAGACTTCTTGTATCATAACCTGCATTTGGAAATTAGATTTTCAACATTTACGTTAAAGCCATTGATTTTATGCTACTATGAGTTTATAATAAGAGAGACCTGCTTCTCAAAGACCTAGAAGCCATCTGTGTACCATGTTGTAACCTGTTTACCCTACAGCTGGAAAAGAATTCCCACTCAGAACTGCAGAAAAAACAAGAACTGAAAATTTATTTCTTCATCCCACAATTGTGAGAACACATAAAATATGATTATATAAACACTTGTTACCCTCAAACAAGATTCTGCAAGTATACCATAGCATGGGTGTATCAGTTCTTAGCATTTGCCTCTTAAAAATGCTATTCAAATTTAGTCAGGGTAACATTTAGACCTGTTAGGGGTTAGGCTTTTTCTTTTTTTTTTTTTCTTTCTCTCGGGAAATTTTCTTCCCATTTGTTGCCTCAGAGATGATGAATGGATGGTATTTAAGAGACAAAAGACCTAGCTGGACATCTTGGAATGACATTGAAATGGTCCTGGGGGAGGAGGGAGGAAGGGGTGCAGTTGTTGCAGTCTCTTAGCTGGGGAGTGACCTCTCTGGCTGGGGGCTCTCTCTTCGGAAGTGCAGAGATACTGCGAGAGGTCGGGGGTGGGGGAGGACTAACCAAAACTTGGCTGTGGGTCAGGGGTGGTGCGGTGAGTAGGCACCTCTCTTCCCCTAGATAGGGCTGCATTGTGGTTTGCTGTCAGAGACTGGGTTTTTTTTTTTTGCTGTTTGTAACGTCTGCTGACATTGNCATCCCCCACTGTTCCTGCCGCTGCAATGGGGTTATTGCTACACTTTGGTTTGCTGCCCCGGGTCTGCTTGCCTCTGCTGTTCCAGCCTGCTGCTCCAAGGCTACTACTACAGTCCAGCTCACCACCCGGAGGAGTACTGAGATCGGTTGCTCCCCGTGAGTTTTGCAAGGGGAGACATCTTCCCTCTACCCCCTTGCCCAAGCTACCATTGCCATGAGGAGCCCCCTGCAGCCGCGGGGGAATCATTGCACCTGCCCTGCCTCACCAGGGCCCGCTAGCGCCCTCTTGTCTTGGTTTGAAAGACAGGTGTCTGCTAAGAAAGGCAGGAGCCTCCCTTGGAATGGAAAATGTAAACCCCCTCCATGCGAATTACAATTTTGAAAGTAAGGGGCTCTCAGGCAAAGATATGAGAATAGGAATAACAGTTCTTTACTAGTATGTATAATAAAGCAAACAAACAACAACAACTATAGCATTAACAACAAACAAAACTGGGAACCCAGTACCAGCCTTTTCAGTTGCAGGCACTTTCCCCTTTGGTGTAGTGATGGTCACAGCCGGCAGAGGTGTTACTGGCTCCCGGTGGGCAGGGCAGGCACGATGATTCCCCTGCGGCTGCAGGGGATGCCAGGGCATGAACTTGGGGAGCACGTGGTAATGGCGGCTCAGAAGAGACAGGAAGGGATGGAAGGGAGGCTTTGCTTAACAAACCCCTGGAGCAGTCGATCGTGGTGCCCCAGCAGGACTTATGGAAACAGCAAGCTGGGCCGGCAGGAATGAGCAAAAATCCTGGGATGGTGGACAAGATGTATCAGAAGCTCTGGAGATGTGGCTGGATCCGTGGGACGTCTCAGCAGGCAGGGGGTGTGGGGCTACAGTGCAGTGAAAGCTCAGAGCAATGCTGAAGAAGAAGCAGGAGCAGGACAGCGGCAGACCGGCTCCCAGCAGGACAGAGAGAGGCGAGCTCAAAATCCCCACTGCAGAAGAAAGTAGGACCAAGCTGGGCTCCAGGGGCAGCAGGGAATTCCTTTCCCCAAAACAGCAGCTCCAAGCATCCTCCTCCCAAGCTGAGCGAGAGTAGCCCCTGTCCCTGCCCCTTTACCTGCCCAATTCTCACGGTATCTCTGCCCTTTGCCCTTCGCAGGGAAACCCCTCAGATGAGAGAGGTGCAACCTCTCTCTCAAGCCTGAGCTTAGCCACTTCTTTGTTTTTGTTAAGCACCCATAAGTACTCAGTAGTTAGTGTTTCTTAGCAACTTATGGGGAAAACTCTATAGGTAAGAAGGAACAAAAGAAAAGAAACCTAACCCCCAACACCTCCGCTGGCTGAAAAAGAGTCACTGAAACCATCACCTTGCCAGGGCCCGCCAGTGCTCCTGCCAGTTGTGGTCATAACTACACCAAAGAGGAAATTGCTTGACGGATGAGAGAAGGCTGTTATTTGATTTCTGTTTTTGTTTGTTGTTGCTGTTGTTGTTTGTTTATCTTGTTAAATATATTCTAGTAAAAAACTGTTATTCCTTTTCCCATATCCTTGCCTGAGAGTGATGTAATTTTAAAGTTATAATAGTTCGGAGGGAAGGGAGTAATATTTTCCATTCCAGGAAGGTTCCTGCCTTCCTTGGAAAACACCTGTCTTTTAAACCAGGACTCCACAACAAAAACACTGTCCTTTTTTGAAGTAGATACACTAAAATAAACATTATTAGGCTTTTTAAAAAGGAGAAGCTTTTTGCACAGCCTATCATATTTTTATTTTTCTATACATTCTAACAGATCTTCTGCAACTACTGCCTGGCATACAAAATACACTACAGGACCGTCAAGACTAACATTTGAATACATGTGCAAACTGTGACTATTTGCAGTTTACAGCACCAGGGGGAAGAGAGCAGAAAGGCAGAACACATCACTTACCTGGACTTCTCTGATAAGCTGAGAAGAATCAGGCAGGCTGAAACCAATGGGTAATCCAACCTTTGCTGGGGTTTTGAACTTGTCTCCTATCTTAAATGGAACATCATCAAGATAACTGAAAGGACCTAAGATCAAAAGTAGAAATTGAATAAAAAAATCTTACAAGTTTAATGCATTCAATTAAGACCCACATTTCTGTATTTGGGAGCTATTTATCTCTGATGCCCAAACTATACCAGGTGACTCAATACAAAGGAAGCTGCTTGATCAGAAACACATTGAATCTGTTTGGACTTCATTGGCTCAGTTTTGGTTTTTTGGTGGTGTTTTGTTTTGTTTGTTTATAATGTTTTAGCTCATAACTACCAAAAAAACCCCCAAATACACAACACAACAATCCAACAACTGAAGGAAGTAAATACACCCAGTGTTTTAGCTTTCCTTGTAACAAGACTATCCCTACACAATTGGAAGTTGAAGCTCTCTCCTGAACATTGTATTCTGTTATGTCTCTAAAAAGATCCATCCTTTTTTTTCATATTCAAATCAGGTTTTAAAATAACCCAGCTTTAGAACAGCTAAACTAAAGTAAAATCCAAGTATTGGCATAAAAGTGGGAAGTCACATTTATACAGAAGTGGTCACAAGGGCAAAGTGGCCTAAAGTCTAGACACTCAAACCAAAACAGTGAAATAGCTCAAGACTATTTAGCTTAGCAATTCTGATTTTTGAAACAAGGCAATATAACTTAATTAGCTGTCTGATTTGTGATCACTCCAATGAGAAGCCTCAGACTTATTTCATGGTCCTCCATCTGTTCTTTATATTTGTCACTGATGTGGTATTTAAAAAGTATTTTAGGATTAAACTCTTTCTTCAGGCATCCTGCAAACTCATAAGGCAGAATTACTTAAAGCTCAACCACCTCCAAGCAGCCAGACTATAGGTTTGCTTTTCTTGAGCTGCCATGAAGAAGTATTAGAAAACACAATATAAATTGCACTCTCTTTCTCGGATCTCTGGTCTAAGCTTTTGGAAATACAAGCAAGGTTTCCAGCTGTGTATAACAATCTGAAGCATTCCTCTAACACTGATTTCTAACTTTGCTTTGAGTGATGCAGATATAAAGAGACATGACTAGCATCACTAAGATGGTGTTCAGTGACTAACCTCTTGTTCAGTGACTAACCTCTTGTTCAGTGAGCTGTGACTCACCATTTTTATCTGACTGTAGCAAGGCATCTCACTCCCCACATGAGCTTATCTATTGTTTGTTAACCAGATAACTTGGACAAGCTGTCTTGTAGTGAGTTATTTTG
>VYXF01002749.1:73521-88780 GCA_013397295.1 Polioptila caerulea | reverse complement strand
GCCGCTGGATAAAGCCCCCCCCCGCCCCAGGCGCCCCGCGGTGCTGGAGGCTCTCAGACCCCATTCCTGCACGATGCGACTGTCGCCTTCCTCGGCCCGGGGGTCTGCGGAGGGTCCGTTCTCCGCCCGCGGGCTGTCCGTTCCCGAAGCTGGGGGATGAGCTGCAGACCTCCCGCAGCCTCGCCGACAGGGACCCTCCCTCCGCCAGGACCGAGCCTTCGGCCCCCTTGAGGGCCGAGTTGTGAATTTGGGGATCCCCGCTCCCCTTCTTCACGTGCTTACGTCACCGACACGTCACCGAGGCCGGAGCACCCTGCCTGGAAACCCGCCTCCTCCTAGGGCTCCCGCGGAAGGGATGCTGCGCCCGGCAGGTGCGGGCCGAAGGGCGAGGAGCAACGCTCTGCCGAGCCTCGCCCCCCGCCAGAAACAACCAAAGCGAAGGCTGTGCGTGTCCGCACCCAAGCCCTGCATCTCCGCCCGACGCGGCTGGCCCGGCCGGGTACCACTTCCCGAGGCGGCCCACCCACAGTCCGGCCAGGCCCCAGGGACCCTTCGGGAAGGGAAATATCCCGCGGCCTCGGGAACTCCCGTGTGCCCCTCTCCTTCCTCCGCCTCCCTGACGGCTGGCGGGAGGAGGTGGTGGGCAGCAGACACCCACCTTGCCGCGGGCTGCGGGCGAAGCGGGAGGATTTTCTTCTAAACAGAGGCACTCAAGGTCCCCGGGAGTCACCGCAGTGTCCCCGCGGGTGGCAGAGCCCCGCTGCTCCCTTTGCAGCTGCCCTGGCGCAGTCTGGGGAACACGTCCACGGCTGAAGCTGCCGAGTCCGTGTCCCGTAGGTGGCTGTGACAGCAGGTTGTCCCTTGTCTCTATCGCGGACACTTCGAACCACTCTCGCACTGTTAGGTTTTGGTTTGATTTGGTTTTTTTCCCTTGGAGGTTCTGCCAACACATATCTGCTTTCCCATGGGAGGATGCTTGGGGAGGGAGGAAGGGGATGGGTTCCTCCAAGGGGGTACCATGAGAAGATGTCCCCCCGCCAGGGCCACGTTCAGCAGTGTGAGAATCCGCGGTGATGAATTGCCAGTCTCTGCCGTTAACAGGTGCGAGCATTTGGTGATAAAATCTCCAGCACTAATACCGGGGAGCGGGGCCAAACAGCTGCGCGGCCCCGCTTCCAAATGCCGGTCACAATTACTCAAGCCCTAACGACTCGGTGCACAGGCTCGGCGAATTCGGGGGGACCCCGTGGAGAGGGCAGAAGCGGGCTGCTCGTCCGCACATCTCCAGTGGAAGCAGCGATTTCAGAGCCGGAGCCTCTGCGCGGAGTCGGTCGCATCCTCCTTCCTCGCCGGCAGCGCGGACATCGGGGAGAATTTCTCGATCGGAGGGGAAAAGTGTGCTGAGAGTTTCTCGGGAAAGTGGGAAGTCTGTCCCATGGGCGCATATCAGCTCTGGGGGAGCTTTCCCGAGCTTTCGCTTTTATACTTCTTCGATGCTCCTAACCCGCGTTCACAACACATTCGCGTATATCTCCCTCTAATATGTTTGCGTGTATATATATGTATATATATATTCAACTATACCTATGTTTATTTTCATTCTTTTCCCGAGATATATATATATATTTTTTCATATATAAGCGTATAGATAATTGTCTAACACGGAGAAATGCCTCGGAGATGCCGCATCTTTCCTACCAACATTGTTTAAACTCTCCGTTCATCAGCTCGGTGCAAAGGCAATTGGAAGAACAAATGGAAGAGAGCGGAGAGGGAAAAGACCCGAGCCGCTTTCCATTTTTATTAAGTAAAATAATAGTTATGCCTCCCCTACATAAACGAAAGTGTCATAAAAAATTCCGAAGCAGCTGCCAGAGATTTCGACCACACACACAACGGGGCGATTGAATTTCCACTTGGTGCATTTCATGGCACCGAGGAACCGCCGAGAGCTGCGCCTTGTGCCTCTGCAGGGCGGCGAAGGGGAGGGCGGGGTGGGGGCAGCAAAATGACGCGCTGCGAGCGGCCGGGGGCAGGGGACACCGCCCGGGGGATGCTCCGGGGGAGAAGATGCTCGGCCGCCCCCCACGCCCCCGCGGCGCCCGGTCGCAGAGCGGCTGCCTCCCGATCGCTCCGTCTGGAGGCCGGTCCCGCACGGCTCGAAGTGAAACAGATGTGGGTGTCTGCTGCCTGCCCACCCCCGCCCTGCCCCGGCTGCCGCCTCTCCCCCAGTCTGGAGAGGTGGGCAGACCTCGGGGGGAGCCCCCGGCAGCGGGGAACTCGGGTGGAGCCGCTTGCTGCTATACTCATGGCCATGGGGACCCCGATGAGGTGGCAAATGTACGCGGGAGGCGCGAAGGGTTGATGCGAGGCGCTGCTGGCGGGATGCGGCCGGTGCCTGGTCCTGCTCCCGCCTGGACCTGGCTCTCCCGTTCAGCATCGTGCACCCAGAGCGCCGCAGCTCCAGAAACAGCGCGCCCCGGTCACCCGGCATCGACACGATTTCTGCCTGTTTCAAGGCGCAGTGTGGTCCCCGATTAAGTCGGGGGTGACCCACAATGGAACGAGTGTGAGTGAATCTCGCTCTCTCCGTCTCTGAACGGCTTCTGTTCGCCGAGCAGGTCTCAGCCTCGGCTTTGCCACGCAAGATCGGCTGCAGAAACAAATCAAAACGAGCAAAAGTACCTAAACTACACCCGTCCCGAGATGATTTAGAAAAGGGAAACCCTGGACTGAAACAAACCAGATGGTCGGATCCCAGACACGGTACACACACACACACACGGTCACACACACACTCCCGGCCGTGCATCCACACACGGAGCGACGGGCGCGTTTTAATGTAAGAAATGCTGTGGTCTCCCGAAAGAAAAACCCTATCGATCTACCCGAAAAGATTGCTTTATCATCGCCCCGCTGAGCCCGGGTATGCTAGGCTGGGAAGGAAGTATTTTTCCTTGGGCAGATTTTTAGTTTTTCTGCTCTCCACTCTGCAGTATTTCCTTACAGACAGCCTCACTTCCCTTTTGAACCCAACTCTGCTTTACATTTCGCGTTGAACTGCGGAATCAAACGTGCGTGGGGATGAGTGCTGCTGGAGTGGAAAGAGTCTCCAAAAAGTCTCAAAAGTAGGGAAAAAAAATAAAGGCCATCAACCGATCATTATAATTTTTTTTTTTCTCCTTTAAATTGATTTTCACTGTCTTTCCCGCCTGTCTTAATGAGGTGTTTGATCCAGGCACGTTCGGTCGGTGTTTGATGCCCTCCTGACGGCTTCAGCAGGTGGATCCCCACGGCCGACGTTTTCCACCCGGGTGTCCAAGTGCCTCCGCCCGGTTCGGAGTTCCTGAAGGCTGCAAAACTGGCCACAACGGCCAGACACCTTTTTTTCTTTTTTTTTCCCACAGGGAAAAACTCTTGCCCTGACCGTCCGCCCAGACTGTTTTTTGGTGGGGAGGATGCAGTCGGAGGGCAGAACACGAAGCCCGGACCGCAGGGTGTGATCGCTGCTCCTGCCCTGGCCCCGATCATGCCCGCGCCTAAGGGCGCTCCCCCTGCTCGGAGCATCTCCCGGTGCAGGGGTTTAGCGGGGAAGTGAAGCCCTTGGGCATAGTGGAAAGTTCAGCTCCAGCCCAGCCGACGTTGCTCCCAGACCCTTCCAGATCTGTTGGGTTTGTGATCCGTGATTGTTCTTGTTGCTTCTGCCGAGCAGCATCTAAATTCGTTTATTCTGATGAGAACCGCATCTACAAGCCCCCCAAGGCTCAGGGATGGATTTTTCTTTATTACCTCGTTATCAAGCTTGGCTGACCTCTAACTTCTCTGAAAACATGAACAAGACAGACCTGCTGCTGCCTGGGCTGCCCCAGGGGGCTCTTTTTCCACTTATGTGATTTCCTTTGATATTATTTCTCTTCTTTCCATATTCAAGGCTCAGACCTTCAGTGCTCCCTGCAGTTCAGCCCTTTTTCCAGCCCCGCACTGCCAGCTCCCAGCTTGCAAAGATCAGTTTGCAGCCTGCACACCACGAGCTCCCAGCACAGGGAGGTCAGTGGGAATGGTGGTGACAGATAGTGAGAGATACATGAAATTCCCAGATTGGAAACCACCGGAGCCAAGTGCCGATATCCATCCCTGCAGTGTTCAGATGTTGGACAGCTCGGGTTTGTTGACTTGACTTTTCAAATGTAGGTGTCTCAAAAGCCACACCAAAAAAGGCCTGGATTTCAATGAAGGCTTTTCTCAGGAACCTTATCTGCAGGGCTGAGTTCCCATGAACCTTTGGAGCACGGTTATCCCTGTCTTTTCTGCTTCTCAGACAAGTGGGAAACATGTTAAAAACACGTTTATTTAAGTGCTATGATCTGACTTTAGGACCTTAGTTCTGGGCTCGCAGTTCCAAAACTTTGCCTCCTGCTCTCTCTTCATAACTGATCCCATCCCTTGTGGGTTTGAAGCCCACTAGGAAAGCTCATACACAGCTTAACACTCAACTGATTTACTCTGACTTGCTCTGAGCCCTTTTTTGGTGTCATTCTTTAGTGATCTGACATGAAAAGAGATACATACACTTACATGACTCAGAGGAACACAGCGATTTCAAGCCATAAACCACCAGGTGTGCTTTTGAGACTTACCAAAGCCAGCTCTCCTGGTTGCCATAAAAAACACATTAGCCAAAGGCTGATGCATGTGGAAGGCAATTATGCTCTGGCACATGGCAATGTGTATAGAACAGCCTGGTAACTGTGCCTACCACACAAGGAAAAATATCCCTGTGAAAACAAGCCTGCTAAATCACTTCATTCTTTCCAAAATCCCCTGAAAATAGAAGGAAGGATTTTTAGGGGTTTTCTGGGAGGTGAGAGATGTATGTGGAAGGGAATCAGATTTTCCAAAAGTGGGTGCACCAGTGCAAGAACCTAAATAACTGGCCAGATCCACAAGGATTTAGAAACTCATGATGAGGTTTCTGAGTCCAGGTTTTCCATGTTAGCATCTGATCATGCCAAACCTGTCCAGGAAATCCCTGATGCTGAGTTTTCTGCATTCAGCAGTTCAGCAGCTCATGCCCACCTCACCCACTGAGATCACTAAAGTCCATTTCTGCCAGAAGTGCCAGTTCAGGACCTTCAACTTGGGTGCCAGAAGCAACACAGAGAGGGCCTTCAAAGGAGGAAATGACAGAGAAGGTGGAAAACTACTGGAATATTTATTGGTCAGTATAAAAAAGCTTTTAGATTTTTTAAATTATTTTTTTTTAATGTAGAAAAAAGTTGGGGATAGGATTCTTTGTGGAAGTATCCAGCAATCTCCAGCTGGAGATCAGAACTGGGTCCATCTGCTGTATCCTTCTGAAAAATGAGCCCTGCATGTACATGCTGATATCTGTGGAACTGCCTCACAAAGAGCTTCATAAATATATTTTGCCTCTTGGCCTTATATAAGATTGCACAGAAATATAGCACAGGGCTCCTTTTCCCTGTTCCCATTTTGGGAGGAGCTGAATAACCAGAGAGGAAAAATTGCAGCCTAAAGTGTGGGAAAAGATGTGAGGCATCTCACACATGCAGAGAAGCAGGGGCAGAAGCAAACCCCTTAACCCTCTCCCCTTATTTAGTGAAGGACTGGCAGGTGGAAAAATTATTAAACTGCACCACTCTAATATTGTGGCTGAATCTGCACAGAAGGGTGACCCTCAGCTCCAGATGGGTGTGAACTTCTGTTCCTTTCTTCAAACCACTGGAAGAAATTGCTGCCCTGAGTTGCACAGGGGAAAGAGAGGGGAAATCTGTCAACACACAGATTAAAATTAATCCAGCCACACTGGGGGTGTTGAGGCTTCACATACACACACACCTCCCCACTTCTTTCACTTACTGCAGGCAATCCTCTGCTTATTCTTGCTGGGAAGAGGAAAATGGATCACTCACATGGAAGAAGCAACACTGAGGGCTGATGAAAGAAAGGCTGATGTTTCACATTTGGCTTTATGTTACTTGGAAATTTCTGTTATTTCTTCAAGATGGATATTTAGCATCACCAAGCTAACTGGATCTCAACAGTGCTCAATATGAAATGCTTTTTCTCATTACCATTTTCCAGGCTTTTGTATAGTCTAGCTATTGAGCATTCAAATTGTGATATAAGAGGACAGAAGTTACCCGTTCCTTGAAAATACATTGCTGGGGTCCTGCGGGGGATGCAGGCTGGTGGGCTCCCCTCCCAGTGCAGAGATAAGCGTGCCATCTAGAGGAAATCCCTTTTACTGCCAGCACTGGCAGCCGAAAATTATCCAATAAAGCATAATTAACCTCTGGCTTCAGAGAAAATCCTCCACCCGTGCCCCGCTGCTCTGAGCTGCTGCACAGGCACATTGCAGCAGGCTGGCAAGGCACTGAGGCATCGGGGTGGTTTGGGAAGGTCCTGAGTGCTCGAGGGACAGCCCAGCCCACACCAGCACCAGCTGGCCTGACCCTTCCCCAGAGGTGATGTCTGCTGCCCAGTCCCCCCTTCCCTCCCCTGTATGGGCATAAAGGAGGAAAAGGCAATGTGGGTGTTCCTGTGCCTGGGAAAGGCAGGGAGGCTGCACAAATGTGGGGATCTCTCTGCTTTTACAGAGATGTCCCCAAGGTGTTAAAAGTCCTTTTCCCTGCCCAAGGTGAAGAAAAACATGCAATCTTCGGTCTTCAGGTTTCTTATTATTGTTTATTGTAACTTATCTAGAACATTGTTCTCTCTNCACATACAGCTGGAGAAGGAGGCTGGATGTATCCAATAACACCCTCCAGCCCCCCAGCAGCAGGCCTGGACCCATGGGTGCTGATGGCCAAGCCACAGCAAGGTCCCAGGTGCACTAAGGGAGGCAGTGGTGGGGCCACCTCCTCCACCAGCAGCTCCCACCCTGTGGAGCACATCCCTGTGGAGCCCTTGGGGGGCTGAGAGGGGTGTGCAGAGTACAGCAAAAAGTGGGGAGGGGGCCTGGCCTCCTGTGGGGTAGATCCAAATGTCCACTTATTTTTCCCAAGGAAAAATCTCCTCCACAGCTATGTCCCCAGCTGGACTGCTCTCACATGCTGCTGCTGGCATGAGCACCCTCATCCAAAGCCTCAGGCGTGGCTGTAAGTTTGGGACATGGGACATCCATGGGTCCTGTGCTCAGTCAGCCCACTGAGGCTCACAGCATTCATATCTCACACCTTTCACCTTTTCTACCACAACTACAGCACATCTGCAGTCAGCAGCACAAGGCTGTTGTCCTACTAATAAAAACAAACTCTTCTAGCCTTAAAGACAATTGAAAAACAGGGATCTAGGTTCAAGCAGAGGGACAAGTGCTACTCCCCAGCAGGTAGCTGTCCTGTAAAAACGGGAAGCCTTGCAAAAAACAAAATCTTCAGAGTTGGAGAAAAAGCAGAGAATATCTCACATGAGAGAAACCTTATCCTGCAGAAAAAGCAGGTGCATGCTTAGGCAGGGATTATTTGGAGAGAAGCTGCTATTGCATTGATTTGTTCATATTCTGCACGATTTTTTTATATATGTTTTCATCACTTTTACTGAAAATTATTCTCATTTTCCACTCCATCTCAGAAGCTCTCCAACATGTTGCTCTCTGATGCTCTCAAGCAAGGCTGAACTTCAGCAGCACTTTTTAAGTTTCAATGGTGATCTTCTTTTTCATTTTGCAACCTCCACACCTTCTCACCCACACCTAGGGACTCTCAGGCTCCACTCATGACTTGGAGATGCTGCTCTCACCACTGCACAGCTGCTGCTCTCTCTCCCAGCTCCTCGGCAGGGAGGGAAGGTGTGGGTGCTGCCGTGGTTCACTGCAGGCTCTTGTCACTCACAAGGAGCAAAGGGTTTCACAGCACTGCCCTGGGAGCTTGTGCACTTTATACATCTCTTATTTCCTGTCATTACTGAGAAGAGTCTCGTTGCAATAAAAATCTGGGCTCCAATCCTGCAAACACTTATGCCTGAGCTTAACTCCAAGCACGTGAGCCGTCAAAGGGGACCATTCATGTGCTTAAAATTTAAGCATGTTCTTAAGCGCCTGTAGGCCTGGAGTCTGTCAGTGGAGGGATTTGTGCCTTAAGCCCATATTCTGGGTCATTATCCTTTTCATGTCTTCTCTGCCATCTCAGAAGATGCTTCAACGGGGAATTTTCAAGTTCTTCAATAAACTTTGTCCTCCAGAGCAGGCTGGATTCTTGCCTATTCTATGGGGCAATTCTCCTCTGTTGCCTCCCCTCCCCCTGTGAGCGATAATCCTGTGCTATTTCATGCTTGGCCAGACAATTAAGCCCTCTTGCTGCTTGGCTCTGTCTTTGTTATGTATAATTGTTCCAAATAATTAGCCACTATTGCACGCTATTCTGAAACTACTTTGTATTGCAATTATACTTAGAGGGTGAGCATCAGCTCGGGGAGAATCCAAGCAGCAGACAGCCTGGAAAGAAAGGGCTTCGAGCTGGGGGAGGATGGATACGTGCTCAAAGCAACGCTGTGGAAAACCTAGCAATAAGTAACCAGGGAGGAGCAAATGCTGCTTGGAGAGGGTCTGCGGCTGGTGGGGTCCGGGCAGGAGAGCTGAGGGAGGGACACAGGGCCTGGCCTGGTGTCACCTGGCTGCCACCTCGCGGGTGCTGCCCAAGGTGCAGGAGGCAAAACCGCGCCCCGCTGCCATCGCTTCCGTGGCGACCTGAAGGGAGCACCCTGACCAAGTGGCCAGTTTAGCCATCTCTAGGGAGCACAGAGCTCTGCTGGGATGCGTCTGGGCTCTGGCAAGAAAATGTTCCCTCCTAATTGTGTCTTTGGGGTGGCAAAACTTGTGATTTCTTGAGGGTGAAGGCTTTGGGTGAAGGATGAGATTGGTTTGGCCTTCTGTGTTCCCATGGATAAACACATCTCTGTTACAGAGGAGTGCTGGATGGGATGCTCTCGGGAGGGAGTTACAGCTCCATATAAGCATCTTTCTGAAACTGAAAATAATGAGGCACAGCAGAGTCCCCTTAGCTTTACCCAGACTCCTGTCTTTCAAGCAGAGAACATCTGAAAAGGGTATAACCACGACCTGGGTTGGCCTGACCTGCACAGGCACTGAGATTCCTCTTCTGAAACTCATGGCGTGCTCCCAGCGAAGAGCCAGGGTGGTCAGTGAGCTTGGACAATTTTGTGCTTTTTGAGGTCCATTTGCTCCAGCCAGATTAGATCACTTGAAACCTCCTGAAAATGGGTCCCACAGATTTGATTTGCTAACACCTGATCAGCAAAAGAGTTTTAAAACCAAGATGAGATGACTCTGGTGCAGGTGGAAAGCACACAGAATGTCTGTGACCATCGGGCCCATTCTCTGCTGAGGTCATACCCTGCTGCCTTTGGCTCAGCAGTGCTGATGCAAATGGAAAATGAACTTTTCCCAGGCACATGTGTAGGCGGCTCAGGTGCACCTCAACACCCTGAGCTGCCACAAGCCAGAGCTGCCTGCTGGTGCTGGGATGGCACGGTTGATTCCTTACATTCATAAACCCAACTGCTGCAGTGTAACACTTCAGTAACCACAAGTACCAAGGCTCTGAAATGACTGCATCCCGGAGCTCTCCCAAGAGCTTGGAGGTGTTGTGCTGCCAGTGCTCAGGCTCTGCCTGGCACTTTGGGTGTTGTCAAGAGCCAGGCTAGCCCCCAGCTCTGCCATTCAACCATCGTGCAGCACATTTCAAACACAAAGTCGGGCTGCCAGTGAGACTGGCTGCTGCAGAGGAGTGATCTGTCATCACCGACCCCTCCCCTTCCATTGAAGGCACAGATTCTCACTGTGATTCCACTCGTTCCCCTATTTTCACTCCAGGGAGAGGAGCTGTGGGGGACAACCAACAGAGCCTGGCCCTGTATCCTGTGCCCAGCGATGGCTTTGGAAAAGGGTAAAAAGGGTACAGCCAGATAAACCCTTTCCCTTCGGAGCCTTCACAGAGTGAGCAACTGGTGTTTTAAGGCTGGAGGTTGTATCCAGCCCGTCCTGGTCCGTAACGACCCTCCCTGAACAAACTTCTCTGCGTCTTATCCCGACCGCACCCCAAAACTCCCCGGTACCCCGATCCCCCGCAGCCGTGCACAGGGCCCCAAAGGCCGGGATGCTGCCGGTGCGTGCTGAGCATCCCCCCGGGAGCGGGAAGCGGCTTCCCAGGGCTTTCCACTGGAGGTCAGTGTTGGCCTGAGCACGCCGGCTGCCACTCCGGGCCGTGTCGGCACTGCCACCCCCCCGCCGCCGCGATACACCCGTTACACAGCGCTGCTCCTGCCCTGCACTAACACAGCCGCTCCATCGCCTGCTCCTGTCCTTACAGGAACTTCGCCAATGTAAAGGATCTAAACATAACACAGCAGAAGTGGTGATGGACCCCCGATAATTCGAGTTGTAGCTCAGAGCTTGGGCAGTGCTGACTCCCAGATGCTAGTTTGTTAAAATCTCATTATTACCTGACAAAGGTGCACCTAGCCAGTCCCACTGCACCCACTGCCCATCTCTCCATCACTGACTTTACCAACTCAATCCTGACCTCCAAGAAACACCACTGAATGTCTTCAAGCTGTGTATTTGCAAACTATTGCATAGAATAACAGCAAGTTATGGTGTAACATTTCCAGCACTGAGACTGTCAGTGAACAGCTGGCAGCATCCAGAAAAAACCTAACACTACCACAGGGACCAATAAGTTCTTCAGGAAATGTGTTTCAACTGAAATTTTAGCTGGTGATGCGTTTGTTTGTAATGGGGTGGAAAACACTATTTATAGCTTGGGAATATAATTTGGAAAGAGCATTTCTTACTGTTTGTTTGAACCTGTTGGAAGCAGCAGGAAGGTGGTACAAGCATGAAACGTGCAGAACGCTGTTGCACACAGACAGATACGGCAGCTCAGTCGCTCCTCCCTGCGTAGCCAGAGTTTCCCAATGAAAAACAAACATCTTTTCAAAGTGGCAGCTCATTTTAGCTGTGTGTTTCTGAACGTGCAGCCTGAGTTATCTGAAATCAGCCTGATTTGCAAAGAGTTTTTCCCGGGGAAGTCAGAGAAGATAACCCAGATCACCACTAAATCTCTTTGGTGCTCAGAATCAATTCCATCTCCCCCATCAGCATCTCACAGACTCGGGACAGGGCTCTCCCCACCACGGGGAAGTCCTGGGTACCTCTTGCCATCACTCTGAGGTATGACATTCTTTCCGCAATCTCAGAAAGCACAGAAAGTTTTGCCTCTGTCTTTTGTGTGAGCTCAAGATTGTTACAACTGTCATTACATAATGTTCCCTAAACTCCCTAAATAAAGAGGGGAGGATTTCAAAGGAGACTTGGTTTCACAACTGAAATCTGAGTGATAATTACTCCTGTTTCATTCAAATCCCTCTTATTCACTAAACAGGGACATCGAAAAGACACTAAAACAGTTGAAGGGCTCAGGTATAAACTTTACAAAGCTTAAAACTACTCTGTCCCAGCAAGGCTCATGCTTTACATGACACCTTAATCCTACTCATTTGCTAGATTCACCCTAACTGTAAACAAAACTTTGAAATGGAAGCTTAAAAGCCTCATTGGGGTACATTAACTTAGCCAAGAAGACACTCCTAAGGCATTAGTTTAATGACAATCACAATACAAGTTGCCAGAGTTTTGTGCATGTGAGGATTAATATCTACAGGAAAAAGAAGAAAAGGGGTTTGTTCTCCCTGTTTTCCAGCTGTTTGGCAGTGTAAGGCCCGCGGTGAGGGTGGTTTATTGATGCTTGCAGGGGTTGGGCTGGGGCTTTCTGGCAGACAGGGATATACCAGGGAAGATGTGCAACCCAGTGCTGCCCACCAGGGGTTGTCCCAACACACCGGGATGGGGTCATCCGCTCTCTCCAAGCCAGGTTTTCGGGGAGTCAGTCCATTGTGGTGGCTCCCTTCACACCAGAGTCGCCCTGGCTGAAGAGCCCCCTCCATCCAGGGCACAGGGGTGGGGTGGATCTCTTGCAGACACATCCCTAAATTTCGAGCTGGAAAATCCCATGTCGGGAGGGCACAGACAGCTGGGGGACAGGAGCAAGTCACAGCCCAGCCTCCCTGGCTCCACCAGCACCTGAGTTAACACTCAGAGGCACCAAGAACTTGGAAAGCCCTTTCCAACTCCAGCTCCTGGCTGCTTCAAGCCTCCAAGGTGACTGGGGACGAGCCAGCTCAGCTTGGTCTGAGTTGTCACGGCTTGGCCAACTCTTCCCAGGGCATCCCACGCAGGCAGAACCACAGCATCTCCTGCCCACCCCCTACAGCCAGAATTGTTTTTATTTCATGTCAGTACCTGGTTCTCCCCTGGCTCAGCAGCCCTCCTGCTCAGGGTGCAATCCCAGGGGTGTCACAGCCCCATCAGCCGGCAGACCCAATGCCTCTGGCACATGTCTGGCTCTGGGTGCTTAGGCAAGATTTCAAAAGTTCTTTTGTTAGCAAAACATTGCCGGATCGGGCCCTGGGAATGAATGTGAGCTATGACAAATGTCCTTTCTGCTGGCTGTCCTAGCAAGTGATTGTTTCAGAGCGCCCCTAAGTGATCTCTGCAGACAGTATGTCACAGGCAGGCATGGGCATGTTGCAAATTTCCATTAGACCGAAGATGTCTGCCTATAGCTATGGTTGGAGAGAGCCAAAGTATTTCAAGGGATAAGTTCTTTCACAATGCCCTTCCTGAGCAGGGTTATCGCTGGGGGTGGAGCACAGAAGCTGCTGCTGGGACCAGAGTGAAAGCTGAAAGGGTGAAGCTGGAAGGACCAGAGAGGAGACTCAGCACTCAGCAACTCAGCTGAAGACGGCAGGCCAGTTTCTAGAAATAGATGGAGGCAAAATTTTAAGGAAATCAAGAAGAAAAAAGACTTTTCTTCCCTCTACTCTCATACTAAACCCACTCTCCGTTTCTGTGGAGCACACAGAATGAAAGAATGAAAAAATAAAAAGCCACAAGGTACCAAGCTGTGAACAAAAGCTGATTCCGTGGGTACCTGCCAGCACACCAGCTTTTGATCATGCCCAGCAGCTGGGGAATGAGATGCTATTTTTATACCAAAGATCAGCTGATTTCCAACTCTTTAGAGAGGAAAATGCAATAGGAAAATGCTCTGCTTCAGGAGACACCCTTGAAAGGAAGGAGAGAAATCCTAGCTTGGCACTTTCATCCAAAAGATGTTTAAATTTTTTAAAAATCTGAATCTTGGAATGGGGAATTCTCCCTTCAAACCTTGTCAGTTAGTCTGGCTGGGAGTCCTGCAAATAAATAGCAGCAGCCCAGCCAGTGAACAGGTTAGAATTTTAATTTATTTTGCTGCTAGGAAGAAAAACTGCGATCTCCTAATTTGATGGGCTAAATCAGAATTTCACCTGCAAGGGAGTCCTTGGAGGGACGACACATTCTCTCTATGCAAATGGAAACTATTAAGTCCGGTAAGAGCAGCATGGGCAAGCCTTGCAGGAAGTACCATTTGGTTTTAAGAAAATCATAATAAAACAGAGAGAATAGAGAGGTCTAAGAAGCATCACTAAAAATGTGATGTGGCAGTGTCTCAACAGCAGCATGAATCCATCTCCCACCAGTTACAAGACTATAATTTCCTCTTGCCAAGATCTGTCCAGAGCCAGAGGAACAGCAGCACTGGTCATGTTGGAAGAAGCAGCTTTATTTTAAAAAAGTCCTTTCTAACAATAAAAGTAATTTTTAAAAATAGTAAAAAGGAGTAGTCAAGTTGGGGTTTCTTTTCCTACAGGGAAAGGAAATGATAAACATCTTAAATATTCATTTAAAATCCAGTGAACTTGTTTAGTGGTTTGGGGGGGGGAGTGATAACTCTCATTCCAGTTACACGGGAGGCACTCAGGGAAGAGAGGAGAAAGCCCATTTGAGAGAGTTCCTGCGTGTTTCACCATGCACCCACCTCCTGAGAGTGCTCCTGCCCGCCCTGGGGTGCCCCGGGGTGCACTGCTGCCGGTGGCACCCCCGGGGCCAGGCCGGGCACGGGGCAAGCGTGGCAAAGAACGCCTTTTCCGGGAAGGACCGGAGCAGATAAACAGATCACCTTGCCTCCGCTGCAGAACATGCTGAGAGAGAGGAATTGAGTCCTCCCACACGTGTGTGTCTGCACACCCCGGGGGCCGGGGACCCCTGACTCCACCCCAGCTGACCCTCACAGGAGGGAGAAGTCCGCTTGTCCAGAGCCGCTCCTGGGAGCCTGGGGATGTCCAGCCAAGCCCCCTGAGCCCCATCACATGTACCGCTCCAGGCCGGCGGGGAAGTTGGGCTGCCTCATGTAGGTGTTGCTGGAGCCGAACTGGCCGAGGGGCGAGGCGGAGAGCCCCAGGAGCTGCTCGCCGTGCTCGGCGCAGGCCGGGGGCCGCATGGCCGGCAGGGCCAGTCTGTTGGGAGCCCCGTAGAGCTGCGGGCTGCTGGGCGAGTAGCTGCCCTGAGCCACGGGCAAGTGCGGGGGCGAGGCGGCGTAGGGGTACGCCAGGGAGTTGGGGCCGGCCCGGCCCAGCAAGCCGGGGCTGACAGGCTGTGCCTGGAAGCAGGGAGGCTCGGAGCTGCCGGCAGAGCAGGCAGGAGCCAGCTCGGCTCCGGGCAAGCCCAGCGATGGGTGGCCCAGCTCGGAGGGCGGTGAGGGCTGCAGGGCCTGCTGCCCGCTGATGAGGCTGTCGATGCTGAACATCCTGGGATGCTGCGCCGGCGGTGCCGCCCCGGCTGCATAGGGGTGGAAGACGGTGCTGGAGAGCTGGGGGCCGTAGCCAGGCGAGCACAGGGCATTGGGGTAGGGCGCTGTGGGCGCCGTGGGGCGGCCGGCGGGCGGGGGCGTGAAGGCGCTGGAGTTCTGCATGTAGCCGGGGTAGGTGGTGATGTCGGTGCGCTTGAAGCGCTTCCTCCGGCGCAGGAAGCTCCCGTTGTCAAACATGTCCTCTGCAGCCGGATCCAGGGTCCAGTAGTTGCCCTTGCCGGGATGTCCGGGCTCCCGGGGGATCTTGACGAAGCAGTCGTTGAGGGTGAGGTTGTGGCGGATGCTGTTCTGCCACTTCTTTGGGTTCTCCCGGTAGAAGGGGAAACGCTCGGTGATGAACTTGTAGATGCCCCCCAAGGTGAGCTTCCTCTCGGCGGCGTTGGCGATGGCCATGGCGATGAGGGCGATGTAGGAGTACGGGGGCTTGCCCCGCTGCACCGGCCGCTTCCTCCGGCGGCCGCCCGGCGGGG
>VYXF01002749.1:47324-73332 GCA_013397295.1 Polioptila caerulea | reverse complement strand
CTCGGTCCCGGGCCGCTTGGCAATATATAGGGCAGTCGCCCCCCCGGAGGGGTGTGCGGTGCCGGCCCGCCCGGCCCCTCTCCCCCGACGGGAGGAGGAGGCCCCCGGGGAGGGGTCCCGACTCCCACGACTAAATCCCCCGGCCTCTCCTGGGGTTCCTGCCATAGCCATGCCCCCGAGCGGTCCCTCCCCCGGGGGTCCCGGGGCCAGCGCTGCGGCCGCCTCTCCTCCCGGCCCTTCGCCGCCGCGCTCCGCTGTGCTCGGAACTGGTGCTTCCTCCCAGGAGAAGAACCAAACAAAACCAGTCCCGACGGCCAGCCCGGGGCGAGTTTGGTGCCGCTGCCAGTCCCCAGCAGCAGAGCAGGTAACCTCCCCCCGCGACCTCTCCTGCGCTTGGATTTCGTTGTCTTCTTCCCCTGTGAAAAGCGCTCAGAGCTGGCCCCAATTCAGCGCCAGCGAGAGCAAGGGGCTCTCTCCAAAACCAAGTCCGTCGGTTTGGTTACTTTGCAGCTTGATGAGATCTCCTAAGTAAGGAACTCCTGGGAAAAGTTTTGTTTTTTCTTTCTTTTTCCCAAGAGAAAGGGAAATGGTCCGCAGAACTCAGGGCCGCTCAGAGTGTGGGCAAGGATGTGGGACAGGGACGGCACTTTGGAGATGGACAGGGAAAAGAAGAATCTCTTTATCACTACAGAGAGTACGAAGCTGAGGGAAGACACCAGTCTCAGAATTCCCTACCGGGTTTCAGGGAAACCTCTTCAGTTCTCCGAAGCGAGTTGGCTGGGCAGAACTGCAGCCTCTCATCCTCGGCGTATGCCGCTGCCAGGGCTGAGGGGCTGCTGGCTGCTTGAGCAGCACCAAAAAACCCGTGAGCTTCCACACTGTGCTCACCCATTGCTCCTGAGAATCACCTCTAATGCCGGCCCAAGGAGCCCCTGGCCCGCGGCAGAGAAGGAAGCCACTGCTCGAGGGTGGGCTGGACAAGGTGGGGGGAGCTTTTATAACCAGCTCACAGCTTTAGGCATAGCCCTGTGTCCATGTCCTGGGGACACAGATGGAAAAGTACCGTGAATGCAGTGGTAAATCCCTTCATATATCCCACTGGAGTAAAACTTGAAGTCTTCAACTTTGCAACTTGTGTGAAAGTATTTCCAAGAGCAGAGCACAATGCAAGGCTTCTTCCACAGAGGCAAGCAGGTGAGCTTCACTGGGTCCTATCATCCTCCTACCTTCCTTTCTGAACTAAAAAGCCACCCAGCCTTTTGGAGAAGAGTCTTCAGCCCTTTCCTTTAAGCATTTGCAGGTGGTTTTAAATTCACCATCCAGGTTATCTCCCACCATTGCTCATTCCACTTCTTGTGCCTGCATGTGATTTTGTTCATGCATTATTTTTCCTGCAGATGTTTGTGGCTCTTCTTCCACTCTCCAGGGCTCAGGCAGGGAACTGCGAGTCCAGTCCTTATCTGACACAGAGCAGTGCTGTTTCAGCTAGCTGCCTCAGTTTCCATTCTGTCAAATGAGGATAAAGGGAGTGTTGGTGCTGGCTGGAGGACAGAGAGCAGGTGAAAAAGGGTGAAACAGCCTTGGAGAAAGGTGCCTTTCTCCAGACACAGATCTTCAGGGAGGAAAGCAAATGAAAGGCATGGCTGGGACAATTCATTCACCTTGTGAGAGCCAAGGGAAAAAGAATGAAAAATTCACCTTTCTCTTGACATGCACATTTATATCAAGCAAGTATCTGAATGGAGGTGGTTGATTTCAGCCAGAGGATCTGACTTTTCCACTCACTGGAGAGGGTGGCAGGACAGATATCCAAGAAGGGAGTCATTAAAGATCACTCCAGACTGCACAAAGAAAGTTCCCCACCTGGGGGAGATGGAAATGTTCAGCTTTGCAAACATTAGCTGATGAGATTTTCATGTTGATGCAAGGATGTTAATGTATTCTGATCTGGCAAGAATGCATTTGGGAGGGAAAAGGATTATGGAACAACTTTTCTCAATCATATCAAACAGCCCTTATTTATCACTCACTTTCTCCCACTTGTTTGTTTCTTTTTGTTTGAGTTTTTGTGGGCTTTTTATGTTTGATTTCTTAAAAAACTTATTCTTAACAACTGAAAATGAGTAGAAAAAGAAAACCCACCACTATGGCTGGATCTGGAGCTGCCTACACCCGAGATCAGGTCTAGCAAAGGAAGAGCCATCTCGTCTGGACAATGGGCTATGAAGAACCAACTGCTTTAAGTGTTTGTAGTCCCAGGCCCTGATCTCAATTCACTTTACACACAGAGGGGTCTGGGGCTGTGGGCTGGCTCAGACTCCAGCTGCTGAGTAGTTACTTTAAAGCTGATGGGACCACTCAAACTGCTTTGCAACTTCAGTGTATTAAGAGCCAGATGTCAAAATAGCTTTGAGAGACAGATAAAACAGCAGGACAGAGGTGGGCAGGAACACACAGACAGGAAGCCGAGTTTTACCATGGAATAAGGAAGGCCAGAACACACAGACACTGATTCCCACATATGCTTTCTCACTCAGGGTGCTCTTTGGCCCAGATCTATTATTAAAAAGTGGAAGACAATAATAAAGGTGGCTACCAAACAAATATGATCTGGAACTCTCTTTAAAATGAGGTGATGAGAAGGGAATAAATCACATTTACTAAGCAAGTGTAAGTTTTGCCAGCAGCTGCTGCCTTCTGCATTAATTCATCCTAGGTACATGGAGAGATTCCTACCTCCAGCTCCTGAACTGTTTTGCATTGGAGCTGCCTCCCCCTCTAGAAATGTTGTACACACAAGGTAAACTTGCTGCACTGCAGAGGAATAGGGCTGTGCACCCTCAGCCAACTCATTTTAAGCCTCCCATGCATCCAGAGAGGCATTGCATCAATGGTACCCAGGCCATATGTCCAAGCTACACTTGGCAATCACATGGGTTAGAAAAACATGTGTTTTCTTCCCCCAAAACAAAACAGTCTTCTGCTAAACCACATGCAGCATGGGGGTACCTGGGTGGAAGGTTCATGATATTTAATGTAGCCATGCTGAGACACCAGTGGCTTTGTTCTGTCCTGAGTAAAACAGATCCCTGGATGTCTGCACTGGGTACAGTTCCATTTGGACGGTCCCTGTTTCCAGAGCCCTCTGATTACCTGTAAAGCAGGAATCTGTTTCTCAGTCCCCCAGGAAAGAGGAAAATTTTCCCCCAGGGAAAAAGAGGGAATGGAGCAAGGACTTCTCTGCTTTCTCTCCCCAGAAATTCCACAGTGAACAATCCAAGGCACCCTCCAGCTTCAGAGCCAGCAGTGGCCCCTAGGGGATGCTTCAATGACACAAAACCTGCTGATGGTGCTCTTAGGATGGCCCTGAATTACCCCTTCACCTACCAACAACCAAATGTTCAGGTACTTCCTTGGCTGAAAGCTGCAGGAGCAGCACTGCCCTGACATAACACTCGAGCTCATTCCCACCCTCTGTGTATCCATGTCTGAATCCATCCACACTCCAAATTCCCAGATTGAGACCCTCGAAAGAGTCTTGAGACAGCCTCCCTCCACGGGTGCTTCCCAACTCTGCACTGGGGAGGCTTTGCCACCAGAGGGTGAATCACCCTGCCCACAGAATCATGGAATGGGTCAGGCTGCAAGGGACCACTGTGGTCATCTGCTCCCAGCTCCCTGCCCAAGCAGAATCGTCCCAGAGCACAGGATTACATCCAGACAGTTCTTGAATATCTCCAGTGAGGGAGACTCCATGCCCTCTCTGGGCAACCCGTTCTGGTGCCCAGCTGCCCACACAGTAAAGAAATTCTTCCTCATGTTCAGGTGGAATTCCCTGCACATCATTTTCTGCTCATTGCCTCTTGTCCTATTTCTTGGCAGCACCAAGGAGAGCCACGCAAGAGCCCAGCACATTTGCATGAGGTGATGATGGCTTGGGAGCGTGTGAGAAATCCTCTCCTCCTGGGACGTTTCCCTCATGGGTGACACTCTCAGGAGAGAACAGCAATGAGAGCAAACAGCAGACCTGGAGGGACAACTCTGTGGCTTGTGACCACAGCACATCTGCAGGAGTGGGGCCACCACGCTGCTCAGGACCAGCAGCCACACAAAAATGAGCCCAGAACACCAGGCAATGGCTGGGGTGGAAGGAGCCACGACTAAACACCCTTCCTGAGCTATTCCATTTCTTCAAGATGCAGGAAACTGATAACCAAAGCAAATAAATTCTTCTTGAGAACTAACTCTTTAAGTCACTTATGTATTTGTAGGCAACTGCACAGTAAGGTCCAGACAAAATCATTTCTTCCCAAAAGGTATAGGTAAAAGCATGTACAAAAATTGTTGAACAACAGGGAAAAAAATGTAGAGAAAGAAACTTTTGAACTGTTCTTCACCTTTGTGGACGTGTTTTGGGTTTTTTCCCCCACTACAATCAGTCCAGAATTTTTTTTCCCCAAGTTCATTTTGATGTAATATTTTTTAAATTTACTTTTATTCCTATAGAAAAAAGGGGATGAGAGAAAAAAAAAAACCCTTTTATTTTGTTGTCTGTTTATCAAAAATAGTATTCCTAACAGAAGTATATTTTTGTTTGAATTTGAAAGAGAAAAGATTACAAGGGACTTCAGCTATTGAAACACACGTGGGACAAATTTTAGTATGGAGTTTGGAGATTTCACTTCTATAAACTTTGTTGCTTTTTTTGCTCAAGACAAACCTCAATGTTTGGGGTGAATAAATATTTCATTTTCCCTCTTCCTGGAACAAAATTCTCCTTAAATTTCTGCCCCAATCCATGGCTCTTGGCCAGAACCCAAGCCCAAGAGAAGACCACGCACAAGGGCCAGGCTGAGCTGGTCCCTCTCCCTGGTTTCTCAGCTGTCCTGCCTGGTGGCTTTAAGACACTGAGAAGAGCAAAGTGCGGGTCATGCACGGGGTTAGTAAATAATATTTAATTATTTGGCTTTATAAAGCAACATTAAATACTATAGAAACCCAAAGGGGCTTCGTCATTGTGATACAACTACAGCATTTGTCAAAAAACTCTCTTGGTGAACTTGCCCTACTAACCTGCAGTTTCAAGCAGAGCACAAATCCATCTCAGGGTCATAAGAATTAACAGAAACTGGCAAGAAAAGTTAGCCTGGACAGGCACTGCAGCAGGAGTGTGTTGTGCATTGCCACACTATTCCTCTCCCCCTGATCCCATACATTATCCCAAACCTTCCCCACACTGGGAAGTTCTGCCTCTTCCCAGTGCTTCCTAGCTGCCATGTGAAAGGCCTTCCTGCTGCCCAAACCCTGTCCCCAGCCAGTTCCCCAAGCCTGCTGAGGCTCAGGTTTGTCAATGAAATCAAGAAACTGATGCCCAACTGCCCCAGATGCTGCACACCAGAGTTCCCAGGCAAGGACTTCTGTGCAGAACTTTCCTATTTCCTTGTTTGTCACTGTTAGACATGCAAAGACACACAAGGACAATTCTAATGAGAAGACTAAAACTATTTATTAAAACTTCTGACTCCAAATTTACAGTATTTCCACACAGACGAGGGATTGGAGGAGAAGGCTGACACCTCTCCCATCCTGTTGGTCAAGACAACTGCCCATCAGTTGTTTTTTACTCCAAGAGAAAGTGTGTAAACAACCTCTTCTTAACAAAACATGTTTCTAATTATAACACCCATGTGTGAGAAAAAACTACGAACTATGAAAAACAGCAAGTTAAAAAGTGCATCAGAAAAACTGAAAAGTCAGGGCAACACCTGTTGATTTTCTGCTCCCTTATAACTACCAGACAAATCAGCTGCAAGCCTGGGCAGATGGTTAAAATCCCATTTTGCTGGCTCACTATCTGCTCTCTTCTTCCTCTGTTTAATGCTCCTGCCAGCAGTGATTTCATTGACTACAACCAAAATAGCCTCTTCCCTCCCCTCAGGCCAGGAGCACACCTCTGTCATGAAAGATTCCCCTCCTGTCTTGTACCTTCAGCCTGATCTGCCTGCAGCCCGACCTGCAGGTTGGTTTTCTTCTCAACACTTAAAAATGCTTTTGAAACAAAGGCTCCCTAATCCCCCCAGCCCAGGCAGGCCCCTCTGGGAAGCCCCTCCTGGTGGTGCAGAGGGAACACCCCTCAGCAGGAGGGACAGGGCACCCCACAGGCTGGTGGGACCAGGTGAGTGGAGGCTGTGTAGGAAACAGGGCCTCATGAAGTGGTGGGGATGGAGCAGGACACAGAGGCAAAGCCAGGAGATGGTGATCTGGGAGGAAGAAGAGCAGAGATCCTCACATCTGGCCGCTGCCCAGCCCTTTAGTCCCAAATGGAAAGAGCTCACCACATGTCTGTGTTGGTGGAGAAGCTGAGGTTGTGACAACCTTATCTGCCTTTAAGACCACCCCATAAATGACTAAAATCTAAGATTCTGTACAATGACTTCAAAGTGCATGTGGTACCAGAAAAGAGTCTCCAGCCATGACAGACGGATGGAGACTGATGTTCATCACATCATTTCCTAGTGAGAAGGGGAGAGAGGTGATTCAGGCTCAAATCAGACTGGACAAGTATGAATCACAGCATTTGCCTCACATCCCTTCCAGCCAAAACCATCCCTGCCTGTTGCTGCTCGGGGCTGGGAGAGTCAATACAGGCGTTTCTTTTATTTGGAGGTCCACAGAAGTTCAGTTATTTCAGTTCCATCTGTCACTGCTGAAATGCAGTGGGCACTGGGGTCTTCCAGCTGAGATGGGAATCTGTCTCACAGGTAGTATTTGATGCAGGGAGGCAGCAGCATCCAGGTGGTGGTCTCAGGGTCCATTTAGAAGGTTAGCAATGAGGCCAACTCCATCTGGTAGTGCCACCCTGAGTACAACAAGGAGGGAGATGGATTTGGGTTTGAAACCTGGCTCAGATCCTGGTTACCCAAGAGGATAGGTGCAAAACCAGACCCTGACCTCCCTTATCAGCTGAGTAGGAAGCACAGCTCTGCCTTCACATCACCTCAGCCTCAAGGACAGCCCTTGAGCAAGGACTGGAGACCTCACAACATCAGAAACAGAACCCTTCTTTAAAAATGTCCCGTACAGTATGCCCTTGGGGAAAGGTCAGAAATTATTTTGCCCATTTCTTAATGCAAGTAGAGCATGAAGGACTGACTCATCTGAAGCAGAGCAGCAGGGCACTGACTCCATCACAACCACCATCCAAATACTCTCTGATGGAAACCAAAAATCTTACATCTACTTTGCAGATGCATCTGATTGGTATCTCTGGAAGATTTTCCTCCAAACATAGTGTTATATATTGGCATACATTTAGTTTTTGTATGCATGAAAAAGATGTTCATGATTCTGTAGGATGGAGCTAGTGGATTAACCTTCATAATTTAGCTTCTGAATAGAAATGGGTGAATGGTTATGGTTAACCAACAGGCTATGGTTAAGTTTTCTGAATGAAAAACCAGTGGTAAAGGAGCAGATTACTTCTATTTTTCCACTGCAGCAAGATCTTGAGCACTTAATCTCACCTTTTTCTCTGTCTGCTCTATTTGATGGGCTGAAGGAGAAGTGTCAGTGTTGAGGAGGCCATCTGTGACCTATGACTGAGACCTGAGATCTGGGATGTCAGGGAAAAGGAGGGATTTCTCTCCCAGGGATGACCAAGAATATGCTTTGTCCTTGCAGAATAAATGTTGAATTTAATACTTGAGCAGAGCTTTGTGATGAGGGCCAAGCTGGGAACGAGGTGCGATCCCTTAGTGCTATGGGAAGAAATCCTCTTCAAAATAGCATGAAATTACCAACTGGAAAACAACTGGAGGACTCCAGGACATAACAGGGCAGATATAGATGCAGATTTATGCAGGCACAGAAGGTAGGAGACAAAATTTAGTCATCACCTGCTTCCTTGTCCTTTCTCAGTCAGTTTGCTGCACTACACATCCTTCTTGGGAAGATGATCAGAGAACTGAATATTATCCATTTTCTTTACACCAAACTTGGAGTGTACAAACTTGGCACAAATTTTCTTGCCTAGTGTTTTTCTCAGCAGGCATGGCAAATCTTCATAGACCTAAAAGATTAAAAAGAGGCAGCTTGTCCCCCACCTCACAGGGAGGGATACTGAGGCTGAGTGAGACATGAAATCTGGGACTGGGTCAAAAGAGAAAAATATATAGGATCTGGTCATCATTCTTCCAGCATAAAGAGTCTGGGAGAGGTTTATAAAAGTTAGAAATTCAGCTTTCATCCAAACCCACAAGAACTGTGCACTTGCATCCTCCCATAAAGTTCCTAAAGAAGCATAAAAAGCCATCAGCAATGAAAGGAGTCCTAAGAGGCCCACACACTTTCAGGTGGAGTGGAAGTCAAAAGATCTGTCTCAAGTCTCAGATGAGCAGCACAGCAACAAGGAGGTATTTAAGATATTTACTTATCCACCAGGATGAAGGAGTTATGGGGTGCCATCAGTATGGCAGATCCCACCATCAGCAGCTTCCACCACAGAATTAGCTGGTGTCAAACAGCTAATGGCTTTGCCATTGGATTTGTAGTCCCACAAAATCCAAAAGCTCATGTCTGTCACGGGCTTGTTCTTCCCCTGCTTAACCCCTCCCAAGGAAAAGGGACTCAGATGCAGCCTCCAGGCATCAACATAATCCCAGAGGATAAAAGATGAGCAGGGAACTGAAGGCTGCTTCAGCAGTGGGGTGTCTGTGCTGTAAATGTCCCACGAGATCCAGACTGGCCTTCTTCCCAGGGCTGCCAACCCTTGTGTCTTCATCACAGGTTTCTCAGGCTGGGAAGGATTTGTTCCCATGTAAGTTGTTTTGTTTTCTTTACTCCTTACACAACTGAGGGGTCCAGATTGCAAAGGACAACCTGAAAGTTGTGGTCTTTTGTGCACTCCCCCAGAGGCCAAAGGAAGAGTGTCTGTTGCTGATGGTGATGAGAGCTGGCAGATGGGATAAAATTCCCTCTTTCCTTTTAATCCAGTCTCCAGAATCTGGCTGGCCTAAGAGCTAAGGCTGAGGTGCCTGGGGTCCCCCATCATTGGTTGCATCATGAGCACACCCCAGTGCTGAGCAGACCCCACAGGAGGAATGTCAGCACTGGCTGGACAATGGTCCTCAGCCTCTGGAGTCACTTTTTCCCCACAGACCAATCAAGAACCTGCCCAAGGAGCAAATCAGAGCACAAGCCCTCCATCAGCAGGAGCCATTGCTGCTGCTGTCATGGGGCCAACGAGACAAGAGCTGGGCTTGGGATCCCTGCACCAAAATCCATTAACCTAATTATTGCTTGTGTTCCTGCGTGATGGAGAGGGACTGCAGCAAGGAGAACAAACATGCCACAGCAGCAGGAGGTACAGCTGGTGCCAGGACTTGCAAGGAGGCTGTGCCTCTTCCCTTCTTCCCCAACACACACTCAAATTACAAACCTGCCAGCCCCCTGCTCAGCAAATGCCTCATTCTGCAAACAGAAACTCGATGCCCCAGAGGGTCTCACAGGCCTCATTCAGGTTGATGCTTGTGAAGAAATTCCCCCATTCTGACCCATTCCAGAGAAACACAGTGGCAACAGCAGCCACAGGTTAATCCTGCCATGGGATGCTCTACACAGGATCCGGACCTCAGCACCCCACAGCACATATTCCAAGGGGACAGGGACAGAGAAGCCTGGTGTCCTTGACCACCTTCACTGCTCAAATATCCCTGCACAGGAGAATATGACAGCAATTTCTCCCCAAAGGCCTTCACTGGATGTCCCCACAGCAGAAGTGGTCATCACAGGCAGGGTGACTCCCATGGGCTCAAAGAGAGAGAGCAGACTACATCCTGCCTCACTCCTGACTCAGACCAAATGTCTCCCAAATTCTCCACAGGGCTACCAAAGTCCCAAACCGAAGGGCAGGACGTGCTAGAAGGGCCAGAACAACCAGTTTACACATATAAGGCAAGGGTGGAACAGGCTAGTTTCTACCTTCTGGTCTGCCCAGGGGAGATTTCAGGTGGATTTTGCAGCTCTCAGCAGAGCTTTGGTCTGTTGGCTTGGATGAGAGAAGAATCAGACCAGTGCTGAGCATGTCCAACACTCTTCCTCCCAGGATAGGACCCAACATGGACACAAAGTCATCATTCCCTTTATGTACCTGGGGAATTCCCCACCAGACCATTTAAGTAGAAGAGATTCTTGGGATGTAGGAAACCAGTGGAGAGTCATTTCTCCTGTGGGACATCTCTCCATAATTGCAGCATTTAATAAAAAACCACTCTACCAGCAGATAACTGCTGGCCATGGCTCAGCAGTTACCTTGAGATGAGGAGTCAGTAACACCAGAGGTTGGATTTACATCTGTGGAATAACGTGTCTGCTCCCACCATCCCACTGTGCCCCATATCAAAAATAGATAATATTCACCATCTCAGAGGTGTGTACAAGGGTTCTCTCATTAACCTGTCCATCTAAAACAGCACATGAAGATATCTGATGTCAGCATTGTTTATTGAACCCCACACAAAATCCCAGGATTCTGGGAAGCAACAGGAAAACACAGCAAGGTACCACTGCCAGCCTACACCAACAGCAGCAGAGCAGAGAGCAGCGGTCACATCCCCACTGGCCCTGGGCTTCACGTGTCACTGATTGACTCAAGTTTTAATTATGCCCCAATATCTCCATGTCTCCCAAAACACAAAGCTTTCAGCCAGGCAGTTCCTGCCAGCCAAAATTTCATAAAGAGCAGCGAGTGACTAAGACAGCCCAACCTTCAAGTCAGATGCTAACAGCTTTGGACAAGTGTGGGATTTTTACACCCCTATCTGCAGGAAAATCTGATGTTTGGTGCCCTGACTGTGAGCAGGTCACTCTTAAACCCCTGAACATCCCAGGCAAAAAAAAAAAAAAAAAAAAATAGAAGCAGAAAAAGAAAAAAAAAGCGCCGGAGGGGAATTGTACTGGCTCTAATCCCTTCTGCCATTCTGCATATTCATGGAACATTGTCATAACACATCAGCAGGACAAAAGGTCTGTCGGCACCTCCTCCTCATTCCTTTGATAAACCACGAGACAAATGCTGAGTAAACACTTGGAATCCATTCACTGCACTATTCTCATCGGGATGAGAAAGGGCTCCTCTTTCTTGCAGGCCCAGAGCTGCTCAGCCTAATAAAGTACGGCCCACGGCCCGTGAAAAGAGAGGCCTATGGATGATGAAAACATGGATTATCTCATTTCACCCTCCTTGTATCAGACCCTGCTCACATTCTGAGTGCACTTGGTCTGACACGCAATTACACACATAAAAAAAAAAAAATTATAAAAAAAGCCAAGTGAAGGGGGTGTTTAACAAATGGGGGGAACTGTCCATGAAATTTCACAGATGACCTTTTCCTAGTGGGAAAGTAATTTGTTTCTGTCCCAGCCATCACCAAGCATTCTCATTGGCATCATCATTGCCCTGAATATTGCAGTTGGTGGGAGAAGAGACAATATTTAGGACAAGAGCAGTTCACTACAGCCTGATTCATGCTGGAACTGAGCACCCCAGGAATGCTCCCTGGCCATGCTGCTGCCTCAGCTCTCTGTCCAGCAGTGGGAGCAGGCAAAGAGCCCCATTCTCCTCACACAACTGGAAATAAAGAGTCCTGAGGTCAGACAAGCACCTGGAGAAGGAGGAATGACTTCTGTGCCCAAGGAAGGATAAAAGCACCTCGGTGATTTGGGGTCTCCAGGTGAAAATGGCAATGCCAGCCAAGCAGGTTGGGGCATGGGATCTCCTGTGGTGGAAGTCAAACTCCAGTCTGGAGTCCCTCCAGCCAGGCTTGGACCCCACCAGGGTCAAGAGCAGGCAGTGAGGCTGGGAGAAGCACAGCAACCTCAGCCTTTCTTCTCACCCCACAGGTAGGCAGAGAGACCAGAGACACAATGCCAGACAACAAATAATAGTCCTAAAATCAGCAAAAAAATCCTCCTTACCTTTAGGCATCCAGTGACCTGATCCAGTTACACAGGACATCGATGACCAAAGTTGACCCCAAGTGCTTTCCAACACCTACAGCCGCCTCCTCTGTTGCCCAGGTTTCTGGAAGCTGAGCTAAAAAAGCCTGCAATAAAACAAAGAAAACCATTTAGTAACACAAAACAGGGCAAGGAACTGGTTCTTTTGAAAGCAATCATCTGAAAGAAATATTTTCCACTTTCATATGATCCTTTATTTAAGAACATGAGCAATTTTCAAAGGGAAAATAAAATTCAGAGATGGTACATGGGGAGCAAGCACACTTAGTGCAATTGTGCCCATAATGAAAAACAAGACATAGTTATGAATTACTGCCAAATTATGAAGAAACAATAAATAGACTGCTGATTAACTAGGGTCTCTTTGTGAAATAAATGGCTCATAATCCTGTCCACTAACTGCAGGATGAGTATGTAAATAGTGTATTCAATGCTTTTGTCTCTGGAAAATCCTTAAGTTCACCCTTTAAGTTTCAAACAGCCAGCAAAAAGCATAAGCAGTTGTTCCTCGACCTGGCACATTAGCCGTGAACATCGCTATCCAAATATTTGCGTTTTACAAGGTGTTTGTTACAAAACCTCCCGGACAACTCACGGCAGTCTCCAGGCGCTCGCTCCAGCCCGGGCTGGGCAGGCGATGCCGGCTGTTTGTTCTCCCCGAGAGGGCGACTGCCCTCCCCAAGCAGCCGAGAAGCAAAGGCAAGTGTGAAACTTGCAGGGCTTCCAAGAGGCTGCTTGCTCTGCTGCCCGAAAGCAATTTCTGGGCTAAACTGCATTGGCATGTGCAACAGACACATTTCACTGCCCGGGGTGGGTGATGAGGAGGCTGCTGCCTGCCACCTACAAACACCTACACCTGACCTCCAGAGCAAAAGGGGTTCGTTAAATATTGGGCTAATGCAATGATTTCCTTTTTTAGACCATGCTTTTATTTCCCCAGTCGCTGCATTATTTTTTAAAAAGAATAAAAATCAGCAATACTGTTAAGCCCAGATCCTCTGAGATTACTTAGGCACATAACTCCCGTTCACATCCAAATGATGTCAGGCGTCTTTGGGATACGAGTCCCAGAGAACTCATCACTTGATATTTCTCACAGACACAAGTCTCCAGGCAGTTTCTCTGCCTGCCCAGCCGCGGCTCCAGCCTGCAGGGCTCTGAACTCAATCCCGTGGGATAAGCATTGGTTTCGAGCATGCAAAGATGCTGAGCGGTCTCCCTCTGCTCATGCAGCCACAGGTACCAGACACCCTCAGCTCCCTCCTGCACAAGTCGGGACCAAGCTGGGGGGCAGGTCAGTTTAGAAGGGGAGCAGCAAACAACCCTCAGCATGTTCTGGGCAGCCTCCCAGGGACTCTCCTGTGCTTTGCACCAGGTCCCATGGCTCCTGCCGGATTCCCTAGGGTTGGGATGTGGGAAGCTGTGTTTATTTAAGCCCAACTCAAGGATGCTCTGTACTTTGCAGAGTAGGAGGCTTCATGCATCTCATTCCAACCTGCTGACTTTTAGGGCTGACTCTGATACCTCTGAGAGCTGCTGGACCCTGGGGAAGGGCCAGAATTCGGCCCCAAAGATTGACAAGGAGTTTTTCCATCGATTCCTGCAGAAACAGCTTTGGTACCTATGGCATCCTGTCAGCAGCACTCAGGTTAGAGCATCCAGCCTTAAATCGACAACGTTCCTCTCCAAACCCAATAATTGTGGGATTCGCTAATAGGGCTTGTCAAAATCAATTGGGGTTAAACACCTTTAGCTACAATAACAGTCATCTGACCCCGGGCTCCAGAAACCGCCAGGCTCAGAGGAACCCCGAGGGGTTATTCCTGGCTTCCCATTGCTTTGAGACAGATAAAAGAGCAGACGATGCAGAGCTGGGTAATCCGTTCAGCCCATCCCAGCCATGCACTGAAGTGACAGCTCCCAGAGTTTCTGCAGAGCTGGCTCCTCCTGGGAATTGTGTGTGCAGGGACCAATTTGTTCAACAAAACCTGGGCAACCAGAGTTTTCTTAAATTCAATTGCCTGAAGGAGAAGGCAAATAGCATTTAAGCAGAGGAAAGTGCATTAAAACCACATCTTTGATACAATGGCTGATACACCCCATGCTGCCAACGCCTGAAATGATAATATTTTTTTTCTTAAATAAATAGCTCAGCTGCAGGATCTCAGCCTCCCCCAGCACACAGAGGCTTTACACTGCAGCAGCCACATTTCCAGCCCTCCAGGCCAAACTGCTGCAATGCTTCCCCTCTTTGCTGGACTCATTACTGAGAGAGGACTGGTTCAGGAGGGACCAGCCGTGCTCTTGCTGAGCTGGGGATCCACACATCCACAGGGCACTTTCAGCTTATGTTTCCCCACTAGTTCCCAGGAGCTAGACGTAAGAATACCAGTTGGTGTGGACATCCTTCCCAGGTTGGCACAAAGGTCCTTTCCTGCTCATGTGGACTCTCTGCCTTTAAAGACCTGCCAGAACTTGATGCAGAGGAAGGTCAAGCAGGGCGAGTCAGGAAGAGAAACAAATATTCAGTATTTGGGGCACTTGCATAACCCAGTGAGCTTCTTGCTCTTTCTCCAGCTGTGGGATGCAGCATCACATCCTACTCCTCCTTGGCAGTTTTTCATCTGTACCTTCCTCCCTACTCTACCTGGGCAGTGTCTGTGATCATGGGGGACCTCTGGAGAGGCTCCTTGGGATCCTGTGACCCTGAGCTAGACAGAAACAACGCAGAGGAAAGAGACACAGCACAAACAGGAGGCTCCATGGCTGGCTGCTGGTTGTACCATAGAGCAGCAGCTAACTTTATACTTAAGCACACCATGGGCTATCTGAATAAAGTCAAGCCTATAATGAGAGATTTCAAATTGTCCTATCTGGTCTCAAAATTTTTGTGGAACTGTGAGAGTCAAAGAAAAGTAGTCTTTGCTTCCACAAACTGCAGAGGAATCTGCTTTAAAGCCTTTGTCCCTGGAGATTTCAATTTTTGCTGCTTTTGGGGAAACCTGACAAGATTGTTTTCTCTCACAGGTATTTTGACTTCTTACTTGGCTGGGGACCAAAAATCCAATGCCAAGGTTGAAATATGCAATACAGTGAGCAAACAATCGCCCCAACAATCCCAAAGAAGCACATGTGAGGGGAGAGCTGAGGTGAAACCTGAGCAGAAGAAATGCAGGGGGGGATACCAGGGAACATCAGCAGGGAAAGTGAGAAGGATATAACTGAATAAAACCTTCCCTACAACAGCAGGGAGGGGTTCCATCTGCAAGGGATGTCACATTATGGACATCTGTGTTGTTACCAAAAATCAGCTCCAGATTTCCCCCAAGCCACTCTCTGCCGTGAGCCCAACCCCATCCAGCAGAGACCAGACACCCACGTGTGGGATGCCAGCACATGAAACCTTCACTTCTGCAAAATTATTATGGTAGGAGGAAAATAAACTTGACAGAAGAATCTGAAAAGGTGGAATTGCTTGTGATTTATCATAAAAAGCAGGAGAGGGAAACCTGGAGAATCTCAGCAGTGAAGGTACCTGCCTGACCCCAGGGAACAGCAATGCTCTGTGCTCCTGAGGGGTGGGACACAGCCAGGACCACCCATGCACTCATTCATGCATTCAGGCCAGTTAGTTGCCTGCAAGCCCAAAGAAATAGCTTTTAAAAATTTAAATCCCAAGATATCCATGACCTAGGATCATCTTGCCTGCACCTGGAGTCGCTGTGGAAGGGCTGTACCACCTGCCCAGAGCACGAGTGTGCTGCTGGAAATCAAAGGCTGCAGCCAATGACACAGCAGATGGAATCATTCTGCTGGGATGGCTCAGCTCCCCAGGTGATATCAGCATGGATCAGGCTCCAGCCAGCACCCCTTGGATGCTCCCAGATGTGTAGCTAGGGGCAGACAGGGCAGAGCATCTACAGGGCACTCCTCTTCTGCCCATCCTTGGGGTGCAGGAGGAGGGCAGCTCTGGGGCTTGGCCCTCTCCTTCTGGGTCTACACAAGCACAGATCTGTGCCCAGCTGCTGTCCTTAGCCTTTTCCTGAGTCACTGCAGCAGGGGAAGTACAAAGTCCTGCACAGGAAGGAAGGAAGGAGCTGGTAGGTACCAGGTAAAGGGGATACCAACCACAGAGGGAACAGATGCCAGCTCACACGTCGCATTTTATGACACAAAAGTGAGTCCAGGTGGTCCAATGCACTTATGCTGCCAGCTTTGAGACCCCTTTGCAGGAAAATCAACCTGCACCTTCACCTGGCTCTGTTTTACCAACCCCCCAAAAATATTAAAGGTGAAAGGAAATTCAGAGCAAGTTGAAGGGCTCTGCATTGCTCCACTCAAAGGAGATTCCACTTTTCTAAAGAAAATCCAAACCAACTGTCATCAGCCAGGGGGCACAGTGTCCCTCAGAGCAGTGGCTGGTGCCACATAGGAGGTATTCAGTCTAAATTAACTCTCCCACTAATACCTGAGCAAATATTTTCAGCTTGAGACTTAATATCCCTGGACATGTCTGCTGTCTCCCAGGTGAATCCCCAGATAAACAAGGTCAGCTCAGCCCTAATGCGGCTGTAAAAAGCTGTCAGTCAGCCCAGGAGATCTGGTTGCAAGGTCAAACCAGTTCTGAAGGTTGCTTGGGCCAAACCTGGCCTGTCACTCATTTTAAGTGCAGGAAGGTTTGTTTTCTCATTACCATGTCAGGTATCCCGAATTTAGGATTAGCTGTCGGCCGCCACAACATTGTACTTTTTAAAAAAACCAAACAAAAACACATACACACACACATCCCTGGCCCTAAATAAATCTGTGTGCTGAGCCTGCCTGCAGCTGGGAGGTGAAAAGAAACCTGTCCTTCAGGAAAAGGGAAAGGGGACTTTCCCACACATTGTGACAGTTTCTGGCACAAAAGAACACCCAAAGCACAGAGAAACATCCTTCAGTTAAAATACCCAGCTGAATTGAGGCATCTCCACTGCTGAAAAGCCTCTTTGTCCAGCAGAGGAGGAGAAAGGCAGGGCACCCTCCATTTCAAGGAACATTTTGAAGCTGTCCCAGGCCAGCTGCAAGCAGAACAGTTTTGCATGAGATGAGTCCTTGATGCCATGTGTGAGATGAACATATCCTCTTCCCCAAATACCTCCAGCTACTTAAGAGTGGGGAGCAGTTTGCATCCTTTCTCCCAGCTGCACACCCCTTGTGACCAGATGAAGTTCTGGGAACAGGATCCAAACCAAACAAGCTGCCAGAATCCAATCCAACCTTGGCTCATTCTGTCCACTGCCCTTGCAGTACCAGCAGCACAGCACAGGTACAGCACTCAGTCTGGAGGATGAAAGGGACTCTGCAGACCTGGTAATGAGGGGAAAATGCCTCCCTGGTGCTCTCCTACCCACAACATTGTTTAAGGGGACAGGTAGTCTGTGTGGGGCAGATATTATGGAAATAATTCCACAGGGAAGGATATAATAAAGAGGCTTTTAAGGCAACTTGTCCCTTTCAGAAAAGCACCAACCTCTACCATAAAACTCACTTGGAGTTTTTGCCTCTCACCAGAACCTACATTAACTTGCTTCAGCCCTTCACCTTCTGATGCTTAAAGCACAAGTAGATCCATGGTCAGTTTATCCCTTGCTGGGGGCACCAACAGGATTCCTGAACAGCCTTCCTTCTCCCCCTTGGTGTTCAGCCATAGCATTGCCCCTGCTGGTGCTTTAAAAAGTTTTCCTGCTGTTGCAGGGAGTTGGCTGGGAAGGGATTGTCCAGGACAGCCCAAGGCATGTGCCAGGGACTCTACCTACAGCCAAAGAAGGGGATAATTTTTCGGGCTGTGTCTCAGGAGGGGAGGATGGGGAACAGGGATTTCATCCAGCCTCTCAGAAAGAAAAAGCAAATACAAATAAACTCCTCGAAGGAGGAATTACCAGACACAAAGAGGCAAACCTGAAGAGACTTGTGCCAGGAATGCCTGGAGTGAGACAGGCTGATGACTGACAGCAGCACCCTCCCTCTGCAGCAGGCTGTGGTAAAGAGCAGGAGAGGTGGGTTCCTTTCAGCCCCTGGTGTCTCCACACATCAGTGGAGGTTTGATGTCACAGTCCTCAGCTTCCATTTTCATGCTCCAGCCATCCATGGAGACTAAGGAACCAGGCAGACTTGGATGTGATACCACAAAGAGTGATATCAACCCTCACCCCCACACCAGTCAGGTGCAGCAGAGGTGTCCCAACCCCCCCTGAGAACCCCACCAGTGTCCCAAGGGTGGTCGAGGGGGCAGATTGCCTCTCTGGGCAATCACTTTTGCTCCCCAAGGCTGTCAAAAGACCCTCTTCACCTCTAGTTGTGCTAGTAAGCACTTAGGTCAACGCTTCCATGACCAAGGATTGGCTATTGGGATTTATGGAGAGAGATCATCTGGATAATGGAATATTCACATACAATTCGGCAAAGCCTTGGCTCCCAAAGCAGAGTCAGACCGAGAAGTTACCATCCCAAATGCCTGCAGCTCCAGCCTACAGTTCACTGCCACACCCCCAAAAGAGATTAGTTTTTAACCCAGACCATTTGGGTATCCAGCTAAAGGCTCAGCCTTATAAAACACTTACAGCCACACAACATAAGGGATGGGGAACTGGGGCATAGCTGGAAGAGCAACTGGGCCAGGAAAAGCTCATTTTCAGCCAAAGTGAGTGAATCATCTATGACTTCATCAAAATTGAGTTGACACCATCTGCTGCCCAGCCTGGAGCAAACTTCTAAAATGATATCTCATGGTGAAGGAAACCTCCAGAAGGCAAAGACAACAAAAGCCTCTGGAATGCCAAGGGTGATCATCCATCACCTGCAGGGCTATGGCATTTCCCCAAGAATCTTCTCTTCCATGCTGCCCCTCAGAGGGGCATCCCACAGTCAGTTAACAATATTCTAAATTGTAATTTTTATGTTCTTTCCATTTTCAAGGCACATTAATTTCAAAACAAAGACATAAGACACTGTCCTTAAACATCCCCAATATTTCAAGTTCAACTTTGTTTCAACATCCCTAAAACTGCGTTTTTTCAACAATTAAACAATTCATCTTTTTCAGATCCACTCGAGACCTCATCTAGATACACATTAATCTTCCTGATCTCAAAGCCAAGGAGAAAATAGGCATTTCTTTCCCCTGGTCCTACAAAACAATACTGCCACAATATTTGCCACCACTTCTAACCCAGACTATCAATGGGTTCAGACAAGAGGCTTTCCTCATGTTGCAATTCAACCTAAAATATCAGATTCTGAGTCTTATCCCATTACATCATGCTCTCAACATCCAAAAAAAAAAAAAAAAACACCCAAAAAAAAAAAAAAAAACCCAAACAAAGCCAAACTCAGCCACCTAGTCAAATATCTGCTTCTGGCTGATGGCCTCAGAGAGGTCTCAGGAGCTGCTGTCGCTGCTGGAGATCAATGAATCCACTGAAGAAGGGGAATGATCCATTCATTCACCCATTCTTTGCCCTAACTCCTCAGTGTTTGACCTTCCCCATTACTACACCATCTTGCATGTGAGTGCTGCTCCTTCCTCTTCTTTCCTCACCTCTCCACTCTTCAGGGGCTGCAGCTGAATCAAGATCCACTCTCCAGCAATTGGAGCTGGTCCTGATATGCTGCAGTGATAGAGGAGCTCTGGCCCAACACCAGAGCTTCCCTTTCCCAAAGGATGCCATTCCCATTCTGGAGCAGAGCATGGTGGATGTTTTCACCACTATCAACACAATGTACAATGCAACACCAACACTCTCATGGTTTACAAAGCATATTCCTTCCCTCTCCTCCTGCCTTGCCTGCTTGAATTCAGAGATGGCCACCAACCATTAAACACATCAATGTAAATGTTAGTAGATTGCTTCTAATAGGAAACAAAAATGTTTTGAGCAAAGCTAATTGCCGGGAAATAAGGTTGTTCCAATATTTCAGCAGGAGGTTATAAATCTCTTGGTTCCTGCCTCCCTCCAGCATTAAGGTTTTACAGATGTTGCTGTCAGAAGGAGAAGAATGATTTCAGATGCTTGTTTCCACTGTACATTGAAAAAAAGAAAAAAAAAGGGCATAGATGTGGGCAGCAAATTGCTGGGCAAGTTTTCTTTCTGCAAGAGAAAAACCGCACAAATCTCAGACAACAAAATATAGAAAATCTGCATTGGGACTCCTAAAATCTTATAATGATACAAAATGTTCAACACACTGACAACTGGCAAAACTATAGCATGTAATTCAAGCCAGCCAGTTGCACTGGCTGCCAAATTGCTTATTCCAGTCCTCTGCTGCTTTTTTACTCTTCTGCACCACCAAATATTCATTGTACATGGAGGGACCCTCTAGACCCAAAAGAAGAATGTAAACCATTCCATTTTTTCCTGAGATGGAATAGGAGGGTGAGAAGAGCCTAAGCAGCCAATAGAGAGGAGAGCTGTTTTCTTCAAAAGCTAGACCTAGATCCAAATTCAAATGCTAAGAGGGAAAAGGAAGAAAGCTTGTATTAAGCATAAAATGATGATTAGGGAAGGAAAGGAGACTTGGTGGCTGTCACTGAGTTGTCTTGCCCAGGTAGTTCATCATTTGCATGGGAAATTTCCATGGAAGGGGCTGGCTCATCTCCTTTGCCCTGGCACAGAGTGGTTGATGAGCTCTTGGGAGCACCCAGACAACTCCAGGACTGGGGTGAAGCTCCCCAGCCCCATGCTGGCACCCTATGGTACATGCTATACATGGGGACACACTGTGCTTTCTTAGGAAGCTATCCCTCAAGCAGAAAGATCTTGGTAATTAAAAAAAAAGAAAGCAAGACCTACAAAAATAAATCTCTCAGCTGCACAACCAATTGGCTGCCTGGCAAAACAGGGGAGGACCAAAGACAGACCACCACAGACTAGAGGTAGTCCCTGCAGGAAGGTGCCCATTGGATTTCTCATCAATATTTTAATTGGGATAATGTAAGCACTACAAATGACAATGCCCTGGCTCCTGCTTAGCACCACCACAAGGTCTGGGTCATGTCCCCAGTCAAGCAGGTGCCCACGCTGTCAGCAGTGCCTGCACCCAGCACCCAGGCCAGGCACCTGCCAAAGGAGGACCTCAGTGGGCTCTGGATGCCCACGTCCAAAGCTGCCACCACAAAAGCCAAGGTTGCTGAAGTCCTGACAGGCACACGTACACAAGGGTGCACAGCTTCCCTCAGCTTTAACTCAATGAGCCAATTTAACTTTCACAGGTGTCACCATCACACATTGCAGTGTGTTAAGGTGACCTTTTTTCCCAGCAAAGCACAATCCACTCATTCTCCTTCAGCTTCATTTCCTTTAACTCCTTGACACCATCCAAAGGAGGGGAGGGCTCTGCATCCCCCATGCCCAGCACCTCCAGAGGTCTCTTTGGGGCTCAGTGGCTTCCCCCTCAAGGCATCAGGTTTGTGCCAAACACGCCTGACTCGAGCCAAGGGGCCAGGACCTCTCACAAGAGGCATTTGGGCTGCTTTATTTTTCCAATTCAGCAGAAACTGTGACTCTGCTCTAAGAAGCCTGGAGCCCACTCTGAAGACTATGGGCCTGTTCCAGATTTACACTGTTTTTCCTTAAGCTCAGAGATCACCACTGAGCTGTCTCGCATTCTGCTTTTGGCACTTTCTTTCATTTTAAAATGCAATCGTACTCCCTCCCCCAAAATAAACCAACAGAAAGAACATATCCAGGCAAGAGACCATCCAGCTCAGTTCCTTTAACATTCCCAGGACAGCAGTACAACTTCTCCAACCATGGTGGGGTCACACTTCGGATATGATTTCCACTAGATGCAAGTGGCACCACTTAAAAAAAATAATCCTGGCCAGAAAATAACCCACAGGGACAGAAGTCCAACATCTCTCTTACTCACATAATGCTTCCCCCAGAAACCAGACAACCATCACAAATGAAGAAGCAGCTATATGTCTATCTCCAATCTCTTAATGTCCACACATGGTTGGACTCCTGGGGCTGTATTCATGTTCTCATTTTCTATCTCATGGCTACTCTGCAGGACCCATGAGTGGGGTTATGTTTAGGCCAGCTGGACCTGGAACTGATACCTGCAGCTGGAGAAGATAAGGATGCTGAGATGGCCCATTCAGGATCAGCCTGTAAAATCACAGAGGTCAGCATGGCATCCCCAGGCATCCCTGGGTGGCAGGTCAGCACCTCCTGGGCCATGGGCCCAGGAAACCCAGTGAGCAGGAGATGCCCCAGTACCCCCACACAGGACATGGCCCCAGCCCCGAGCAGGGGGGTGGCACAGCTGCCAGGTGTGCACTCCAGGGTGCCCATTTTGGGAAGGCTCCTCCGCCCTGGCTGTAAATCCCAGCCCTGACCGCAGGATCCCAGCAGCTCCCCGCGTTCTTCCAGCAGATGTGCCAAGACAAGCTGATGTGAGGCTCCGTAATCAGAGGTTTGTTGGTCCCCTGGGACCAGTGAAAGCCCAGACTGGGGACTGAGCTGCTGACTCGAGCACACAAGCAACCGAGCTCTGTGAGGGCCACAAGCAACTGTGGAATGATTTAGGAGATGAGACCTTGAATTTGCCAATTATTTATCTTGTGGATGACTCAGACAAGCAGTTTTACTGTCCAATCCTTAGGGGAAAACATGTGGAACTAATCAGGCTACACCAAAATAAAAAAGAAAAATATCAAATTAACATAAAATAAATTGAACGATGCACACAATACCAAACCTGATTTTTCCTTCCAAACCGGCACTGTATCTGAGATGCTTGTTTTTGCTCATTTATTATTCTTTGGCTTTTAAAGGGCAACACACAGCAGCAGAAGTCATTTTTGCAAGTACAACACCACATAATCTCTTCACAGAGAAAGGCAAGAGCTGTTTATTCAGCAGGCCCCTCCTATTCATGATGTTGCCATCTGAAAATAAGAATGTCATTGAAAATAACAAACCAAGACATTTTTGTGATTAACTTAGAAAGACACCAATTTCAGTATTAAACCAGCCAATACGAACAAGGTTTTGTGCTAACAGGAGCCATGAGTTTGTTGCCTATTAATGCAGGCTAAGAAGGAGACAAGATGCTTTGATGCTTTAATGTTGACTGGGACATTTGGAGGCTTTTGCCTTTCATGCCCCAGAACCTTTGGGAAAGTCACTTCAGCTCCACTTATCAGGAGCTAGATGCCTAGCTCCTACTGAGGTCCACATTTTGGGGTGTTGCTGGGACCTGTGATGAGACACAGTGATGTCCAGAGCCTCACCTTTTCCCAGGATCTGTGGTATGTTAGCTTCTAGTTTCAAAGGTGTGCATGCAGATAAAAATTAAAACTTTTATTAAAAATTACAGATTTTGATGAAATTTCATTTTAGGGGAGGGAGACTCAGGCTACCAACCTCATTAAAACAACATGCTGAGAAACAGAACCGAAAACCATTGCACCCAGGACCAGAAAGGACATAGATAAAGTTGAGCCAGCTTAAAGCAGACTCAGCCCAGCCAGCTCCTCCAATGCCTCGCATCCCTCCCGAGCACAGGTAACTCAAATCCCCTCTCCAATCAGCATCACCCCTCCCTGGGACCTCAAGGCTACTGACTTTGAGCCAGAGGCTCCTGCTTGCCTGCCTATTTCACTGTCTCCTCCTCAATACAGCCTCCCAGATAACATCAGCCCAAGGTGATTATGTCCTTCCCAGGCCAGCAAACCAGATTTTCTGAATGACCTGCCCAGATCACTTCTCATCAGCCTCATGCACTGGTCGGTGCCAGAGCTCTTCCTCTACACAAGTCACCAGGTATTGTCCTGGAGCCAGACAGTTTTCCCCTCCTTGTGTTCACTGAGAATTTCATTGCTGGAGCCATTCATTTCACCCACGCTCCAATGATTTGTGTCCCCACCCCATCACCAGGTCACTCAAACTTGCCCTTCCACTGTGCTCTTCCTGTTTGCCTTCTCTTCTCCACTGCACTTTGACTGACACGGGTAAAGATGGCCCTGTCAAGTGGGCTGTGGTCGGGGGCCAAAAAGGGAAAAGACCACACTCAGCAGGGGAAGGTACCTGCTGGGAGAGCTAATTTCATCCTTGTCACAGGGATTATGTTTCACCTGGGGTTTACCATCTCCCCACTGAATCAGCCCAATGCTCTCAAGCCTCAGCAGAGAGTATCCCAATGCTGGTCCATCCCCAAAAGCTTCCTGGCAGCTGCTGGTGCATTTGTGATTTATGATGGGTATTTCAAGCAGTTTCATGGTTGTATTTTCTATCAGGGAGCAGTAAGAACCCAATTTCTGCCCGCCTTGCCCTCATCCACCCCAGAGCCACACTGTCACCCATGAAAAGAGGGGTGACAACCAGAGTTCCTCTCAGCCATGGAGCGTGGAGGACCTGCAGCCACCATGGGCGTCTGTCCCTACCAACAGCTGCCCACTCTAAGAGAGCACAGTGGCCTCAACAGCAGGTCCATTCACAGGCCTGCAAGCCTTCCCATCTGCTCCACTTTCACTTAAGAAAACCTTTCATCAGGAGTGCACCTTCACTGGAGTCACAAGGCAGAGGAGACCAGGCAAATACCGCAGAGCAAGTGACAGCACAACTTAAAACAGAGCCCCAGCCTCATGCAGCATCCCAGACTCTTTCCTTTTAGTAAAGAGAGACAATCAGCATTCAAGCTGACTTAAAAGATTGAGTAGGATGATGACAGCTCCCATTTCGGGGAGAAAGGCAGAGGGAGAGGGGATTTGGTTTCAGACTAAACCCTTGAGGCAGGCTCCCATCAGCACACATCCCAGGTCACACGTGGGAGGCAGCTTCTTTAAAATAGAAGGAGAGCTTGGGGCTTTATTTACCTCCAGAAAGACTTTTAAACTCTGCTGGTAGTGACTTCACCCCCAGGGACCTCATGGGAAGCTGGAAACGCCACCCCTAAAGAAGCAGGTTTTGGGCAGCAGTGTCTGTGTGTGGAGATGGGGTGAGCAGAGCCCAGGCAGGGGTCTCACGTCCCCATGGATGCCCAGCTGGTGATCTCACCCCCAGCCAGGGTTTCATACCTGCAATACACAGCCCAGTACTGCTTGTGCACTGCTGCCCTGTGTCCTACACAAGGCAGGGTCAGGCTGACTGCCAGCAGCAGCAGAATTCCTCCCTTCCACAGAATCACTAGACACAGCCATGTTTTAATGGCACATAAAGAACCCACCTCCTCTGCTCACACCGTCACAGACAAAAGCACAAAGGATCAAGGCCAGGAGTTTTCTGGGGAGCACAGGGTCTGTCACTGCAGCCAGGCACAGCAACAGCCAGCAGGGCCACAGCAGCATCTCAGCACCGGGACAGTTCTCATTTGTCTTATGCCCGTCAGGTGTTCAAAATCTTTGTGCAGCAGAAAAGGGAAAATGGCATCAGCTGTACATGAAACAGAGGACAGGGCTGGTGGGTCATGGTCGTTCTGTCTCATCTCTGTCACCTGCAGAGGAGGGGTCGGGGTTTACTCATGGAACTCATTTAGCCCATTACTTCGAGCTGGCTCTGACTTAAAACCGAGCCAAGAAAAGATCAACCCCTCAGCATCACACGTGCTGCTGATCTGAGGGCAGGGCAGAGCAGGCAGATCTTGCCACCAATCTGATAAACCAGGGCAGCTCCTCCAGCAAGCAAGGCTCGCTGACTTGCTACAGATGTGGGATAACTCATTTAACCTTCAGCATTTCTCTCGCTTATTTTCCTTTACTTATTTTCTCCACTTAAATTTAAAGCATGCAGTAGACATCAAGGGAAGTTTTCCCACTGAAAAAGCTTGCTTCAAGCTTTCAAGACTGGAATCAGAAGGAGTTGGGTAGGAATTTTTTCCCCCGTTTAAATAAAGCTCTAAGAGATGATACAGAAATCTGAGTCCACTCAAAAACAGAAAAAAAGCCAAACCATCTTTCCTACTCCTTGTGGTTATTGGAAAAAAAACTAACAAAAAAAAAAAAAAA